>JADKXX010006028.1:0-179432 GCA_017310255.1 Butorides virescens
GGCGCGGGGAGCGGCGGGGCCGCCCGCCGGGAGCAGCCGTCGGGCAGCGGGTCACCGCCGCCGCTCCGCACCGGCACCGGCAGCGCGGCGCGGGGCTGCGCTCGGCGGCGGAGCCGGGCCGGGACCGGCCGCTCCTCCCCTCCCGGGCTGCTGCCGGGCGCTCTGCGGAGGGGAGCGAGGCGCGGCCCGGGCTGCCCGGCGGCTGCGGGGTCTGTCCCTCGCCTGGGCTGCCCGGCCCCGGTCCCCCGGCCCTCCTGCTCCCCCCGCCAGCGTTCGGCACCGATTCCATGCCGAGACGAGCCGTGCTCTGACGGGATTAGTCATCCCATACCATGAGTCACCGATTTAACATTTGCTGCTTCCTTCCTCATTCGACTTTTTTTTCTTTTTTTTTTCTTTTTTTTCGCTTTCTCTCCCGTAATTATTTTCCCTCCTCTCCAGGGACAGGGGGGTTGCTCCTTCCCCCCTTCCCGCGACAACAACCGCGCCCGGCGGCGGGCGAGGAGCCGGAGCCGGGAGGCAGCAGGTCCCGCCGGCCCCGCCGCGGCAGCTCCCGGGGAGCCGGGGGTGCGGCCGCTTTTCACTTGTTCCGTTCGGTCCCGCCGAGTGCCGGGGATGTGATTTATCCTTCTCTTGTCTCTCGAAGCAGCGGGTACCAAAAACTGTGGCATCAGGACTGGTCTGCAGCCTCCCCCTTTCTCCTCGCCAGGTGCCGCCGGGAGGGGATTAGCGCTGGCCGGGCGCTGGGGTGGGAAGCGCCACAGTCGGGGTGACCTGGGGGAACGCGGGGCTGGGGGTACCGCTTGGGTCCCCGACCCCAGGCCCCAGGGTGCTGCAAGCAGCTGCATCTTGTAATCCCCTTCCAAAACTGAGTGCGCTCTCTCTTCCTAACAAGTCAGATTTTTTTCATTGGTGTTTTTTGGTGGGTTTGGTTTTGTTTTGTTTTCCTCCCTTTCCTCTTGGAAAGCTGCTTCTCAACCTGTGCAATGCTGGGCGATCTGCTCCGTCTGGGAGTGCATTCCTGCCCAGTGGCCCTTTCCCACAGCTGGCATTCTTGACCCCTGCCTTCTTTTGCTCAGCCAAAATTCCAGTTCTTCTCCCAGCCCTCGCTCTGCCAGAGGAAGGGGGCAGGCGGGCAGCCTGCCTGTATGGCCCCGTTCCCTGCGCGTGCCAGTGCCCCAAAGCACAGCACAGGGGACAAAAGCAGAACCAAAAAGGGGACAGCAGACAAAAGGCTTTGCTGTGCGTTTTTTAATATAAAACTGATGCCACTGAGGAAAGGGAAGTGACGTTGTTACAGCAATAACCCCAGTGAACATTGGCTATCATTGATGAAGACAAGAGAAAGGGCACCTCTGCACGCAGTTAATAATTCTTGTTTTCTCTCTTATCCGAGGTAAAGCAACTGGCGTGGTTGTGCTGACTGCCACAGGTGGCAAATCTCATTTTCCCACCGAGAGCAGGTTTTTGGGGCAAGGAGCCTCATCATGCGAAACAGTGACCCTTCCCTCATTCATGTGGGAAAAATCCTTCTTGCCTTCTTTCAGGCAAGGTACAAATAGGTATCGAATGTGACGCTTCTCTCCTTTTTTCACTTGAGTGTGTCTCTGCAGCCTGCACTGCAGCCCTGTCACCCGAGTGACGGTCACTGGGAGGGTGTCATTGCCCCCGTATGTGGGTGTGCAGATACACATTTGGGGACTTAGATCAGGAATAAAGAGAATACTGCACTCTGCAGCTGAGGTGCTTAAGATTAAGCACCCATGGACGGATGCTGTGGGTAGCGCTGGCAGGATGTGGCCCCAGAGGGGCTGGGCTGGGGCAGGTTGCCCCTGGAGGCACCAAGTGCCGCAGCCGATACCCCTGGCAGGTAGAGGCAGCAGCCTGGGTGAGCGCGGGGGGGGGGGGGGGGAGAGGCACACTTTCCGTAGCAATGCTGGAAGAATTTTCATGTTGATGACTCTAATTATCTCATTTAGAAGAACACACTCTCCACCAAGATCCTTCCTAAAGTTAAAAAAGAATGGGGAAACAGACATTTCTGACACGACAAAATTCACACATTGCTCAGCAAGCTGCAGCATCGGGGCAGCTTTGGCTGTACTCTGCGAGAGTTGGCATAGCCTCAGATTTGTTTATATTATTAGTTTTTAACAATGCCGGGTTGCAAAGACGTGCCAGCAGCAATAAACCCAAGAGAAACCTGCTTTTGCCAGAAAATAAGAACAGCAAAGAAAAAAAGTAAAAAAAGAACCCAGCCTGTCCCTGCTGCACTCACCCAGTGCCCCAGAGAATCCTGCAGCCTGGCAGGCACAATGGAGGAGTAACATCATTAAATGAAGAAATAGAGGGGATAGCTTGGGCTGGTTTTTGCAAGGTTGTACTCCCATGCACAATCTTTCATCCAGAGCAAAGGGTTGTCCAAACTAGCCTTTAAATTCTGTACTGCGAAAATTCATAGCCAGGCAATGGTTGCATTGCGCAGTGCTATGTCGAGAAGCAGCTCCAGTAGAGATCAGGCACCTCAGCCTCGTCTCACTCCGGAGTGTGTCCAGACATTCAGTACGATGTTCTCGCTTTTCACGCAGCAGTAACAGTGGGGCTTGGGATAAATACCAACAAAAAGGAAAAAGAATAGTGACAACAAAGCGCAAAGATTAATCTTGCCTTGATCCAAAGAGGCTGGTTCTGGGTAGGTTTCCCGGTGATGCTGGGATGTGCAGCGAGCGGAGGAGTTGAAGCGGTGGAGCCCACCCAGCGCCCACCATGGGAGCCCTGTTCCCGGCGCTGCCCGAGGCAGGGACACGGCGTTAGTTGTGTCGCTGCTATTGCACAACACTGTTGCCTTGACACTGTGTCATGTAAAGATTTTAAACTGCCTCTTTATTAGTCATCCTCTATTCATTTTAATTGTGCCTGATAAACAGGGCCGTTTCACCTTTGTGTCCTGGTGTACGCACTTATCTTGCGTATTTATACCACCCAAGAGACTTTCAATCTTTTACTGTAGCGTTGGTAGATGCAGAGGAACGCGCAGGCATTGCCGTGGCAGCCTGCTGGTGTTCTCACGCATTTCCTTGCTACATTTTCAGACCTCTGCTCTCCCAGTGTGGAGATCTCCGCAGGTCCTTGATCCTGGCACCGAAAATGTTCAGGCAGAGGCTTAGGTTAATGCATGGGAACTGGTAAGAAGGGATAGGCTGACTGAAACGCACACTTCATTTTTTTTTTTTTCAGGATCAAGTGCTGTAGGTGTGTGCTTAACACCACAGGACTCACTTTGATCTCCTCCGAGGACAGAATTTTCTGTGGATTAAATTCTTGCCTCTGAATTATGGTATTGGTTTTTTAACAGAATCAAAGTTGGGAGATGAATAAATAATTATTGGATTTAATGTAAAGAATACAGTTGAAGTTTCTGGAATATTTTAGTAATGTTTACTTGCAACATCAAAATATACCGCCCAAGAGTTTGCCTATGTGAAACTCGGTCCCCGCAATTCCTTGTCTATCCTTATGTTTGTGAATTCTAAAGCTTCACTGAAAACTCCTGGACATAGCAGGGCATTTTCCTTCCCATGGTATTGCGACCTTCTCCTCATGCCAAACCCCCCCTCCGCCTGCGGTGGGGAGGAGGACGTGCCTTTTGGCCGGGCACAACTCTGCCAGCTGTAAGAGAACTGCATTGGGGCGTCACAGTGACTTCTCCAGCACCCCGGAGCAGGGCTGGCATGGCCACTGCACCACGGGGACTGTTTGCTTAGAGCTCACATCTCTGCTTCAAGCGACACCCTGCAGTTACTAGAGTCCTTCTCCCTCCGGAGGTGCAGCTGTTCTCTGGTCTTATATAGTTTCACCTTCATTTTCCCCCCTTTAAAAAGACTCAGAAATAAAATTCAGGTTTGCCCCACAATCATGTGAGAGGATAGGTAAAATCCCATTCTCATTTAAGTTCAGAAAAAGGAACGGAAACTCCATTAAAAGCAGAGCAAAAACCACATTTACTCCAGTGTGAACAGGATTTCCCCCTTAGCATAAAATCTTGCATCCCTGTGGGCTGGAAGGAGCTACTTGCTGTCCTACCCAGCATCTCCGAGCGCCACTTTGAATCTTTATGCAACTGCTTAAAAGGATTAGGAATATAAATGAGTTAATCACCATTTAGGACAACATTCCACCTAAGCTTTTGAAAACCAACTGGAATATTTTCATTTGCCTCATCCAGCCCATTATTTTGTAGAAAATGGTTTAAGATGGATCTTGTAGAGGCAAGGTTGGCATCCAAATTTTGTGTGTGTCTAAGGCCCTGCATTTCCTTTTGCTGCGGTAATAGCACGGCCAGATAAATGTATTTATTTGAAAAGCTGAGAGGTGCCCAAGTCAGAGATCTGGCCAGAAAAAAGAGTAAAAGAATACTTCTAATGTGGCTGATCATACTTTCAACAATAATTATTATTTTGAGAAAGGAAAAAGTGTTCTCCCTTAACTGCAGTAAAATATTCTCTGATAAGCATTCTTGTGATCTGTTATTCTGCCTAACTCAAAGACATGGGGAGAAAAAACTTGCACAAACAAGATCATGGCTACCTTCTTCTGCCCGTATCCTTCCATGAGAGCATACACTGACTCTAAAGCTCTTTGACCACATTTTAGCTTGATCCCGTAGGATAATGTACCTATGAATTAATTTTCTTTGATGCTGGGTTCATATCTTCTGGAAGACTGTGCTGAAGACAAATTCAGGCTGCTGCATTTAAATGCAGGTTAAGTGGGCACAGGCAATAATCACCTCTGATTAGTATAATCAGCTACTGAGGGGCCTCATGAACAGAGGCATAAAATAGAAACTTAATAATAATTATGTTAAAGGCCCAAATCCCCCTGAATTCAGCAGAGGACAAATGGGCAGAGGGAGCACCAAGCAATGGCGACAGCTGTAGTCCCCATCACCCATGGGTGAAGCACAGAGGAAGAACGGGTGAGTCAGTGCAGAATTACTGTCCATCATCTGCAAGTGCACCCTTCCTAATAAATCACAGTTGTTACTAGTTAACACATTTGATCCACATTGATAAACATGGATATTTCCTATAAATTCTTCTGCTGATGTTAAGCTTTATTTATACAAGGTGGTAAGACTTTAAAGCTTCTCTCTGGTACTTGCCTGTTCCTAGTTACTTGATCCCATACATAGTGGTTGGGAATTCTGCAGGTCAACTATTCTTGCACTGAAAAGTTTCCACTTCTCCTCTCTGGCCTTTACCCAGAGCAAATGCAATGTTAACAGTGTCATCTGATGAGAGTTTTCAACATCATGGGTTCGAACAGCAACATCTTGACTCCAAGACAAGCAGCTTTGTGCTCCTGGCCAAACATGGCAGAGAGAAAGCTGTCCTTGTCACCTGATCTTCCTGCTGTAACCCACGGTCTGACCAGACCCCCCAGTTGCACATGTGGGTGCGAAAGGACGCGTGCTGGGAGGGCTTGTCAGGCTCTGCTGGGGCAGGAGCTGCCTCCACCCACACCTTCCCATCTGTCTCCCAGCTGCTGACATTCACCTCCTTTGCTCTGCCTGGACTGGTCTGCAGCCAGAGGGCTCCCAACTACATCCTAATCTCCTTCGGAAACTGGGTAACTGGGACAGAGAGCGGCATTAGGATGGCTCTGACCCGAAGGCACAAAGTAACGGCAGTTCCCGTGGCCCTGCTCACTCTGCGCCGCCGGGCTGGTGGGGAGAGCTCCCTCTGCAAAGCCCCGTGCAGCGGGGTGCTGAGACAAGCTATGGCCTGATTTTACTTTGTAAAGAAAATAAAGTCTTCCCCTCTGAGGCAAAGTGGCAGGGCAGTCCTTTCCCAGCTCTGCAGCTTGCACGAGATGACATTAAAATCAGGACTATTGAAGACCGTGGCAGGACCCAGTAGAAAGCAGACAGGACATTTGCATTTAGAAGGCCACGGGGTTGACAGTCCTTCTATCACACCCTGATTGGCAAAGACTGAAAAACCAAAGCGTATATATCTGTATATGTATCTGATACCATGCGAACTCACCGCAAACAGTCGTATGTCCTTCGCCACCAAGGAAAGACCAGGCATAGTCTGACAGTCAGCCAGATTATAGAAGTCAAGTGGTGGCTTCTTAAGCACAAGCTGTGCGGGTGGTTCTTTAGAAGAATTGAGCAGCCTGATAGTCTCAAGGGACCACTGACAACACAACCCAGACGCTAAAAAGAACAGGAGCCCAGAGCACAGGCCCCGGGGTACAGCTCTTCAAACACCTCCCTTAATGGTCCTTTAGGATACGCAGGAAAGAACACATGTGTCCTTGATCCCATGTGCACCAAAGTCAACAGGGTTCTTGGGTAACTTCCATTGTTTCCCTTCTGCCTTTTTTAAAAACACAGAAACCTTCTAAATAAATTCACGAATGCATGCAACATGATTTTACCCTGGGAGGAGGACGGACCAAAAGCATCACGTGTTGCTGATGCTGTGCCACTGTGCTCATACCTAAATAAAAGCAAGTTAAAATGCAAGTCTGCAAGACTTTATCACTGCGTTTTACCGCTAAACGCTACTGAAATGTGTCAAAAAATATTCAGAACTGCGTGGGATGTTACTGCACTATCTACTCACAGAAATGCACATGTTTTTTCTGGGCACAAGGGAGGTGCTGAACACCATCAATGAATTGACTCTGATGCTAGAAACCAGTATTATGTGACAGATTTTGTCTACAAGCAGTGTTGCAAAAAGTCAGTCCTAATAAGTGGAAACAAACCCCTGGCTGACCCGGTGAAATCAGTTTCTATTATGCAGCTATAAGTGACTGGTCGTGGTTTTGTGTGTCTGTGGAAAATGAATATGCAAGGCAGTTGGAATTTCCTCATCTAAAGAGGACTACCAAGATCCATTTTGGTCACAGCTTGTGAATGAGGGGCTGGGACCGGAGAGAGGAGCTGTCTAATGAACGTGCTTGTCGTGAAACTCGGGACACCTTTTGCAGAAGCCAGACCTATGGGAAATGGATTGGATTTTTTTTTCTTTGGGTATCTTGTCTCTTTTCTTCGCCCTGCTATGGTGGTGACCATGCGGGCAGGTCGGCACTGCCACCCTTCACATCCTGACCCCAAGACCCTCCATCATACCCCTGACCGTCAGCCTGGTCCTCTCCACATCAAGAAACCCCCTCTGCCTCCTTACTCCAGGGGAGCATCCATCTTCTGTGGCGAGCCAAGCAGCACCTTCCCAGCACATCTGTGGGCAGCCAGATGAGCTCGAGGAGGTTTTTAGTTTGGGTTTTTGGTTGGTTTGGTTTGGGTTTTTTTCCAGAAAAATGGTTCCTCCTTGTTTTGCACTGACTTCTGTCAAGTTGCAGTGTTTCGCACGGACGTCATCTGCCTTTGTACCCAAGTTTGCATTCAGCAGGGTATACAAACAACGTGGTTCTGCAGAACAGAGCCCAGCGCTCCTCAGAGCACTGCAAACCACTGTTTAGGAAAATGCTGGCTTACAATAAATTTCTTTTCACAAAACCGAAAGCCTGTCCTGCTTTGGAGCATCACTGCTGTTACAGTGACATCTCCTAGTTCCCCCCAGTTTTCATCCTCCCCTTGTCCATTTAATACATCTGCCTGCTCTTAACACTGGTGGTCATGCTAGATTGCAGAATTACAAGTCATTCCAACTGAGGAAAAACAAGAGAGACTCCAAAACTGAAAAAATAAAAGTGCATTGTTTCCTGTAGAGCTTCAGTCCTTTCACTTGCAGAACTTGGGTTGACCTGCATTAGACAGCGCTTGCACAAAGTGCTACAAAACCAGCGCTCGCGGCGGGTTTGCTGCCCTGTCATCATCTCCTTCAGTTAATTCAGACACCGTGCAGTAGTACGTACGTGGCGCAGATAGTGTCACTAGCATAGCAACCGGTGGGTGAATCATAATGAAACTATGAAGAGGAAACATGTCACAAACCGAAGGAAAAGCTTGCTTTTCAGTGGAGTGTTTCATCTGCACAAGAGTGCTCAAGTTAAGGATGCCGATGAGAGAATTAACTTGTGCCCTGGTCACTTAATGCAGCTTTTTATGCAGTTATTTACTGGTGCTGTTGCTATGGGAAATATGAATATTCGCCATGACAACTGCAGCAGAGCGTGGCACACAACCCACTTCACACAGAGCATCTTCTTAAGGAGCTGCTCCCATTCATACATCCTACAAAATTCTGTGTCCTTGAGAGCAATTCAGCGCGGGGTTTTCAGGCGTAATGATTAATTCTGCATTTTACAGTGGGATATTGCCCGGTGTCTACTATTATTTATTACTTGGTTCTTACATAGCCCTTGCAATATTACACATGAAAGTACTCTGCAAAAGTAATCCTTACCAAAAAATACTCTGCTTATTTTACAGATGAAAAATTCAGGCAGAAAATTTCACCTAAGGTCCCACAGCATAGCAGTATCGGGGCTGGCATTTGCACCCACATCACTTGGGCCAGCTAGGATGACAGGAGCATGGCTCTCATTGCAACAGGGTGGGATGGCCCTACGAACTCTGCAGCCAAAATCTGCGCCATCGGGGCAGAGCGGCTGCTGGGGAACACTTCAGTAAGCTCAGTGTGTTTGTACCTCTGATTGAAGAGGAGCGCCACACCACAGTGCTCTCACTTGCCCCCTGGTTTGCGGTGTACCCGGGTGACTGCAGGCTCGTGACTGCTGGATGCTGTAGGCAGGCTTGGGGATGGAGGGCATTCCCCGTGCCAGCCAGCACGCTGCAGGAAAAGGATCCCACGCCCTGCAACATTTTGTTCCAGAAGACGCTTCTGGACACATCCTTCCCCGTTCACACTGAAATAAAAGCACACGCTGTCCTTATTTTGTTCACCCTGGTCAACCCGCAGCTCCAAACGCCCTACAAGCCCGCTCATTGCTTTGGCAGGGGGGCTTCCCTGTGCCAAATCGCCTGCTGCTCGCTGGGGCAGAGACCCGCCGCTCCTCGAAGGGCCGGGCTGCGAGCACGGTGCAACGCACGCTGCACAGCCGGCTGGCTGGGCTGCACTTCCTTTACGATATGAACGCATTGAAGCTCTGGCCTGCCTTGGCCATTACTGGAGCATGGGGTTTTCTGAAGTTACTTGCCTTAAAATGATTTCTGGAGGGGAAAAAAAAACCCAAACCCAACAAATTGCAATCAAGAGTTATGAGTAACCCGGAACACAAAGAATATGCTCAGAGTAAATATCTGGCTGAGAAAACCATTGCCAACCCAGATGATAGTAATTCTGGCTATTTACCGCTTAATCTTGCCAGACATATTCCAAAGTGCGTAATGAGTGACATCTCTCCTTTATCACAAGGTTTAGCCTAGAGGGAAACTCTCTCTTTTAGCTACCGACGTTAACCATGTTGCTTTTGGCATTGGATCTATTTCCCTACTTAAAAAAAAAAAAAAAAAAAAAAAATTGACAACTTTTTTCCACTGCTTAATTTGTGCAGTCACAGTAATTAAATACGAATCTTCAAATATTGCTTGACATATTGCAGATTTATCATCAGTGAAACAGTCTTCTGCACATTTCCATAATTGCTGCTGTTCAGAACAAAATGGTTATGCACTGAAAGACTGACAATTTTCTCCTTTTGGTTAAGTCCTCATTTGTTTGCCCTCTTGGCAGTGCCGTACAGCCGTTTCATTTCATAATTAAATTATTTTCCATTTGCATATGGAGGCAATAGTTTACTTTCCAATTTATATTTTTTTCCATTTTACATTGTTTCTGAAGATGTGGAATCCAATGTGTACTGCAAGGAGTCAACGTATCCTTTAGCAGCATCTTGCGAAACGCTGTTCATGTGCTGTTCAATGTGCTGCCCCAGCTGAGTAATAGAAATCACATAGATACTTCATTTGAATACAGCAGGTAAGAAAGAGTTTTGCCTGGTTGGTGCCTTTAACCCTTCACGCTTCTGTGGGTGGTGAATTTTGCAAAGACTTTACAGCGACTTCAGGCCTTAGTTCCGACTGAAGGGTTGGGTTTTTTCCATCTCCATGGAAAAATCCATCTCCATCTCTTACATCACGATTGCCCACCACCCCTGCATGTTTTCTTAGAAAAGACAAGAACTTACATTCCCCGAACAGATCAGTTTTGCAGTAAAGAGGAAAGATGAAAGGAGAAGTAATTTGGGGGACCCATAAACCTTGGTAGGGGCAGCCCGTGTGGTTTCCTTCCCTGCCTCAGGAAGCGCAGGGGCGAAGCGCTCCCCGTCCCGACTCCCCACGCCGGCAGCTGGCTAAATGTTACCTGTCTGTCGATCGTGCTGCTACACAAGCTGTCGTAATAGTCTCTGCTTCAGCGTTCACACGTTTGTATCTGCTCAGAAACCCTTCTGGCTGTCTTCCCTTCAGTAAATAAATATGTAGCTTCTTGTGAGCAAAGCCTTATCAGATTGAACAAGCCTCTCGGGAATGTTTGAGGTATAGGAACTAGTACAGAAAGCTGCAGGCAGGCTGGAATACTGTTGAAGCCCCAATGAATTTTTTCATTGAAAACCAGGATTCCATTCTAGGGGCCAGGTTACCTTCACTCCCTATTAAAGATGAGAAAGGAGCAGGCTGTTCCTGTTGCCCTTGCCTTGTGTAAATCCTCAGCAAGCATAGATGTCTGTGTCACCACCCGGCTCTTTCTGGGTGCTCTCGGGTGAGCCCCAGCATGGGTGCTGCAGTCACTCCTTAACACATCAGACAGTGCTGAGAGCCCAGGTGCCTCCAGGGACAGTGGTGGGACCAAAGGAGGAGAGGGGTTGAAAACATGACCATTACGTTAGGAGTAATGATTAATGATGAAGCACAAGCTTTCAGCTGCCTGCCCGTGTGCGCCCAGGACCTGCCGGAGCGAGGAACCTCCTGATTCAACCAGACCTGCAGCTCCTGCCCTCCTGGTGGGATGATGCAGGACGTGGTCTTGTGCAGCTCCTGCCCATCTCATCACACATCTCAGGGTTTTATCAAAGCCCCTGAGAGCAGGGAGAGCATGTCTTAATTTCACAGAAGTCAGATCAGTCCTCTTCTTTGAAAAGCAGCTTTCATCACAGATTAGTGACTGAGACTACGGCCTTTTTTTTTTTTTTTTTTAATCTTCAGACTTTGGTACACATGGTTAGAGTCACAGCCTGTGGTGGGGATGGGCAAGCCTCTACTTTTCAACAGGTTTCCTCTAAAATAAGGACCTACAGCTTGAGGGGCTGAACTGATCAACTTAGTAAATTCCTGCTTGCCACAGGCAAATCCTGCTGTCCACGTGGACATCAGGCCCTTTTGCTATCACTGACTAAAACATACTGGGGCCAGAGAACAAGGAAATGATCTCTGAGCAGGGCATCTTTCTCTTCCTCCCTCCATGAGGACACTGGAGATCTTCCAGTGCATGGTCAACATTCGGCTGTGCGTTTCTATTTCAGGTCTCGGCTGCTGGAGCTGGCTGGAGCAGTTGATCGGCTTACCTACTGCCTTGCCAGGATCAGGGCTTGAATGAGGGCAAGCTGGCGGTGACCCAACCTGGATAAGTCCAAGGTTGTGCTGACAGGCTGGCGAAGAGAGGGAGCTGGGAGAACTTCTGTTCTCTGCAAGGATTGTTTGCTTTTTACTGTTCAGATTTTCTCACCCAGGGACCTTAGTGGATCAGCTTCTGCCCCGTCAATTATAAGAAGAACAAGGGATGGTCTGTTTGCTTTTTTGGGGCTGCTTTTCTGGATCAGAAGGTGGAGCCCACTCTTTTGAACATGGGGCTTTCCTGTACCAAGTCATCTTGAGAGTGGACTTCAAATGTCCTGGCCACCCTCGTAATTACATCTGTGCCGGGAGTGATGAAAGCTTTCCCTTGACCAGGTTGAAGCAGGTTTGAATGCACAGCTTCCCCTGTGCACAAAGGCTGCAGCATCGAGAGATCTCACAATAAATGAAAGTCAGAGGCAAAAGCATTTGCATCCTGTGTCCTGGGTGCTGGAGATCCACAGGACACACTCTTCATCCTGAGCCTGAGTGGCAGAGGCAAAGCATCCGAGATTGTGCGTATTTGTCATCCTTGGAAGAAGCATTTTCTCCTTTATGCAGCCTTTCAGCTGCTCACAACTGCAAAGGGACTTAATGGCTCTGTATCGTGACCTTTCCTTGTTCAGGTGACTGTAAGCAAATGAACATTTTGATTGATCTGACAGACAAGAGCCCAGATGCAATGCTAGAAACAAATACTGAATTTTTGACAAAGCAAAACTGCTTGGGTGGGGCTCCCCACCTCCTCGTGATGGCTGATATGAGCATGACCTCTAAGACTGAAAAGAGTTGCCTTGGAGAGCTTTTGGGAATATTATGCACTGTTGACCTGTAAAGGTGCGACATTAAACTTTGCAAAAGTCTGACACTTGTAAAAATAAAGCTGAACAACCAGGCCGTATTTGTTGATTACAAAACTGATATTGCTTATGCTTCCCGGAGGGAGTGGAAAGGCGTCCCTTCCCTTGCGAAGTCTGGTGGGGAGGGAACTTACTTGCATTTTCTAAAAATCCTCTCAGAATGGTAATAGCAGGGACCTTTGGTCCTGTGTCCTCATAAAGCACATTACGGGCAAAATTGTAAGGGGAACGGACCCTCTGTGAATATCAATTCTCTTCTCTAAAAAATGCAGGAGCAATAAACATGTGCTATGAAGATGGACACTCTTTTAGGCTACCCTGCACGTTGGAGCACTGGATTTAATTTTTTGGGACTGCAGGACCTGAGTTGCATTTTTAGAATAGCTTGGAAGGTATAACTGAGATTTCCAGCCAGGTGTATGACTGCGTTCTGTGTGCAGTTTACAAATGGAAGAAATGAGAGCCATATCCTTCGTCTGAACAAAAAGACAACAGAAATCTTCAGGCAGAATCCTCTTCTCAGATCTACCCACGCTGCACAGAGCGATGGCAAAGAAAGGCATCTTCCGTGCCGCTTGCAGAGAGAATGCAGCTTGAAAACAGATGCCCAAAGCACATATCTTGAAGAATATATTTAGCCTAGAAGTGTTTTAGACTGAGAAGTGATCGTGCAAAATACAGTTTTCTTGCCAGCATTATTTTAGTAAATAAGAGGAAAAATTTTATCCTACTTACTATTATAGATAATGTGGTTAAAGTGGGGATGAAGGAGTAGCTTTGGGTGTGCATTGATAAGAAGTACCATGACATTGAGTATGCTCAGGCTCTTAGGTCTTCATTTTGGATTCGATGGTTGGTAAATGGAGCAGAGCTTTCAGTTTTCGGTCTTTTTGGGGAAAAGGAACAGGTAAAGCCCAGGACATTGAAGCTTGTCCAGTCAGTTTATCAGGTGGAAATCTGCCAATTTGCAGTGAAAGGGGATGCATACAGCTTCAGAGGGCTGATCTTTTCATTTGAGGGAACTACGCAAGCGTGTGAAACATTGCATGCAATAGGGAGAGCTCCAGAGATTGTAGAAGACCCATCCCAAGGAGAGAGGGGAGAGACCCCTGAGGCTCACGCCAGCAGATACCCAGGGCGCAGCACATTGCCTTCAGCACTTCCAGGACCTTAGTGCATGCCCATCGATACCTTACATCATTTCCCATGTACCACACTACTTTTACCTGTTGTTACCACCGTGCCAAATGGAATTTTGGTCTCACTCTTTATCCTTAAAGAACAGACTTCTTGATGTGGCTACAGCACCACGAGTTTGCCAAGTATGTAGATCATTGCTAATGCAGGAATGTGTTTCAGGCACTGTCAAAATGAATCAATATCCTTCAATTTGGGACACAATCAGCCTAGACTGAGAAGTCCAATGTAGGCAGTCTTGAGCAGACTGTCATTACCCTTCTCTAAAAGGACAAGTTGAGGCCTAAATGCATCAGATGGACAGTGACAAAGCACAGAGGACACTAGAGCAGAGTAAATATATATTCAGAACCGAGCACCAATTTTCCAGTTATGTGACCCATACCATTCCAAAATAAAACTAATAGACCCAATCCTGAACCTGGTGTGTAGAAAATACCTCCACAATATAACTGTAACCCTGAACACAGCTTTTTCATTGTAAAAGTATTCAGAATTCAACCCACCATTAAAATGGGCATTATAATAGCTATTTAGCTATTCTTGTATGGGGAAGCCCTTATTAACACTGATAAAGCATTGTGAAGATGGGAGTTACTGTTTCTAAGAGTCATCATTGTCCTCAATAAAATTCTTCTCTTGGAGTTCACTGGAAATAAGAACTTCTGTGTGTAGTCTAGAATTACTAGAAATTACATTATTTCTTCTGCCGTAGATGCAGGACAGAGAGAAGGCTTTTAGGGTGAATTGTGGTAAAATCTAGCAGGCCTATGACACTTATCAAGGATATTATTATTATTGTTGTTATTATTATTGTTATTATTACTATATTGTTATTATTGCTGTCATATGCCAGTTGCAGATGGATAAAAAAACAGGTTAAGTTTAGTTGAAAAGATAAAAGCCCCATGGCATTTAGGCTTCCATTATTAACACACTTTCCAAATTGAAGTAAATGACTGCTTTTTGTTCAAACCGTTCAGACCTTGCAGTCAATGTATGGTTATGTTCATTTATTTTATTAGTTGCTTTTCAGGTAGAAATTCAGTAACTTAAATGTTCTTCAACCTGAAGTTCAACCCAGATTCCTCAATTCATACCTGCAGCCCTTTGATTTAAGTGCAATCTTAAGTCTCTACTTCACACAAGCATAAAGCTAAAAAGATAATGGCAGTGCTACTGCCCTATGTGTTTCAAGCTCTTTCCATTTTATATAACCCAGCAGCACAAGGAGGTTTTTCTACTGTCAATAACAACTCCAGATGTGGCCCAGCCATACCTATGACTAACACAACTCAGCAATAACATTCACAAAATATATCGGTCAGGAGGGCAATCAAGCACACAGCACTTGCCTGTATCACCTCTGGATTTCAGCGTCTATGGAACACTTGCAATAAAGGCTCAAAAATAAAGGAAGATGCAGCCTCCACTGCCACAGCCATTACAGCGAACAAGGGAAAGCTACCTTTGCATTCCGGGCTTGGAAGAGTGTAGTCTCTGAATAAGAAAAGTTGAGCTGCTGGAATAGTTTGAACTTTGATCTGTACTTGGTTGGGTCAACCTCATAGCAACTCTGAGTGCGCCTTACTCTGCTCTTCACTTTCCTCATGTGCTTCGCTATGTTCCACACCCATTTGGTAATGCTTCTGGTTTTCTTACTAAATGCATTTTCATCACCAACAAAGTAAAGTTTTAGATAAAGACACATGAAGAGGGATGATACCGGTTCCCCATGGCAATAACGTGTGTGTGTGACCCTACGTGGGGTCTCGGCTCCCTTCCTTGGGCCATAACAGCCCAAATACGCAACGGAGGAGGCAGCGCTATGGCGTGCCAGAACTACAGGCACTGGCAGAGAAAAAGCATCACTGGACATTTAAAAACTCAGCTGGGTCAAATACCCTTTCCTCTGGTAACAGAGGAATAGAGTGAGGTTTGCCCTGACAAAATGGGCTGGTTTGGTTTGGCTGGCTGTTTCTCTAACTATACTATTATGCCCAAATGAGCTGACAATTATATTTTCAACACTCGTTACACGTGTTGCTCCAGAGCTGCTCCCTTCAGTCACTAGGCACCGTCCTAGGGGATATTCCACCAGAGCCAGCTCAGGAACTTCTGCTGCTTAGTGTCCCTTCTCCAAAACCAAGAGCCCACCTGCCCTGCAAACCACATCACTTTCATGCCACAATGATGGGAGACACGTTTTCTTTCCCTTTGCCAGGTCTCTGGGCATCTCCATCTCTACGTGCCAGGTGAGTCAAGCCTGCTCCCCGGCTCCACAGGGGAAAATAATTTACACCAGGTGGGGAAATCCTGCCTCCCTGAGCTGGCCTGCTCAGGCACCGACTCTGCCACAGGCAGGTGTCCCATGCCAGGGGTGGAATGTCCCTTGCTGCATCCTCTCAGCTGGCTCCCAAATCCAGCACGCTGCGGCTGACACCTAAAGCCGTCACGGACTGTGGCACAGCAGCGGCTGTACGCAGAGCGGCACGGAAGCAACCGGTTTGCTTCGCGTCAGAAAGCCACCTGATTTTGCAGGCATTTAAGGCACAGCGTGCAGGCACTGGCGGAGCACCCCCTGCAGCCACCCTGCTCCCTCTGGCCTGCCTGCTGCTCAGGGCTGCAGCCAGAGGACAGTTTTTATCCAGTGACCGAGTGTGGGCATAGTGGCGTTTGCACCATTTCTTCACCTGTGCCAAAAGGCAGTCAAAGAATTTGTGTTTGGACAGATCTGTATCTGCACAAAAGACTTCACAGTGAAACATCAGGGTGGTGACTCTGGACAAATCACCCCGTGAGCCATGCATGAGGCATAAGCAAGTGACTGCCAGCTTTGCATATTACAATATAGAACTTGCTGACAGGCAGAACTTCCCTTCCAGGACCACTTCATCTCTAGGAAGAACTCCTCCTCCATAAGCATCCTGCAAACATTTACTTCCATGAGTGGGAAAGCAGACAGCAGGAAGACAATGATGATGCATATGATTAAAGCAACCTATGGATTACCATACAGTGAAGGACACAAGTACCCATAGGAAGTTCATAAACACCTCTGTCATAGTGAAGAACACAAGCCAGAGGAGTCTTTTCCTTTGGTGTCACTGCAAAGAGCTTCCTGTCAATCAGATGGCTCCATTAAAGTGAATTTTGCACTGGGAATGGCCACTGGCAGGATGACAGCCTACACTTTGCTCCTTAATCTTCTTGGCACATTTAGCTGGCCAGAGTTTAATTAATACTAGATGGATTCATGGCTGCAATCATGAAGGATGAGAAAGCTGTAAGAAGGACATGCAAAATAGGGACAACTTCTAGGCCCATGAGATTTCCTCTCATTTTTGCTGTCCAAAATTTCTTTCGAAGCCTCCAAACATCTCTGGCTTCTCTGGGCTGGAATTTGGAGGTTCCTACCTCCAAATGCACTGGGAGATAATTCTTAGTAATGGACAAACCTGAATCCATGAGTCCTCTCAGCTCCTTTGAGATGCGGGTTAGCCAGCAGAGCCAGAATTTGTGCAATCCCCTGGCAGAGCAGTGGAACGTGCCCCGCTGCAACACCGCCCGAGCCCAGCGTGAAGGGAGGTGGCCGTTTTGTGCCTGTGCAATTTGGAGAAGCGTCCATCCTGAATCAAATCAAAGATCTCCCTCTCAGCACTGCGGGGGCACGCGTGGGTAACGACTGCGCGTGACAGCTTCTGCACGGCGCAGGGAGTGGGTGGGCCGAGCCTGGGAGCTGCACTGAGGGTGGCCTTGCACCATGAGCGGTGCAAGTCAAACCCAAATGACACCACCCCCTGCTCTGTTCCACATCTGAAGGGATAATACCACAAACAGAGGGCACAGGTACAGGTCTGAAACATGACTGCTCTCTTCCCAGCTGTTTCTCTAACTATGCAGCCCCACGTCTGATGGCTGCTGTTTATCAATATGAAAGCACATACAAATCCCCGGTTCAAGATGGATGAGACTGATGGGGGACCACGTACACCAGCTCTACGTGCACAAAACCCTCAGGTTGGTTCTGCCAACCAGCAGAAGTTATGACCTGAATAATTCATTTAATTACACCGCAGTGCAACTCTGCCGTGACGTGGATTTCACGCCAAAGGTGAGTAACGTTTTGAAGGGTCTCCATGACACGGGAACCTCGGTTCCTCTCGCTCTCTGTAAATCACAAGGTGCTGCATTCACCAGGTGGCAGGGACGTACATGCTCCTGAGGGAAGGAAACAGGCGTTTTTTGGAAACATCACACATTAATCTTGCTTTGCCAAGCACACTGAGATACAACCAGAGAAAGTACCAGCTACGAGGAAAATTATGGCTGTGTTGAATAACTGCCTGGCCAATAGGATCTCCATAAAGAGTTATTCAGATATGCCCTGTTCACACCTATCGCCAACTAATTGCAACATGACTATAAGATCACCAGGACCGTATTGACATGTGAGGAAGTGATTATGACCACAGAGCTTCCTCCGAAGCAAGGGCTGTCCCACTTTTCACAATGATGTTGGAGAACAGAAATCTCTGCGGAGCTCTAATGGGCTACAGGGGTGAGCTGACAATAAGCACTCTTTAATTAAGCTCTTTGAGAAAGTCAGGCTCCCACTGGGCTTGTTGTGAGAGCAGCAAAGCTCTTGATTTATAGCAATTCAATGCCCAAGCTTCCTAATACTGATGTAGGACACCAAATCACCAAGACCTCTTCAGTGTAATTAAAGGCAGGATGTGCTCCTGGCTGGCTTATCACAGCTCCGAACGGGAATGCAGCCGGCTGTATTCCTGGGGTTTGTTCCCGTAGCTTATACGGTCTATGTTATATAATAGGTTGCACTGGTGATAGGAAAAGCTGAGTTAATTAGAAAGGGGGGAGAAGCAGTGATGGGGAGATTATTCAGGATCTTCCAAGCTGATCATGCCACAAACTTGCTGCCTAAAGTTTCTCTTTTCCTCTCTTAAATGAAGTGGAAAAAATAGTTAAGCACATAGGTGCGCAGGGGTTAATTAGTTACAGCTTGATTTTTCAGAAATGCTAAGCAAATCTCAACTCATTCCTGGCTCTCTCTATCTTTGAAAAATCAGGCCAAACAGTGTTATATTTCTTTGCAGCATTTATAAAGACTAATATTGCTCCTATAACCTAAATCTATCTTGGCCATCTCATCAGGGCCCTGGGCATTAATGCAGCACATACGATGTCTGCATTAACTCTTGCCAGAACTAGTGCTCAAGCACAAGAATAGTGTTAGAGCAGTGACACGCCACCAGTTAGGGTGGCACGTGACCGCTGGCCGCTCTCTGCTGTCTTTACACGGAGGTACACGAGGTGCTGCTGCCAGTGTCCATGGCTGGGAGCACCTTCGAGCTAGCCACTGGCATTTTAGAAAGTCTGTCTGGGCTTGGAACTGCACCGCACGTGAGGATCTGCCCTGATCCTTGATGAACCACACTGATCTGTGCAAATTGAATTGATTTGGGAATTCTCCTAACTTCACCTTTTAGCCATCGACTCTCATTATGCCTTTATCTGCTAAGCAGGAGAAATCCCTACTAACACGTGTTCCTTCTTGGGACCTTGGCTCCTTCTAGGTTGCAGTAGAGTCAGTCCTAAACCTTTTCTTTGTTAAGCCAACCTGGTGGGTGTCCTTGACCAACATGCACATTTTCCAGTCCCTCTGTCACTCCTGATCCTCTGCAGCTTTTCAACATCCTTCTTGAATGAAAGGAAGGCTTGCATCAGCATTGCCATGAGGACCAAATAACAGAAGTAATGCAACTTAATATCCCTGATTGTGTTCTTTCTAACTACAGCACTGCGGCTATTTAACCGTGACTCTTAAAGTCTTGTTCAGAGTCATTGCTTTCGATCCTGTGAGCCTGCCTTCCCATCTCTGTCCTTTGAAGCACGACTGTATCAGTCCACACTGAAATGAAAGCTATGTGCTTGCCACAGGTAGCTATTCCCTTTGTATTTCCTTACAGGGCTAAATAAAAATAGGAAGAAAATAACTGCACAATTTGAATCACCATTATCCTTACTTTTTCATCAGAAAAACTACGTCAATATTTGAAAAAAACCCCGGAATTTCCTTTTTCTGCTTTGGTGCAAGAATACCATAGGAAAGAAAATGGCAACAACAGAAATATCTAGATACAATTATAACCCTGGAGGTCATGACTGTGCTGTGGCCAGTGGGACACTTTTGTGGGTGAAGTTAATTCCTCGGTGGAGGCCAATCTGAGGCCTTTGTCCCCAAAATTCTTCAAAAATAGGTTCCCCACAGCAGGTAGTTTGCTCTTTTACTCAGGATTGAATTTCAGCCTGTGTGCATATCAGATGAATAGGATTTGGTTCAATGAAAGAGTCTGAAGGGAAAATTTTTTCAAGCTGTGTGATGTGCAAAACCACCCAACCCATCAAGAAGAAAGGCATGAAAAAAACAATAGAGAAACCAAAAGTATAAAGGAGGAATAAAGACATCCTTTGGGATAAGGCAATGGAACACGTGTGGGTGGAAAAGCACACAGGAGAGATATGGAAAGTATTCAAAGAGAAATTACTGTATGCCCAATGGTTATGTATGCCATTGAGCTATAAATACTTCAGGACTGGAGACAAGGGTAAAATTTATACAAGGAAGTGGAAAAAGTCATCTGATGTAAGGAAAACCTAGGAAAATTGAAAAAATTGAGGTGGAGAATGGGAAAAAAAAAAAAAGACGACCAGCTAATGACGTGAAGAGAGCAGGTCCAAAGACACGTCTGCTTCTTCCACGTACGGGTCTCTAAGTGTGCGTCGTGTTCATTAAAACTTTACTGCCAGCAATCCTGACATCAGCGGCGAGGAAGCGCATTTCAGGAGCGGGCTGTACCACAGGGGCTTAGCATGGCCCCTCGGAGCCACCCTGGCCAAACCGCCTGGTTATCCTGTGTTTTCCCATCCCTCGCTGGATCCACCCCCTGGTTCTGTGTTTGTCCAGCATGAAAGGGGCCCAGTGCCCCCACGTGCCCCAAGACCAAGCAGCGCTACAGATTACACCACCAGCGGCACGGCTGGCTGTTCCTGTCTCCATGGCTGAGGCACCCTCCGGTCTGTTTGCCCAGCAGCGTACCTGTCTGTTGACACTTACAACCCAGGTGATGGGTGTGAGTATAGAAATAAAGCGTTGCAAAGCCTGTAGCTACCACTACACATCGAGAACCACCTACAAGACCTATTCCCAGAGGTGTGAACAACTTCCAGCAGGGGGAATTGCGCATTACCTCAAGGAATTCAGGTTCCCCAGGGCAGGATACATCTCACCCGACTTCAGTTATTTAAGAGCTCGGTGCTGACTCCCACCTAACTGTGCAGGCTCCTTTCTAGAAACAGCGGAGGGAGAGAGGCTCCTTCACAGACTCCAGCTCCAACTCTCCAGTGAATATCGCATGGAAGGGCCCATCTCTCGCCATGGACAAGCAGCTTCTTGGGCAAGGCATGGGTGGCTGCCAGGTGACTTCAACCTCATTGCGGGCAATTTGGATTTCCCTAACAGAAATGCTTGCGCTGTTGTAGTATTTTGGGGATGTGTGTCAAATGCTGAGAAGGAATATTTTAAAGAAGGGGTTGAAGTTTACCTTCAAAACCCCCCTTGACCTACCACGAGCAGCTGTACACTGAAGCCCTGGACAAGTTCATCCCAACGGGAGGCACTTTGCCACCGCTGTCATTTCACAATGGGCACGTACATTCGCTCTCTTTTTAACCGTACGGCCCCTGCTGAGTGAAATCAGCCCCCCCGTACAGAAGGAACACAAATCACACGTGCGGTCGTGCTTTGCCCTGAGGAGCGGGCACGCAAAAGCCGAGCACGACTGCCCGGTCTCTCCTCTGTCCTACTTGTTTCGCCGTAATTACATAAGGAGCATTTGCCTGGCTCCTACTTTCTCATTTCCTTCGCTTGTTTTCTGATTTTTAGGGCACTCTTTTACTCGAGTTACACTGACCTCTTTTGCAAGAGAGGGTAACATATTTTCTGACTAAAGCCTCTTATCTTTAATAACCCGGCACATTTACTGCCCAAGTCAATAGTTAGACTTGGGAATTCTTTTAATTAGAAAAGCGACCACTCTAATCAATAGCGAAACCTGAAAGCCCCATGTAACAGAGAAGCAGCTATGCAGAAATCTAGACCATCCTCACGCACGGCAGACGCGTACAACGAGTATCATACTCATTTTCTCCTTTTCATTCAGCAGTGGAAAATATGTGAACATATTGCAGGGCATCCAAACGACCCTAAACAGAGTCATCTGCGAGAAGTTCTGCTTTAGTAACAGCAGAATAAAAAATGGCAGCACCACTGATATTCAGGCCTGCTAAATATCACTCTCTTCATAAAAAAAAAACCCTGGGTACCAGTTAACATATTCCACGATGCTCCCTCCACCCCTGCCATTGCGGTTTAACCATGCGGCCGTGGGAGACGGTCAGCAGCACGGTGGCTTTTCTGCCTTCGCTAGGAGCTTACCGAACACGAGCGGAGGGTTTCCTTCGCAAGGTCTGCAGATGTGCAGCACGGGTGGCAGCTAACGCACGGGCACAGGCAGCCAAACTCCCACCACAGCCAGCCAGCGCGGTGATGGATTTTCTCTTTAACCCACGACAGAGCTGGGGTAATACAAAAACTATTTTACCAGGGTGTAAGAAAACTTGTCACGTGGAGGGCCGGGGTGAACAAGGGAGAAGATGACACGTGGTGGCGGGGGGGAGAGGAGAGAAATGGGTTAAACCAGAAGGGAACAAAGCACAGAAGGTCCAGCCCAGCCCGGAGGTGCCATCCTCATCCCTCTGCCCCCTGGGCAGTGCTGTGGTGGCCGGCACAGGGACGCAGTGCGTGCGGGGTGCTCGGGTCACGCTCTGTGTGCATCCTAGATACGTGTTAGGATGCCGGAGGGTTGCTTTAAAATCTACTTGCCATGGGTTCCTACGGAGAAAAATCTGGTCCCCCAACTTTAAGCTGAGCGGTCTCCAACCTCCCGAGGGGCAAGGCTGAAAACCGACAGAAGGGATTTTGCTTGAAAGCCTTTGCTTTGGTGACTGCTGGTTAGTGAGTACCGAGTGCCTGTTGTACCCAGCCCAGCACGATGGTGCTTCTCTACTCAAACAGAATGGAAGATTAATCAGCTGTTAAAAATTACTATTCAAAAGATATTCTGTGTCATAAATATCCAGGCTCACAGCAGCGCATTCAGCAGCGTGTCCAAACCCCCTTCCTCTTCGTGAGAGGAACAGAAACTGCTTCTCAAACAAATGAGAACAAGACTTTTGTTTTGTTACAAAGAAAAATCAACTGATGATAGCAGACATTAAAAAAACAACCCCGCTTCATTATAATCTTTCTAGAGCAACCAGGATGGCTTCAGATTATTTTACATAACTGTGTTAAATCCCCTCGGAGAATTATTCGCCTCCTACACTCCAGGGTGCCTGAGCTTAAAAGATGGCCAGTTATTTAACAGGCTTGTGAGTAGCTTAAAAATGTACCAGCGCTTGCTGCAAAAGAACAATTGCGAGCGGGTTTCCTTCGTCATCTTCACAGCCCCTCTACGATGGGCAGGAGATTGTTCTTTGATGGGGCATTTTATTTTGAAATGTGTATTGCACCTGTCCTGCTATGTATTCAAATTGTAATGAACTTTATACATATATATATATATATATCTGCATGTATATGGCCAAGGCTTGGAGTCTCTTTTCAAGCAGTATTTGCAGTAGCAGCCTTGCAAAACTGTACTTGCTCAAAAGCTTGCTCAAAGACAGCATTTTTTGCTTCTATAATTTGGAAAAGGAAGGAACATCTTACTTTCCTACATCAGCTTCCTAGAAAAGGAGAAGCAATGTGATGAATGTATAGCCCAATATTTTTGCAGGGACTTAGACGTGCAACAGGGAAAGGAAATGATGGCAAGATCCAGCCCAGCTGTGCTGTGGTCTCTCCTTCTTGGGTTACATTTATTTCTTCTGATTTTTGGTGTTTAAGGTATGTTTCTAACCACAATTCCCTGTGTTTACCTAACACAAATGATGAAGATAAACAACCAAGTGAGGACAGAACTGAATTTTTTTTCAGGTACTTTTAAGCCCAGTGACTTTCAAAAGAGCTTGCATGCAGACTACTGGAAGCAGAGCCTTTGCACCACCCGAGTACCCCTCGCCGGAGGGCAAACCTCTTGCCTGGGCTTGAGCAGGCAGAAGGACAATTTGTGTCTTCTCTCCCTCCTCTGGGCTGTCTTTTCTGAGTAGAGGCAGCTCTTAAAGCAGGTAGGTAAAAGGAGTACGCAGTGCGTGGGCTTTAGTGTGGCCCAGGTATTATCTTCACTGCCATAGAGACAACAGACGAGAACACAGGTGATATCTTCATTTTCCTCTCCCTGTGATGGCCTGGCAGCAAAATATGTCATATGTTAATCAAATTCTCAGTGAGCTATACAGGGACTGCAGTGGCTATAGCTGCAACCATGAAGATGGAAGAAGTGCAAAACCAGATGCAGCAGCTCTTTCTCAGTTACTGATGGTAAAAACCAACCCAAATATCCCACAGAGCCAGAAAAGGGAGCTGAAGCCATTCCTGAGCATCCCTGTGCCAACCACCAGCACCCTTGGGACTGCGCCTAATGAGGCTGTGGAAGTCTTTTCTGTTCTTACTTTTGATGGTTAATCCAGCTGAGGGCTGGATGAGTGGCATCGTGCTCACGGCGAGCAGCCAGCCCCGAGGGCAGCCTTCGGGGGGAGAGCATCGGCTCCCAGCCCACCCCTGGGAACCTTGTAGTTATAACCATGACCCTGTCTTCATCCAGCAGCGGGAAAGCTGTAAGGACCGGAGTTATTGCTGCTGGGCCCAGGGTTAAATCTCATGCTAGGC
Source organism: Butorides virescens (assembly GCA_017310255.1). NCBI lineage: Eukaryota > Metazoa > Chordata > Aves > Pelecaniformes > Ardeidae > Butorides > Butorides virescens. The sequence continues at coordinate 24,521 of JADKXX010006028.1, forward strand.
GGTTCAGAAGAAGGTCCCCCCCGTGCCTGATGGCTCCAGTCCCTTCTGCCAGCCCCCTCCGCCCAGTAATCCCGATCCTGCTTTTGCACAGAGGGGCTGGTGCTGGTCAGGGAATGGGAGGAGGAGGCACTTCGTGGAGTCAGTGTTTCCCCTTCTTCATGCCCTGGTGCTGAATTTCCTATGTTTGTGGCAGGGCAGAAGGGAAAATATGGCCCTGAGCATGACGGCCATCATTCTTGTAACCAGGGACTGATGTGAAACCTTCAGCACTGAAATCAAAACCGAACAAGAGGGCCTGTAAGCCGGTCACTGTGTGAAAAAACAACCTTCTGCAAACTGGCCAGAAAGAAGCATAGACTTCAGTCACCAGTTACGAACCAGTTGAGAAGGACAGAAGTTCATCATGTCCCAGGCAAGACTCGATTACATGCAGCCAGCATCCCCGAGCTGCAGACAGACCCTGATGCTTAACAAAAGGGTAAGCTGAACCTCGATGCAAACCCAACTGTATGGGAACCTGCAGGGCCACGGCTGCTGCTGGGAATCCCTCGGCACTGCAGCACTGCGGCTCAGCACCGTGCCTCCCTTCACACTTGGTTGAAGATGTTCAAGAGGATGTGCCAAAACACGGATCTCTAAGCTCAGAAGGGAAAGGGTACAAGCAGAGGTCAAGCTGACAGAGAGACTGTGCCACAACAGCCGAGAGGAGCTCCAGGGTGAATGGAAGAAGGGACCGAGCCTGAGCAGCCCTGTGGTGGCCAGAGGACCAGGCAGGGGCTACAACGCAGCCAATTTCTCGTGAAAGCTCTTTGCAGAGCTGGAGATGGCAGCAGTGGGCAGCACGTGGCGCTGGCTGAGCTGAACGGATGAGTGGCGTGGAGGGACTGATCAACCCTGCGCTGGGACCTGCATCGCGATCTCGGACCGTGCCCGGGTCCAGTCCCCGCATCTCTCTGCATCCCGACCCATCCCATACGCCCTGGGCTGGGTCTGGCTCTGAGCCCCCATCTCGCCCAGCCTCTTGGGCCCATGGGGTAGGAAAGAGGAACTCTCCTTCCCTCTCTCTCTTTCTCTGTATATGTAAAAAATTTCTTCTGAAATAATGTAAGCAAACTCATCTAGAAACAAGAAACTTGAGTCAGCTTTCCGAGAACACTTTGGAGAGAGACCGATTTCGTGTTTGTGAGGGTATAAATTTGGGCTTCGTGACTTCAGTGGAACTATTTTGAATTTGCTCCAGATAATGAAGCTGGCCATTTTTGAATACAAATAGAAAATACAACAATTGATATTAAATATCTTCAATCCCATTTAAATGGGCTCTGTATTTCAGAGCTGGGATAAGTTCCTTCGCCCTCTGCTATTAGAATACAAGCTACACGACTACCCGGTATTATTATATGGCAGAACTGACAGGGAGGTACAAACCTCATCTTAATTGCTGGAAAGAAAGTTAAGAGTACCTCGTTGACGAGCTTATCTTATTCACCCTCTGGGTTTGCCACTTATTCAGTTCACGGGAATAAACATACATCATTTACACTTGTAAGTACATGATGTCCTTTCTTCCCCTTAAATAAGTCCCAGTAGGGAGCACTGCAATTGAGCTGCCAAAAAGGAAACCTTGGAAAAAGTCAAAACACACGATTTTAAAGCTTGAGCACATTGAAAATCTACATTGTCAGTGTGACAGATCTGTATTTTATAAATCAGGCTTCTAACCAGCTTTTTAAAATATAATGGAGGAGTCTCGGTGACTACCGGCAGCTCAGCGCGCGGGGGCATGGGTGGGCACTGCAGGAGGAGCCAGCGCTGGCAAGAACAGCCCCAGGCACCCGCCCCACGCGAGGGCAATGTCACTGCCGCAGCACCCGAGCCCACTGGCCACGGGGGGAAACCGGCAACTGGGGAAGCAATGGAGCACGTGGGGAAATTTTTACTCTAGTCCATAACTTTTCACAAGGAATTCTAGCAGCGTTTGGAACATGGGGTCCTGCTCCAAAACACACTGCCCCGGCGGGCGAGCAGCGCGTGGCCAAGCCAAGATTTGTGTTTGAAATGGAGGAGATGGTCCATCCCTTGGCGGGCAGGTACGAGGGGCCAGGTTGCCTCCCCTCTCGTCTGCAGTCACCGTGCAGGGGTGGCCCTGGGAAGCCTGCAAAGGGTCCCTAGCCAGGTCACTGGCCCGGATCCAGAGTGCGGTGCTGCCCTGGGCATCTGCTGTCCCGAGCCCGAGAGGATGCCCATAACCCAGGACTGCATCCTCTTACCTCCTCGCTCAGCCGCAAAGTGAAGGGATACACGCAAAGCACAGGCTCCATCTGCTAATTTGGCTGTTCACCTGCGGTACCTAGGGACCCAAAGTATCCCCACTGACCAGACATCAGAGCCTGAAACTCAGACTCCGTAGCAGGCGCTGAAGTTGATCTCTGGTGGCGTTCAGGCTGTTTAAATCGGTGCCAAGGAGAAAGGACTTCCAAAGGATGTCCTAAAATTATCCCCAGGGGAACCAAATAATCTGCCCTTTTCCAACCAGCCTGAGATTATTTCCACAGCACGGGAGGAGCGCCGCCCCTTCCGCAGCACAACCAAATGCTATGCTGGAAAACAAAGTTGAAATGTTCTTGAGCACAAGGCGATTAGTGGAAGGCTAGGCTAAGCAAGTGCCATTTCCATTGAAAAGAAAAGATATTTAAGGTTTATGTAACTTAAACCTTGCTGCTGTTCAATGAACTGTAGAAATTAAAGAGTAAAAAAAAAAAAAACAACAACAACAAAAAAACCTGCATCAAGCCATCTGTGCCTCCTGTCTGTTCAGCGTGGGGTAGAGTCTTAACAAAGAAAGATTAATGTGTGGAAATGGAAAGAACCATGTACAGAAAAATGCAAATAAGCATCAGGATTGCAGAGCCAGAACAGGGGCTGACCTGGGACCTTGAGACAAATGGATATTGTGGCAGCTTTTCCACAGTTTGTCAGCAAGCAACCTGTGTGCCCACTAAAGCTTTCCAGCTGCGAGCAGAGAATTTAGGAGGGCCAGGGAGGAAGGGAGCCTTGCTCTGCCCAGAAGAGTTGCACCTCCCAGGCTGCAAACACCTTGGGGCTGGGTTACTGCAAACGTTATGAAGGATGCAGAAGAAAGTGTCAGGGAAACCACAGGGAGAGGCAAAACTTCCCCTGCTCAGGGCCTGAGCCTCGCAGAAAGGTAAAAGGGACAAATGACCCACGGGTAGCACCGCCATGCGCCGGGGCAGAAGGATGCTCGGGACAGCCCCTCACCAGCGTGAAGCTGATGGGTCTGTGCGCATCCCACCGGCTGCGGACCCGGTCCTCTCTGCATCACCCAGGCATGATTATTTGGATTAATCATCCCAGGCAAACCCCGTTATCCAGCCTCAAAGAACCTGTCTCTAGTTTTTCACGGGCCATGTGTAGAAATAACAAAAGAACATTTTTACTTAAAACCAAAACCAAAACTCCGTGAAATCTTTTGGTCACATTTCTCACTGAAAAGTAACAAAACGATTTGCAAATGGCACTGGCTGCTTGGTCTCATTTGTCCCCTTTCCCAGGGGAGCTCTGACCTCAAAAATCCCCAAGGTTTCATAATCGATCAGGATCCTTATTTTCCAGGAGAATGCCTTATTTAAAAAGCATCTGAAAGCTGACTCTCAGCTAATCCCTTCACAACAAAAAGGCACCTTTCCCTGCTTTCTTCTCTCTGCTATTTTTTCTCCCTCCCTGCCGTTTCCTACACTTTAATGTGTATCCACATTTTCTGATTCTTCTCTGTCCCCCTCTCTGTGGTCAGTTCTTAGTAAAAGGGTAAGTAAAAGACGTGGCCCGCTCCATGCTTCTGTGCTCCTTGGGGAAGAGCAGGCCAGAGGAAAGAAAGAAATGGGGGTGTGAGCCACACACCCCCTCTCCATCACCGAGCAGGATGGCAGCTCTGATCTCAGAGTACAGAAATACCAACAGCCCCTGTCTGGAAAAAGTGAATTTTCCTAAGTGCTTAGGCAAACCAAAGGCTTTGGAGCTGTTATTAATAGACTGGGATAGCTGGGAGAAAGCTCACTGTATACACTAACAAAAATATGTCTAAATACTTTGGAGCCGTGAATTTCTATTTTTAGAGAGATGCAGGCAGCTAAGTAACCCCTGGCTGCTTGTGTCAGAGGAGCAGCAGCAAGTGTCCTGCCTATGGAAAACCCCAAGCCACAAAGGACGGAGGAAAGAAATAATTTCCTATAAGACCAAAACAGACACTTTCAGCTGGAGGAGACCCGGAGCACAACAAAAAATCCAGATGGACAGACGGCCACGCATCGCTAGGCGAGGCCCAGCCAAGTCTAGGGTAAAAAGCAGCAGTGAAATAGCAAAAGGAGGACACGACCCTCCAGCCTAGGACAGGAGGTACGGCAGAGTGGCTCTCCCATCGAAATCACAGGGGAGATTTCAGGTAGGCACCATAAGATTATTCCTATCGGAATTCAGCCACAGAGCCAGAATTAACGTCCCTTCCTCAGCCAACAAATCCCACAAGTGGTCAGAGCCCTCAGCCCAGGAGGAGCACGGCTCCGGCAGCCTGGAGCTGCCGCACGTCGGCTCGGCCGGGGCTCCGAAAGCAGAGCGCCCGCGTGCAGCATCCGGGGCTGCAGCCCCCCAAAGATGGACCTTCTCCCTTGAACATCTCCCCCACAACACCAACCACGTGCCAAACCTCGTTACCGTGTAACACAAAATTGAAAGAGTTGAGAGGCAGGAGCAGAAAAGAGAAAGGTTTGTGTAGTTTCAGATGAAATATAAATAAAACTGGTTTTCATCACTGCCGAGTCTAGGGAAGAGGCTGTTCAGAGCTTGCTGTGCTCACTCATCTGCAGAGAGCACGGGGTTCAGTGCCCCATCGCTACGGGCTTTTGCAAATCTGGGGTGGAGGTGACTAAATGCCCCAACTGTGTTCAAACGTTCCCTGAGAATGGCTGATTTGCCCAATTTCCAGTTAACCTTCTTAATTTGGTGCTTCATGGGAGACAATTAAACAGCCATAAGCAATGGGCATGGAGAGAGCCTGTTGTGGGCTCTCAAGACTTTTCTATGAGTCCAGTATTTAAAAGGTTAATCACTCCCTGTGGTGGCCAAAACCCCCTGCTTTAGAATTCATTTGCCTTGATCACTTCCTATTCATAAGAACAAAAAAAAAAAACCAAACATGTTTTGGTGCAATTAAGAGAACGTGGCTAATGTTGAAGCATGGCTTTGTCCACTTAATTCACCTGGAGTAGTACTTGGAGCATCTGGGGAGCTGCAGAGAGGTAAGCAAGCCCAGAGTGGATGAGGATCTGAGGGTTTGATCTGTGTCACAGTCCTCTTGATCTTTAAAAAGAGGTGAATATTTTATTAAGGGCATCCAGGAGGATGCTTGTGATCCTTCTATGTACAGTACAGGTGCTTATCTTGATGGCATCTCTGCCCATCATCAGCTCAGACTATTAAACACGAAAATGGAAAAACACAAGAGCACTCTTAGAACTGTCTGGGTGGATAGCAGACCCAGAAAGGAAGAAAGTTCAGTTCTCCAGTGCATTCAAAATGGACATTCTCAGTATTGTCTCCTTTGGCACATTCCAAAACCTGAAACAAAAATATTCAGAGGGGAATTCTCCCTGCAGTTCTCTTCATTATATTCTGATGCAAACTCTGCAAACCACCTCCCACGCCACGGACAGCTATTCCATGTGTTAGCTGACTCTCATTTCAAACACCAGAGAGGAAATGGATGTAGTGGGATCACCGACACCTCTGGACTCTGAGCAATGAGGACCACCAGCACCACTACTGTCTTCAGGAGCATCACTCAGCAGCATCATCTCAAGTAGTCAGTCTGGGCTGGGGATTAGCCATGCCATGGTGATGGAGCCAACAGCGCGGGTGTCTGTATGGGATCTTTCGATCAGGCTCAACTTGGTTTCTTGAAAGAGTTTAACTACTTCGAGTAGATGAAGCAGATGGCAGAGGAGGGACAGGACCAGTGAGGAGGTGCAGTACAGAGAGAATTAAGGCGCTTGGCATGGAAGCAGTGCAGATTGAGGCCACCACTGAGCTACTAAGCAAGGCTGGACACAAGCTTGATTCCTGCGAAAGTTCCTGAGTGACTCCACGGTTCCTCCTGGGAGTCTAAGGTAGGGCAGGGTTTGTTCACGTGAGAACAGCTCACACATAGCTCCAGCAGTCGCCGTGCTGCACACAAGTTAATCGTTCTGCCTGAATCCGGGAGCTCAGGGCTCCCAGGACAGTGCATATGTAAAGAGATGACGCAAAGGAATTTGTTAGAAACTGCCCTCTCCAAATTTAGGGAGGCTGTATTACCCATTGCCTTCCCTTGTTATCACAGGGGTCCCCCATACAAACACAGAAGGAAAACACTTGCCGATTTTTGGAACATCACAATGCATTGTATACACCCAGGAAAGGGAGAAACCCCCAACTCACACACAGCCCAGCTCTCATGAAGCCAAAGGATCTGGGCCAAAATTTTAGATCCTGAGGTGCCAAAAAGGTACCGTGTAAGTAACTGTGGAGCTCCAGAGAGGAGCGCTGCGGGGGCTGCCGTGCCACGCTTTTAACTGGCGTGACCCACCGGGAGCAGACCAACAGTGATAGACAGCGGTCGGCGATCCGCCTCGCTGCTTCTGCTCTGCCTTTCCTTCTGACTCGATACAGGCTGTGCTGATGGACACGCCGTTGTCTGAGAGGGGATGTAAACTCCAACGGAAGAATTTAAAGCTCCCAAAGGTACTGAGAAAAGGGAAGCAGGAGATTCCCAGCCCTGCTGTTCTGGCGTGCCATTTGGCAAATTTTCCTTAGGACCTATGACTGGGAGTAAGCGCATCTTTCAAAACAGAGTAAAGAGAAGCAATGTCCTGCCACTGCAGTATTTCCATGTGGAAGGAGTCTCCCAGGACTGACAGCTCCACCAGGGAAGACATTGCTCAAGAGCTGCTTAAAGGTGGTGGGTTTTGCTAACAGATTTCAGGCAGTTGGGGTTCAGTTGTGTCCTCTCCTCTTTCCATTTTCCTCCAAAACCAGTGATGTTTCACAAGAGCCTGGAAGTGTTGGGGATGGGGCCTTCCTCTGGAGCTGGGTGAGGACTGTGGTGGGAGGCTGGCTCTCGGGTGGCCATGGTCTGGGGAGGTCAGTGCTGGGCTCCCAGTCCTACAAGAAAGGGCAGCCATGAATCCTCCTTGATGTTCCCAGCGAGGTGGACATAGGCGGCAGAGGAACCAGACAGGTTCACTTGGTGGCACGTGACTATGAAGATGGGGCTGCCTGGCCCCTGAGAAGACCCAGTTCTCCTCTGCTCAGAGCGGGGATCGCTCAAACCACAGCTGCAGGTCACAGACCTGGGTTCAGCTCGCAGGGAATTTGAATTCTGTGCTTGACCAGCCACTGATAACCATGGTCCTCGCTGCTATAAAACTCTCTAAAACACAAACATCTGTGTGCAAACATTACCATGGCCTTGTCTTGACGACAGAAAAAGAAATACCTCATTTCACACAGCCCTTGTCGGGGTAGATGGCAACTATGGAGCCCTTCACCCTCATCAGGTGTTTTCAGATGGGGGGGGGGGGGGAAATCTTACCAGCTATAAATGAACGGGAAAGATTTATATAACATAAAGCCTCACCATAATTAATGGAATACAAACAAGTCTGTGTCTGAATGAAATTGCAGCAGTCAGTAATGTTTTTCTTCGCTCTCTCCCATTTTTCAAATAATTCTTGAAAATAAATATTTGGGGTGTTTTTCATGTGAGAGACAGAAAGAGAGGAAACACATGCATCATTCTTCACAAGCTATTATTTTTATATTCCTAAATAGCTGCTGTATTAAGAAGCCAAGAGAACACAACTGTGTATTTAGTCCCAAAACAAACTCAGCGTGAGCAGAGCCAGCACTGGCTGCTCTCCCGAGGCCCTTGCCCTAACACGCTTCAGCTTTGATTTGGAAAAGCATCCTGAGGGAAAGAAAACTCCACGGCCCCACGTCTGCCTGGCCGCTTGCCTGCCTACAAACAGCTGGCCACGGTGCTAACGAAGGCAGGAACGGGATTGCAAAAGACGCTTGCCCCCTCAAAAGAAAAAAAGAAAAGAAAAAAACCCAAAAAAATCAACCTGAAACCCCAAAAGTTTATGCACTGGCTGCTGAGCTGAGACTCATTTTGCACAGGCCACTGGACAGACATCAGATGGTAAGGCGTTTTAATTGCTAATGGCCTGGTCTGGATTTCAACGCGTGACACAGAGATAAAGGACTCTATATCCTATTATCAGTCCCCTGAGCAACTGTTATATCTTATTAAGTGTAACTAGATTCATAGGTCAGAATCCCATACATGGAGAGCGTATGTATTTTCTTTGACTGGAAGCCAGAGCACTGTTAGGGCATTCCCTTGCCGTAATAATGGTTTGCGAGCTCCTGAGCAGAGCCCTTACATCAGGCTTTGATGTTTTTACTTTCATGCTACAGCTGTTGAAGCGACAAAGCCGGGCTGCGCTGCTATTTGTGCAGCAAGGATGAAGAACAGACACAGATTGCTGCTCTTTTATGTCGCTTTCCACCCAAAAAAAAAAAAAAAAAGTCTAGGTACAAGCACCCAGATAGCATCGTCATCATTGTTTCACAGAGAGAGAGAAATCAAGGCCAAACGCCGCTACCGGCTTTGCATCAGCTCACCCAGCAAAGCGGCGCAAGGGCAGGAGCGGCACGTGCGATGCGGAGGGCGCTCTCAGCAGCAGAACGTCGCTTCCTCCGCTAACCCTGCGGCGGGAAGGGGAAGGCAGAGCCGGGCTGCGCAGTGACTGCGAACGCACCGCTGACCCGGTGCCCACGGGGAAGACACGGCTCTTCAGACAGGCCAGCTTCCAGGCCACCTTAGCATCAATGCAGTCCCCTAAGAAACGAGGCCAGCAAGAACTAATGCTGGATATTTTGCATTTTAAATGCATGCCTCGTCTTAAAGCTTTAGAGCTTTTTCTTCTAAATAGATGCCTGGCCACATTCCGAGCCATCGTACACCAGCGTAGCTCCTCTGGCAGTGACGGAGCTGTGTCTGGTTTTAGCAAGCTAAGAATCTGATCCAGCCCTCTAAGAAAGAAGGGGGCAGGCGGGGGGTGAGCCGCTCGCCTCCTCGCTGCCTCCTGTAATGCTGCTTCCCGCACCAAACACTCAGCACCTCGCAGGACTGGGGTCTTCAGGGTGAGGCTTAACATATATTCTCTGGTAGTGGCTGAACTGATTGCCAGCAGAGAGGGAACTGTAAGTCAGCGGTGATAACCGAGGCCCTGCTGAGCCATCGCCAGTGGGGAATCTTTGCAGCTCCAAGAGGTTGACAGTCTCTCATAAATAACACATCTTCCAAGAGATGCTGTGGTTTGACTTGCGTTTCATTAAACGGTGAGGAAATGAGCTGATCCCGACTTTGCAATCTGGAGACTCGGGGGTTTATTAGCTGCGTTACGCACCTCGCCCTTCTTTGAGCAACGTATTTCTCCTCCAGTTGCAGGGAGTCAGATATTTTCAAGTCATGGGCAAGAGACGTGAAGAGGCATGTGAAAAGCGTCGTGCTCAGGGTGGCCTTTGCAGCCTGCACGAACCATTTTCTGGGTGCGCTGCTGATGCGTTGTGATTAGATGCCATTTTAGCTTGGCGAGGAGCATTAAGCGATGCTGTTCTTTCTCTGTCCTGCTACATCTGGTCTGGCAGCAGAAAGCTCTCTGTGATTTAAGAGAGAGATTTTGCAAGGTGCAATCTTTCTTCAAATCCTGCTTTTTTTTTTTTCCTTTTAATTTCTTTTAGATGAGTTTTCGGAAGCACTGAAAACTTGATGAATCACTTGGTTGAATGGCCCACATAGTTTCCTCTTAAGTCAGCTTTGGCAGCCAGCCACTGAACATATTCTGAGGCTTTGCTTCAAGTAATATTTTTATGGGTGAGATTATTCATATATCTGAAGTCAGGACACCCATCCCTTGTGTACCCCACTCTTTGCACTTAAACCAGAGGGAGGAGGGCTGCAGGATCAGGCTGTAGAAATCTGGGCACAAAGGCACTGATCAAGAGGAAAGCTTGCCTCCAACACTGAAGGAATTTCCCTTTGGATATAATATTATACATCCAACTGCAGGGTTGGGGCAGTCCAGCTGTGTGCCGCTGGTGTTAATGGCAGCTGGATGCGGCCTCTGGAGCCATCAGGCCCAGAAAGGGCTCGTGCCAGCCCTGCAGGTGAAGCAGCCGCCGCCGCTGCTTTCGCGGTCCCCTCGTGGGGTGACGGAGCCTGCGGCAGCACCGGGACGGGCGCTCTGCTCCCAGGCTGCCATCGCCCAGCCCGCGCGGGACCGCAGCGCCCGATGCTCAGGACAGGTACAAACCCACGCGCAGCGTGAGTCAGCTTCACCTCTGCAATCATGGAAGCACAGAAACATAGCAGCATTTAGGTTGAAAAAGACCTTTAAGATCATCAAGTCCAACCGTAATCATATAATTATAGAATGTTTTGGGTTGGAAGGGACCCCTAGAGGTCATCTAGTCCAACCCCCCTGCAGGGAGCAGGGACACCTTTAACCAGATCAGGTTGCTCAGAGCCCCGTCCAACCTGGCCTTGAATGTTTCCAGGGATGGGGCCTCCGCCACCTCTCTGGGCAACCCACTCCAGTGTTTCACCACCCTCAGTGTAATCCCCCTGCCCCTTTGCTCTCGCTGGGGACGCAGCTGCAGTTGAGTTCCTTGTATTGCCCGTCAGGTTTCCCACCTTCAGCCTACCACCTTGCTCTCCTTTGGGGACCCGATCCTGTCGGCAGTTGCCCTCTGTCCACGTGCCCGGCAGCACAGTCATAAGCTCTGGCTTTGCGGAGGCTTAAAGAACAGAACCCCTGCGGGAGGAGGAACCAGTTTTGGACAAAGCAGTGCCAGCAGCTGGGTGGCGTTTCAAAAGGATCAGAGACTGAATCAAAAATCCTTTATTCCAGAATTCACTGTTCTGAGCTAGATTCGAATTCTGCCTATGTCCCAAGGGTTATTCTCTACCGTATTGCTGGATCTGTGAGCAAAGTCTTCCAGTACTGAATTCGGAGTTACCCCACGTCTCCGCACTTTAGAAAGTTTTTTGACTTCAAGCTAATCATTTAAGAAAAAAGGACAGCCTGTTTTCTAGCAATTGGATGCCAATTAGCTTTACTTTTCATTTCAGAAAAGGAAGCCACCATAAAGCAAGCATCCTGCAAACGGATAGCCTGATGCAAGTACAGACGGACAAGTTCAAACACATCTTACTGTTTTAAAGCTCTGCTTGCATTCATTTTAGACTCATTTTAGCATGGCAGGTCACAGCAGTATAAACATTGTGGGGAAAAAAAAAAAAGGCCGAGCTGGCAAACAGTCAGAACTTGCTGTTCCTGACCCAGTAACCTACTTTTTAAGCACCACCTAACATGAAAGCCACCCCTAGCTCAGACTGCGACGTCACCTCTTACTTAACTTCTTAGCGGCAAATAGTGGGTCTGGCTGGGAAGACTGAGACGAGATGTGGTCATCATTTATTTCATTCTGGCCACAAAAACATTTTTAGGTTAGACAGGAATCCAGAGAGCGGTTTCTAACCTCAAGTCATTGAAAGCCACCGTCTGAAGATGCAGGCTCCACACAGCAGAGTTTGGACCTGGGAGTCGATCGTGCTGACACACAGAGCAACCTCAAATTCTGTCTACAGCACCAGTGCCACCAGTGCCACCGTCAGCATCGTGGCCACGGGTAAAGAAATTGCCCAAGGGAACACTTCATGAAGGAGACCTGTTTCCTCCATAGTGCTGCTTTAGCTATTTTCACTCCAACTCCCTCATCCTGACCTGATGGGGTATTCAGAGACCACAGAGCTCAGTCTTTAAAGGCAGGGAAGACTTGAGGACCTCTGTGACCAGCAAAAGCTGCTCTCTTGCGATAGCTTCCATGCCTATTCTCCCTTTGACAGGGCCAGAGCCACAGCCATCGACACCCACCAGCTCTGGGATGGCATCTGCCTTCCTCTTCCCCTCTTTGCTCCCTCAGATTTCTCCCCCATCCCAGGCTTCCCTTCAATCCGAGAAGCAGCCAAGCTGATCCTGTGCTCATACATTTCACCACCTCTGTTCAGGTTAATGAAGGACCTTGGGAACTGCTGAATACAGCAGGAAAAGATGTATTCTCAAGGATATGCAGTATCCCTTTTCCCCAGGGCAACTCCTGGCATAGTAGGAATTTTCTCCTTCACCTTATTTATAGTTTCTCTTCATTTTTTTTAATGACCAAAGCGGCACCGCTGGTTGAAATGCACCCGGATACAGTGTCGGTAGCCTGCAGACAAGAAAAGCGGTCACTTGTGGCACTCATCATCCAGAGGCAGTCCAGGCTTAACTCTTGCTGTCCCCAAGGGGTCAGGCAACGAACACCAGCCGCACGGTTAGTACCTGTCTCACAGCATGGTGGATCGCCTATTTTCACGTCATATTCCTGGGGCTTCCAGGGGCAAAAAAAAAGAAAAAAAAAGCCAGTTATACTGCTGCTACTCTCCTGACAGAGCAAAGGAGAAGAGCTGGATCACAGGATCGATGCTAAAGCAGAAAGGAGCACTTGCTAGGTGGTTTGGTAGCCTACATTTCACTTGAGCTAGTGGAGAGGTATCGAGCAGCCCTTGCAGAGTACAGCAGAAGGCATGAGTGGAAAACTATTCAAAAGCCCGGCAAAAAGAAATCGTAGTCACAAGGCGTTCATGAGCACCAGGGTGTCTCAGCACAGCCCTGGCGTTGCAAGACCAGAGAGAGCTTAATGGGGCCCCAGTTCAGCAAAACACTGCCTACGTCTTCCAAGCATTTTGTTTGCCTAAAGCCATCGGGAGTTTTCCCATCAAAACACAAATGGAGATGGACTAGGAGGGAAGTTTTCAGGCAGTTTTCTACTAGAAATAAAAGAGGCACAGAAACAGAAAATTGTACTCATCCAGTGTTGTTTGAAACCATATCTGCCTCTGTGAACATTCTCAGAAATCAGTGTTTAATACTAGCCATTAAGAAGCAAAAGATAAACCGCAAGACTAAATTCAGGCTTAGCATTTGAAAGGATTAATATTTTACTGCACATCAGGGAAAACAAATAAAAGTAGTAAGACAGAGTGAGAGAAATTACAGAGGGAGCTTCCGAGAAAGGAGGGGGAATGATTCTTCCCTGGAATGCGCCCATTTTTGCAGGCGTTTGCTTCCATAGCATCTCTCAGCTGAAACACACACACACACACACACACACACACACACACAAAATGGAATGACTTGGTTGAACATTCCAGCTACATGCAAAAAGAAGTGGTTGAACTAATCAGAACAAAATGTCTTGAAGTTATTCCACCTTCCAGCTGGCTCAAAGTGACTAAGATTTTATTTCTGTTGACACTTTGGCTTCCCTATTGCAGAGCAGGAGGGGACAGGGCACTGCAGTATCTTAAAAATTCTAGCTCCATTTTCTTGCATCATCCCAAACCATTTTTCCACCATCTCTTTTACCAGCAGTTTTAACTTAACCTAAGATTAAAAACATATGGAAGTATTTCACTCTAGCTGGCATAAGCACAAAACAAAAGTAAATGTTCTAATAGACATAAAAAGTCATTTTTCCATACTACAATGTCTAATTTAGATCTCTGAAATTGTAAAATTAAAATCTATTCTAATCCATACTTACACAAAAATGCATTTCTAGCAGATTATAATATCTAACTGCTTATTACACAAAAATCTTGGAATGACTGTATTGTAAAAAAAATAATTGCCTAATTATGAAATCCTGATGATAAAGACACCATTGTCATGAAAACATCTGGGCTACCAACCCCCCAGAATGCATGAAATTTCAATAGGCAGAGAAAAATCAGGAGGCAGATGAAAGAAGAGTTATAAAGAGGTCCAGAGATAAAAAGCATCACCCACTGCAATTTCTATATCGAAGAGCGGGTGATGACTACAAACAAGCCCGTAATAACCTATTCACAGTAGCAGAGCAGTGAAGATGTATGGGGATATGAGGGACAATTAAAAAATATTATGCATACTCTTGCATAACCTTGGAAAAAATACACATCTACTTCACTTCTCTATAGTGACAACCTGGAAAAAAGTTCATGGTCTGAGGGTATTAGAAGACTGTTTAGCAATCCGATGCCTTAGAATAACAGAGTTGTCAAATTTGAACAGGGCAGCAGTCAGTAGCATTTCTATTACATTTAACTCACGTTAAACATCATTTAAATGATGTTTGAAGAACAAAACAGGAACAGGAATAAGAGTGAGGGAGGGGGAAAGTTCAGTTATGCGCAAAGAGGAGAAGCATTGAGAAAAGTAAGAGAAGTTTGACTGTCGTGTTCAGTTCAGCCCAACGGGGCTAATCACCAACGAGAAACCTGGTCCTTGTTGTTAAGCTTGTTGTAAATGTTATGTTAATAGTGAAGGTAGTAGCCATGCATATTTTAGCCGCTGATGAAAGGATGAAAGCTTTTCTTGGAAAACAGGATGTACAAGGACATCGTTATCTCAGGCGTGACGTGCTACACCGTAAGGACCAGAGGAAGCATGAGAATGGCTGCAATAGACTGGGGGATGCAGTTTGGGGAGAGCAGACCTTGCCCGTGAGCCAGGGTATGATCATGGTGGAAGGACCTCTCCCAAAGCAGGGCTTTTCTCCTTTTCCACCTGAGCCCAAGCCCCGAAGACACGTACACCTATAACTGGCCAGCAGCACGCAGACAGTTCCAGGGAAGCTAATGAAACATCATTGTTCAGATGGTAAAAAGTCAAAGGTGTGAAAGTATTTGCAGGGCTGACAGCTCCATTAGGGCTTGATTTCTTATCTCTAACCAGAGCTCCCACCACTGGCAGTGACTTTTCACCACTCATCAGCCTGAACCTTGGACTCTGCAATGGAAACCTCATGTGTAAATAATCTGCAAGGCCCCAGAACCAGACTTTATGGATGAGACATCAGAGGATGATGTATCCCTGATAGGATGTGACACTTTTTTACAGGGGTGACTACAATGCAGATGGCATCAAAAGCACAGTAGCCTTCTCACATGGTTGCCATCTGTGATTCTTTGCTAAAGGTTATATCAGGACTCCTGTTATAAAATGCTGCTAGCTGAGATTTAAAATTCAGTGGACAGCCAAGTTCTCAGCCAAGAAGTCCTTCCAAATGAAAACTGTTCAGTTGTGGGTGTTCTGCTCACGTTGCGTATTTTTGCTCACTAATATCATCAAATCCACAAAGCAGCATCAGCCTATGCATCTGATATGTTTTCTGTAAATGGCTCTACACAACAGCCAAACTGATGGAGCTGATCATCTCCTTTGGTCTCGGGTCTGCCTGCTTGTTTGCACGTTGTTTCAGATGGCAGGATGAAACTCCCCCCCCTGTTCAAAAGCTCACCAAAAGATTTGTAGAGCACTTAAGTCTCCCTAAACCTGATATTTGGGCTTACAGGGAATTTAAGAAGTGCACATGTTGTGGAATGGCCTGCAGGGTACTGGTGAATAGAGTTGCATGCACTAGGAAAAGCTTTCATGTCTTCTGCAGGAGTGTTACTCTTCTGCCAAGTAAATAAAGATTCACCTGCTATTTACTTTCCAGCACATATTGCAAAGCTCATGTTAATTAAACTTCTAAAACACACAACAGAATAAATCTGTATTGACCTAATGCCAACAAATTGTATACGAACTCTCCCCCATGCGCTTAGTAAATATTTGATTGGAAGAAAATAACTTGTGCTGTCCTGGACAAAGGACAAGCTGGTTAGGGCACCGGAGCCAAGGTTAGGGCACCAGCTCTCCTGGGCTCCAGAGCTGAAAATCTAGGATCCCCTGAGTCAACTTACAGAGAGTTCAAACATTGGGCAAAGACACCAACAAGGAGACAACCAGGATAAACCTCACAGGCCTGATGCCAGGCTCAACCCTTACGGTGGGCGCTGGTAGCTCTGTGGCACCAACGCGTCTTGGTAAAACATCAAAGACCTCAGGTGTTTTCATGGGTGGTTTAAATTTTGCAGCATAGGGGTATGCCAGTGGTTGAAAGGATGGCCCAAATCCAAAACCATCCTCAAAGCTCAACACATATTACATTAAAAAGTCCCCTTTTCTTCAGAGAAGCTATCCCTTTTAAAGACCACTGTAGCTCTCAATATCCAAGCACTAGAAACCTAAGAATATTGGGTCTGTTGCTCATTTACCTTTAGGTGAATTTCCAACGTACTCCACGTATGGATAGATTTCCAAAATATATATTCTCATGTTCAAAACCTAGTTACTCCCAAGAAAATGCAGAAGGAACCCCAGTCAAACCCTGTTTGACATTTACAGAATGCCCTTTTAGATAACTCAGGTCTGTTAAGGCAATTGTACTCCGTTAGACTACCCAGTGACTAAATACCCTTGTTAATGGCAAAGCTGCCTCTGGCTACAGCAGACAGAGGTTCATCCCTAAAACCCCATGAAATTTCAATCTCTGTATCCCTCTCACTATTAATATATATATATATTTTAATCTTTAAAGAGATGGACTGATTACACAAGGCCGAAAAATGTCCAAAAGAGCAGTGTCTTTTACTTGGGAACAGGGTATGAAGCATAAGCACTCCCAAAATACGTGAATGATGCTGGCAGGTTGTCACAGCACTTTTCTGACTTTGAACCTACACGACCTGAGATCCTTTTTCTTGGTGTCACGCTATATTTTGACTCTTGCCCATTCCCACTGGCCAGCTACAACACGGTTCCGACAAATTTCAAGAAAATTGCAACTCTGCCAACAAAGCCTCTTAACCTTCATGTTGGTTCCCTGCTGAAGCACATGCAGAGATACATACAAGTGAAAAAAAAAGGAAGATTATTTTAAACTGACACGTTACTCAGAGTCTCATACCTGTCTTTCAAAAACAGATTAGATAGCATTACCATCCCGGATTAGAGGGGCTGGGATTTTGTTTAAGTTTCCAAGTAATGGTCATGGGGAATTGCTTTTAGTTGGTCTCTTGTCTTCCATGATCCACAGGGATTATGGACACATGTAATGCTGCTTATCAAAATACTACGCTCCATACCTACACCACTGCTGCTCAGGAAAGACTGAAGCATTACTATTGATTCCTCTAGATGAATAAGATAAATACAAACTATAAGAAGGCATATTTACATGAGTTTTGATGACTCACGCAAGACATAGAGAAGCCTTAAAGCTCTTTTTTTTTTTTTTTTTTTTCTCCTACACACTGATGTGTGCTCCTACACACTGATGTGTGCTCAGTGCTTTGTCTGGAGCTATTTCACAAAAAAAATGTCTTTACAGCCTTTTTTTCTCCCATAGAAGAGCTGTTTCCAAACACCAATGTTATCTTCTGTTTCAACAGGACTGTCACCCAGTGTATTGTTACCGAGCCGTTCGCAATGCAAATACATGGCAATCCACCAAAGTGAATTTTTCGTTTCAGCGTTGCAATGCAATGGGCTTGTGTGTTTGAAAAATGCAGCTCTGAATTTCCTACAGAGCTGAAGCCAGTTCTTGCACCAACTATTACCTGATGTTATTAATTTAGGCACTTATTCTCAGCCAATGCTGTAGTGAAACTGAAGCTTGTGCTTAGGTTCATCCCTATTCAACAAAGTGCTGCTGTGCAAGTTGAAAATTCAGTCTAGCTTTTCACAGCTTTTGCATTTCAATAGTTTTCATTCAGCAGGGGGCAAGATGATTGTAAATGTTACCCGTGATATTTCTAACATGGCTTAGCTTCCTTGGTTTACCATCTTTATGAAGAAGCCTTAACCATAGCATCCAGCTCAAAAAGATCAATACTACCCCACACCTCCCCTGCAAAACAACCAAACAAAGCCACTCCCCAAAAAATCAACAGCTTTAGCATGCATTTATGGGTAGCTGGAGGATGTTAGACCATCAGAACTGCTGCAGAAATACCTTCTGGTAGAGCCCAATGAGAACTTACAGTTAAGGGAGCGAGATGAAGCCAGGCTGCAGAACTGTCCCCCAGCACGCTGGCAGAGCAGAGTGCCTACCTTCCCACGTTCCAGGAACAAATCCTGGCTTGTGTAAACACAGCCGCGCTTGTGAGAGCCAGCAGTAGCTCACATGCAATCAGTGGCCCCTTCAGAGTAAGGTCTCTTCTAACGATGATAAAAATCTAGACAGCGGAAATGTTATTTAAAACTAAATTCCTCCAACAAACCCTTGGTCCAGGGCAGGGCAGGCCAAGCAATCGGTGGCCAGCTGGATTTTCAGAACACGCTGTGTACAGCACCGGGACGGAAGCCCCATGACCAGATTCACTTGTGATGAATAGTGTTAAACTTCTGCAAAGCGACTCAGGACGTCCCAACCAAAACGCCTGGGAAGAGCTCAGTTCCCAAGAAATGTCCAATGTCTGAAACAAATGGAGCTACATAAACCTGGACTCTCTCCGGCCCCAGATGGTCACTAGGGCCTCCTTTTATGTGCCACTGATTTTAAATTATGCCACCTTCCTGCGAGATAAGCTGCTTTTAAGGGATGTAATGCCAGCTTTCCAACCCCGGTATTCTAATTTACTAATGTTCTTTGATGTCTGCACGATTTCCTTTTTTGTTTTTGTATTTATTCTGGATTGCAGCAGAATCCCAAATTACTGGGAAACTGAATCTCACCTGCAAAGTAAAACTTTTGGATGAGGTTCCTTTAAAGACTCCACTAGAACAGCAGTATTTAGTAAAAATTTTCCAATACCTACACAGCAAGGATTTGAGAAGATGACAACTCAGAAACTTTTTTGTTTTGTTCAGCTTCATAGAGAAAATTCTGCACTGATGGCTGATCCACTGGCACAGACACGAACAGAATGACACCTCTTTATGAATTCTACTGTGTGTTTAAAAAAAAAAATATGGGAAAGAATTTAGTCTACCTAATTATGCAGGTTTTGAAAGTACTTTCTAGAGCTGGTCACAATTTGTATGCAACACTTAAAAAAATACAAAATCCACAGCATTAAGGAAGAGAAAACCTTTCTGCCTAAAGTAGCTCTGTCTTACATTGCTTTGGAGGATTTATTCTCATATTTTCCCCACCAAGTACTTTTAACTCACCGTATGGCTTGCTGTTGACCTTCTGGGAACATGGAGTTTAGGACCAGGGCAGCAAACAGATCCCAATCATCCCAGAGTAGACCATGAAGGGATTTCACGGACTACATCTCTGATGCCTGGCTTCAAACACAGGTTGTAGCCTCTAAATCAATTGGATAGTAAAAGTTTAACCATTGTGGTAAGCAAGTACCAGTCTGAATGTGCATGGCCTAAAACACTTTGAGGAATCATTTTTTGGGGTGCTCTCCATCACTATCCATGGGTTCCTCAGCAAGGTGGTTCTCTAGATCTCCCATCCGGTAGGCAGGCTGATTTGGGGAGTGCTTTTTAGGCATAAATGGATCTCTCCAGTCACAATGCAGCATGCTTATCCTCACAGGCCTTGTACTAGAGTCCTCTAAAGAGTATTCAAAACCCTAGACTATCCATCACGTCCTCAATAATTGCTAAAGCCATCCAAGAAAACCCCAACCCAATTGCTGAAGACTGCAGAGAACACACAAACCAAATGTATAAGCCCAGCAGTAAACATTTTTCTACCTTAAAAAAAAGTTACATGTACTTATAGGTACCATTCCAATTAGAAATCGGGAGCCAAAAGGTAATTTCAACAAATATTTCCTCCTGGAGATAAAAATAAAAGCACTGTTATGGTAGCGGAGCTGTGTTTTTCAACAGCCTCTGTATTACAGCTGCTTAAAGCTACCAATGATGTCCTCTCCAGTAAGACACAACAAACTGTTTGAAATTCAGAAGAGTGATAACACACCTTCAGTTTTGCTATGTTTAGCAGTTGGTAACCAAAACACATCCCGAGGTAAACACCAGAAGAGCCGGGCATGCGCTTCCCCAGGGCTCCGCTCTGTGACCCCGTTTCCCTGATGCTATCACTTTATCCTCATTATAACACTTCAAGAAAGGACATAAACAACTCATACATTAAAATGCTCTTGACTTTTATGAGCAGCCTGATTCAGCAGCCCTCAGGGTGCAGTTTCATGACCAGCTCAAGCAAATCTTGCCCTTGATAAAGCACTTCCACTGCTCCCAGCCTCCCTTGCGTGGAGAATCATGCTCGCATGGTGGAAAGTTAAGGCTGGTACAAAAGTTTTAAAAAGATCAGCTTTCAACTACTTTGCCACTACTGTGCTGATACAGTGGAGGTGGCAGGAAGCAGAAGACGGAGCTGCTTTCTTCGGTCTTAAACCCACTATCTGTGACTTGGCAGCCTTGGTCCCACAACCTATGATGGCCACCAAGGGGTCTCAAGCGCTCCCCGGTGTCTGTAGGAAACAGAGGGGACCTTCAGCTCTGTATCTCAGAAGCACATGGTGGTTGGTGGTGTCAGCGGACTGACAGCCGGAAATTCCACCCTGAACCTACAGCCCTGCCACTGGGTGACTTTAATAAGGCATTTAACCTATCTCCCATCTCCTTTTCCTGGTAGCATTTAAAACCACTTTCCTGTCTTATTTTCTTAAGCTTTAACTCTAGAAGTCACGTAGGCACATCTCTACCTTCGATTGTTGTGGATCTCCTTGTGGGAAGCAACAAAACCAAAGGCCTCCTGAAGCTCCTTCCAGGCATATTTTGTACAGTCCCATCATTTCAAAATGCATATTGTAATAGACAGCCTTCAAACTCCACGCACGATCTACTGTCCCAGTTTAACACAGCCCTCCAACCTCACGTGGACCTTCTCATGCAACCACAGGAAAGCCAATAGTACCAGCAAGCACCCTCTACACATGGAGCACTGCACAGGCAACAGGACAATTTCAAGGGAGTGAAGATATGCTTAAGCACTATTAAATGCCACCGAGGAACAGTTGTTAAGGGCGGATATAAAGACCTGCGAAGAGGAAACTACTCACAGCGTTCAGTACTGAGTTTTATTGTCCCATAAAGCTCAGCACTGTGCCCCATATGCTGCAGTGTCATCTGAAGAAACTGTCTACCATCTAATGTATACATCTATAAACACTTCTATAGCACAGAGGTTGCCAAAGATCAAGGAGCTGATTCAGCAACAGACTTACTTTAATATTAAGCAGAACCTCCATCAGTGGGATTATTTATCTACTCAAATGCGAGGGTCTGCTACTTGCTTTGGCCAAGTGAGGGCCAAAATGGGGGATCATTTCTGAAAGATACGTTGTATCTGGTGATGCATGGGTGAAGTCTCACCTGTAAATATAGAGGCAGAAACCTGGGAGAAATCCACTATTTTCCTACCACGGAAGCATGAAGGGACAGTCGTGCCCAATGTAGCAACAGGGAAGAATGGCCTAAGGCTGAACACCAGCAGAAGGTGGTGCAGGAAGGTATCGGCAGAGGGTGGTGCCCACACCTTCGTCCCTGCCCCAAGCCCATCACGCAGCCATCGCAGAGCACATGGGCTGCACTTGCATCAGTGCGGGTGAGGGCCCAGTGGGGTCTCTAGGTTAGGGGTTGGCATCTTGCTGCACAGGGGACAGAAAGAGACAGCCAAGAGCCTCTCTGTGTGCCACTTGCCACAGCTCCCACCCGTGCAAGCTTTGCTGAGAGTCCTGTACTGCTGCCTGGGTCTCACAGCGTTCCCCTTTTCTATAGAAGGCTCTGTTCCAGCTCCTCAGGTTGCTTGCAAATCTGTGCTAAGCAATGTACAAAGATGTAAGGGGTAATGGTTTTAAACTAAATCAGGGTAGGTTTAGGCTAGATATAAGGAAAAAATTCTTTACAATGAGGGTGGTAAAACACTGGAACAGGTTGCCTAGAGAGGTAGTGGAGGCCCCATCCCTGGAAACATTCAAGGCCAGGTTGGATGGGGCTCTGAGCAGTCTGATCTAGTTAGTAGTGCCCCTGCTGACTGCAGGGGGGTTGGACTCGATGACCTCTAGTGGTCCCTTCCAACCCAAAACATTCTATGATTCTATGTATTTTCTGACAAATTCCATGTAGCTTCTGTTCCTAAGAAGTCCTATTTTATCATCGCTCAGGGATGAGGGTCTACAAGCCCTTGAGCAGACACAGAGATGGAGTTTATTCAGCAAAGCTGGTGGCTGTCCTGCTCCTTAGCTTTCTTTGTCCCTCTGAGACAACGGCTTCCAAGGGACAACTGTGTTCTTGAGAAAAGCAGACTCCAAATTTGACTTTGGGTAGAGCCCTAAGGTGGATTAGACTGTCATTCTGCCCACCTCAACTGCATGCTGTAAGCAGCTTACTTGCAATATGACAGATTTAGCAAAAGTGACAGTTGCTCGCTGTCCAGTATCATTAGCTAGCCCTGCCACAGAGGATCAGACATAGCGTTCCATCTCCTGAGAAAATCAGCTTATTAATAAACATACAGCCTGGCACAACCCTTTCCGCACAGCTGAAGCAGTACTTTGAGCAGGGGGCTGCCCCATCCATCCACCTATGGAGACTCAAAATCAAGTTCTAGCCAAGATGAGGCCAGAACAGCAAATAGGTTCAATGGACTGGCGTGACAGAGGGACTGGGATGGCCAAGCATCTGGGCTTACCTTTATTACTCATCCTTCATTACCTCTATTACTCTGGTCCTCGAGTCTACGGAGGGAATGGCAATCTAATCAAAAGGCTACTGAAATCAATGAAGACATTGCAATTTACTGGTCTGCCTTAGGCTTAACTCCCCAAGGTATCAGATAGCATCAGCGTTCCTTTCCCCAGCCAAGAGGGCTCAGCACCTTCCCCAAGGTGCTCCGCATCAGCAGTGAAGAGCCAGACTGCTCTTCCAGGTACAGAGGAGGACGCGGACGGAGGAAGACCTCTGCCTCCTATGTACACACGTTTGCTGTGCAATGTTGAAACACGTTTGGTAGTAATTAGGTATCTGTTAATTCCTGCAGCAACATACTTCAACTGGAAAAAAAATTGTCTGAATCAAGCAGATTGTGGCAAACAATACCATTTGTACTAAAGCCTCACTTTTATTTTAAAAAGTTTAATTTAAAGAACAGAACCAGTTTCATTGCTGATGACAAAGGTTTAGATATAGCCCAGTCAAATCTATGATTCCCCCTTTACAGCCAGGAGGGCAAGACTGAGTGCTGAACTGTTCCCTCCCCTGCTATACAAAACCGTGGACCTGCACGGCCATAGCACATCTCACGTAATGCCGCCCAGGAGAACGATTTCCCAAAGGTCTTCAGGGTAATCCCAAGACCAGGTAATTCTATACTAATTGCAAGTGGAGAAAATGAAATGTTTTTATTTTAACATATACCTGTGGGGAAAGAACATCCCACTATTTTACAATGAGGCCTTTAAAGACATCCTGGGAAATTTTCCAAGAGCTACACTGAAATGGAAGAATGCTTAGTTACTTACTTTAGGGTTTTTATTAGCATGTTGGATCATTCCTGTCCTCTCCCCTCCTCTACCCAAAATAAAAGCCTTTATTTTCTGAAGCTGGGGCACTTCTGAGGAACCCGGCTCTGACCCCACCACTGAGGTTTGCGTGCCAAGAGCTTTGCTGGCTGCAGCTTGGAGCTCAACTCTTGGGGCTCAGCCTGCCCCAGAGGCAGGGGGGTGAATGAGGGCTGGGGAAGGCAGGGATTCATCGTCCCATCCCAAAAAACTTAAACTGCAAGCAGTGGCTGAGCTGCCAGCCAAACCCAGCTCTGAGCCACCTCCACGCTAAAGCAAGAAACATGGGAGGTTTTAAATCCATTTTAATACCACAAAAAATTTGTAAGCACTGGAGAGTCATTTTACTGCAAAGTGCATCGAATGGCTTTGCCTTGGTGGGACGGGTGCTCATGGCTTCAGTAGCTACCATGAGGTGGCACTTTGCAATGTGACCAGGGAGGCCTGGGGAGGTGGGTCAGTTGGTGGGGATGTCCCCTATGGAGCTGGGGACCCTTTGTGATGCTCTTTATGTCATTCGGGCACTCTACTCCAACCAGTCCTGTCGCGGTACCCCAGGCACACACGCGGCAGCCTGCGGGAAGATGACCTCCTCCTGGCCTGCAGGTGAGAGGGGTTTGCCATGTGCCAGGTACCATCCAAAAAGCAAAACGAGGAGCATGGGTGGCAGCAGGGTGGAGGTGGGTGCTGGTCCCATCCCTGGACCAGGCTGCTGGGGCATGGTTGTGTGGGGATCCCATGGCCCCTGCCCTGGGACAGGCTCCTGCCCAGCCCCATGGGGGTCCAGCCTTGCCACCCGTCTGCCCCTCACCAGCTCCTGCTGGCCCTGGCAGCCGCCCTGGACCACGCCACAGAGCGCTATTCCAAGGATGTCAACAAAAGGGGGGGGGGGGGGGGGAGTAAAATGTATGTACCATTTAAAGGCCAAAATCGCTGCAGGGCAGACAGACGGTGACATGAACCCACTCACCAGCCCACTCAGCTCAGATTCTCCAAATCATTCTCTCTGTTATGTGACATGCTTCTACACTGCTTGGCCCAAAAACTTCTCAAGGACTTTTTTTTCCTACCCTTGCAGCAATGAGCGTGTGCAAACATTTACAGTTCTCAAATTCAACGAACAGGCAAGGAGATTTAAGAGGGTGGCACGAAGAGCACACTATTAAAATGTCAAGGTTTCAACAGGAAACATCCAGAAACCTCCCACTATCTGAAAACCTCTTCTCTGCACAGTCAGTACCCATCCCTTCCCCATACTTTTATCACTGATGCCTTCACCTAAGTCTTTATGATTATTTATAACCTTAGAATTGGGCTAACACTGCAAGTTTTTAGGGTTATTTGAGTGTTCACCACATGCATTTTAACATTCTGCTAATCTGGATGCTGGAAAGCGCTTTGACTTATTCTAGAAACACATAATACAAAACACACAACACAAAAACAAGTCCAGGAACTCTCCTCCACAACAGAGTTTCTGAAACAACTTCAGGCAGGTGGTGATATTGCAAAAAACCCACGCTCCTCTTGCTTTCTCACGACCACCAAGAGATGTGTCCAGCTTTATCATCTGAGTGCTGGAAAGAGAAATGCAACTGCTCACTGCAAGTCCTATTCCAGCTCATTCCAGAAGTGACCAAGTGCTGTTGCCATCTGATGATGACACATATGGATCTCTTCGTTTCCACTTTGGTTTTTGTTCTTTGAGCACATCCCTGCCCCTGGCACAACCACCACCAGACAAGCTGAAGGAGACTCTCCAGCAGCAGTCAGCAGGATGAGGCCTGAGGCCCAAATACGCAGTAGATGGTTGTCTCCAGCATGTACAAGAGGCATCAGGGCACTGAACACACAGTTTATAGTGCAGTAAGGTTTCTTCAAACATTCAGTTTAAAACTACAAAAGTCTGAGAGCAAATCTACACTTTAGAGTCACTGGCAAAGCTCTCAAACCATTTTATCTGGTTTCCTAAGCAGAAGTGCTTCAGCAATCTTGTGCCCTATCCCCTCTTCTTGGTCACCTTTTGATTTGTTTGCCAGCTTCAGCTCAGCCTTGTCAGAGGTTTCAGGGAGAAGCAGGCTCCTAGAGGAGGCACCTGACCTCCCGTGGCCGAGCAGAGGCAGTCATCGCACAGGGGAGATCTTCCAAGTGCTCCGACTGCAGCTGAACTGCGCAGGCAGCTTCCGTTAGAGCCACCCCAACACCAGTCAAAGGTCAAACCACCCAATCTAAGGACTGGCAACTGGTGGGGACCATGTGTTGAGGGCTGAAGCAGCTGCCAGCAAACATCAGCACCACCACAGGGCTGTGCGGGTTTCCTGCTCCAGATTTGCTGGGTTGGTTTACTCCTGGGGGCACAGGAAGACAAATGCCAAAGTTGCTCCATTGGGCATCTCTCCACCTGGTGTTTTAAAGGAAGAAAAAGAAACTACCTGCAGGAACCTTTGGTAGGATGGCTGTCAACTAGCAGACGCAAAGATGCTCAGCGTTCAGCCCCGCGATGTAACACAGCACCGTGCCTGTGCTCTTGCAGCTGCACCAGGGAGAGAGGAGTTCAGCGGCATTACGTTATCTCCATGGAGACTTTCTCAGAACGCATACCAACTTCAGGAAGTCAAATGTCCTAATGACCCTTGTCTACATCAAAATAACTCTGCTTTACGCAGCAAGTTACTCCTTGGGCAAAGCATGCCTAGCGCTGCTCTTGCTGAGCCATCTGGCTGGTAGGAGTTTTAATCAGGCTAAATTTCCGCCATAGGAAAGACTCAGGAAAGGTGCTGACGCAGTCACATCCAGGCAAGCCCGTGATAAACAACGCGAGCAACGTCGGCCTGCTCAGAGAACCATTCCTAGAGAGGAACTACCGTCCAGATAAACTCGGAGCAGCTTCGCCGACAGGAGACTTGCAGCTAGATTGCAAGTCCCAGCTACACACCACGTTGTAGTGACATTTTAAATTTTTTATTACCATTTCATAATGGTAATTAAACATAGGCATGCGCATAGAGAGGAATCCGCTTGATATATAGGGCAAGGCTCACCATCGGCAGGCGGCAACCAGGACCCTGTGGGCTCAGCTATTGGGGCTGCAAAAGTTACAAAGCCACCAATACCACAGTGATCATGTATGAAAAACTACGCAGCTATGTGATATTTCTATACCTATGGTCACTTATGGCCTTCTACCCATGCTCAACGATGCACCCAGTGCTTGGGGGCTCGCAGCACCGGAAGGCCTCACCCCATTGCTGCCTTTGCAGTTCTGGGGAACTGTTGCATTGCTGATGCCCGCAGGACTAACTCATCAACCCCTCCTGGAAAGGGAAAGCAGAGGTTTCTGCCCATCCTCCGGCCCAGCAAGACAGAAATTACCTCAAGGAGACAGTGGAGCATAGTCTTTGAGGTGCGGTTAACTCTTGGCATCTATGTTTAAGTTCCCAGCAAGGCTGCCCATCACTTCCAATTATTATAATGATTTTTATGACTAACTATGTGCACCTGATTAAGAGGTGGCTCAGAGGCTCGTGCCATCGGTGGCATTTTGGGGTTTTTGATCACAGGGAGGTTTACATGGCAGCAGGCCTGCTGGCGACAGATGGAGTTCAGCTCTCTCAAAGGGGGAAAAGGACCCTCGCTCATGAGTTGGTGGGGCTCATCAAGAGGGCTTTAAACTAGGTTTGAAGGGGGAAGGGGATATAACCAGGCTCTGTAGAGAGGAGCCTAGGGGTGGCATGCCAGGGTTAGGGGTGAGATCTATAGCCCAGCTCAAGTGCATCTGCACCAATGCACATAGCGTGGGCAACAAACAGGAGGAGCTGGAAGCCCTTGTGCAGCAGGACAGCTATGGCTTAGTCACCATCACAGAAATGTGGTGGGATGATTCCCATGACTGGAGTGCTGCAATGGATGGCTGCAAGCTCTTCAGAAGGGACAGGCGAGGAAAGAGAGGCAGTGGAGTGGCTCTGTATGTTAGGGAGTGTTTCAAATGTACAGAGCTCAACAATTGTGATGATAAGGTCGAGTGCTTATGGGTATGGATGAGGGGGAAGGCCAACGAGGCAGAAATCCCACTAGGAGTCTGTTACAGAGCACCCTACCAGGATGAAGAGGTAGACAAAGCATTCTTCAAGCAGCCTGCTGAAGTCTCACAATCACTAGCCCTTGTTCTCATGGGGGACTTCAACTTACTGGACATCTGCTAGAAATACAACACAGCAGAGAAGAAACAGTCTAGAAGGTTCCTGGAGCACATGGAAGATAACTTCCTGACACTGCTGGTAAGTGAGCCTACCAGGGGAGGTGCCTCGCTTGACCTCCTGTTTACCAACAGAGGAGGACTGGTGGGAGGGGTGGTGATCAGAGGCCATCTTGGGCTTAGCAACCATGAAATGATAGAGTTCTCGATTCTTGGAGAAGTAAGGAGGGGGTCAACAAAACCACCACCATGGACTTCTGGAGGGCAGGCTTTGGCCTGCTCAGGACACTGGTTCAGAGAGTCTCTTGGGAGGCAGCCCTGAAGGTCAAAGGGGTCCAGGAAGGATGGGCATCCTTCAAGAAGGAAGGCTCAAAGGCACAGGAGCAGGCTGCCCCCATGTGCCCTAAGATGAACTGGTGGGGAAGACAACCGGAAAAAAAAAGGAGAGTTTACCACTCTTGGAAGAAAGGGCAAGCAACTCAAGAAGAGTACAGGGATCTCATTAGCTCATGCAGAGAGAAAATGAGAAAGGCAAAAGCCCAGCTAGAACTCAATCTGGCCACTGTTGTAAGAGATAACAAAAAATATTTTTACAAATACATGAGCAACAAAAAGAGAGCCAAGGAGAATCTCCATCCTTCATTGGATGCGGGGGGGGAACATTGCCACCAAGGATGAGGAAGGGGCTGAGTTACTTAATGCCTTCTTTGCCTCCAGCGGGATCTGGAAGGGAGCCCCACGCCAGGTTTTAACAGACCCATCATGCCACGTGCGTGCTCCCTCCTTGCCCTTCTCCCCTGCTTCTTGGAGCACCCCAGAAACCCACAGCTGTGATCTCAGGAGCACGTTCAGAGCAATAAAAGCGTGAATTACACCTTGCCATCTGGTGTTATAATTACCACCCACCGTCCTCCCCAGGGCATGACCTAGAGTGAGCGCAGACCCCAGGCACGGCCATGCTTGTACGCCACTCGTGGAGTGATCTTTACTGCACCCCATGGCTTGTAGTAAGAAACAGCTCCCGCCTCGACCTGCCCGTAACCTTCATGGATAACGTTTTATGTTAGTTACACCCAATTGTAGTGGGCAACTGATGATCTTTCCCAAAGTGCCAAGGTGTTTCTGCAGCACAGAGAAGCCACCACCATCCCCCCAGTGCAAAGACGGTTATATGCCACGCTTGCCTCCAAGGTGGGATTTCATGAGCTCATTTCCCTTCCTGAGGCCCGAGTCCTGGACACCGCAGCCACCAGCCTCAGCCAGCCCTGCTGCACCCCTCCCGGGGTGCCTGGGGTGGGGGTACGAAACGTCGGGGAGCTGCTCCCTGCAAAACTTCTGCAACGCACCAGAAGCGCGCTGGCGAGATGCAAAAGAAGCAGCCACCACACATCCGACTGCCCACAAAACCAGAGATTCAGCGTAAAAACTGTTTGGCAACCAGTCCTCATGCAGCTCAGGCGAGGCTGGAGCGAGCCACTGCCCGCGGGTTAAGTCCCCTCTGCTTACGTGCGTCTCCCCCACGAGGGCCACGTAACCAGAGGGGGACCAGCCGGACCTGTGGGACCACCAGGCCCAAGCACGGTGAGAGAAGGAGAGCAAATGAAATAAGATGTGGGCCCCAGCAGTCTGCTATTCCAGCTGAATATTGCAAGGAACAAATGCAAAAACCAAAGTGACAGGAATTGTCTAAAAGTACCTTTTAGATGATAACAAAAGAAAGAGCCTAAAAATTGAGCACAAGAGATTCACAGTCCCAGGGGAATACGAGCTTGTATCTAATACCAGGCGATTTTTCTGTTGCACAGTTCATTTTAGGACAACGCTCACCCTTGCGATGCCAGCCCCACAGCCTGAGGCTGCTCCGGATTTAGGCACCTGACTGTTCAGGAACAAACATTTCTGTTTGTGAATAATTCAGATCCCCTTGCTTATTTAAGTTCATTTAGGCTTTGTTTCTCACTGTTTGACTCTTCTGAGCTTACAGCTGAGCTGCGGAGGTACAGCCCCTCTCCACAGCCCTTCTCTTTCTGTAAGGGAACCATCAGCTCCAGCAGTAACTCCTGCATGCTTCAAGCACGTACAGCACTTGCAGAGCAAGCATAGCCCCCCTAACATAAGCCCCAAAAGCTCAGGCATTCTCTTTGTCGTTCAGCTCGCTGCAAACCGAGGTTGCTTTCTGCTCCGAGATGCACATCTGACAGCAGCTCCACGAGCGCTACGCATACAAGTAGCTCTTCTGTGACAGGGGCAAGCACATCCAGACCTATAGCTCCAGTCTTAAATCAAAACCGAGGTGGGTACCCAGCAGGCACAGACACTGTCACCAGCATGCCCTCGCCAGTCAGCACGGACATTTTCACTCGGACAAGCAAACGTAGCAGCTGAGCTGCAAACAGGCGCAACTCTGCAAGTGCAAAAAGCCAACAGCAAAGCCCCAGCAAGTTATGTTCTGAATAACGTCAACATCTTGCCGTCGTTAGATGTAAAGCATTTCACTGCCTGAGCACAGGCTTCTCTTCAAAACGCGTTATTGGCACTGTTAAGGGAAAGCCATCGTGGCTTAAGCACAGCATATTCCTAATTGTGTCTCAGACACATGAGAGGAAACCAGAAAAACATTACAAACAACTTAACCGAGTTGTTTCACAAAGCAGCAATACCCTAAAATGATCCGTTTCAGGCAACGTGCTAACCGCGCAGAGCGGCCGCGCGCGCTCGAGGTACCATCGCCTGCACCCACATCTCAGCCTGTAATTTTGGAGCCCCCCCTCAGGGCTGTGCGTACCAATGCAGGTGCGTGCACCCCCCCCCCCCCCCCCCCCCATACACCCCCCCACCCCGAGAAACCCGTTCCTGACTTACCCTTTAGCCAGCCAGCAGCCCCGAACCCTCTGAACCCTGCTGCAGAAGAGTTGACGGAGTTTTGCCTCGTTACCCGGCGAGGGCGTTATATAAGCGGCACCGTTTCCGCAGGCAGCGAGGATGCACCAGCCGCTTCCCCGCGCGCATCCCTCTCCTTCCCATCCCACACGGACACATCTCCGAACAACAGCCGCGCCGAGCAAGGGGGGGGGGGGGGGGGGAGGGGGGGGGGGGCAAGGTGGGCTTTGGGGTACTCATGAACAGCAAAGCTAACAGTACCGAAGAAAGTTCAAAAGGTGCCTGATGTTTATTAAGAGGCATTGCTGCTATGAAAGGACGCGGTGCAATAGTATAATGTTCCTTAGCCTGCTGAAAGCAGCTTGGCCTAGATTTTCCTGTACCATTTGATGTGACCATTCATGCAAACAAGAGTAAAACTTTCTCTTTGCTTTTAATTAATCAAAAAAAAAAAAAAAAAAAAGTGACACATACAAAAGCTCTTTTTCTGCTGTCATCTGGGTCTCTGGGCTACCGTCAGACGGAGAATACGCAGGAATCAGCCCCATTGATTAAACTATTATTAGCGGCAAACAAGCAGATGTGCTCAGCAAAAGACAGGACAAACCCCATGCCCTGTACTTCTGGACTAGACGCAGGAAAAAACAATATTTTACCGAAGGCTCATTTGGTGTTTTAGCAAAGGAAAGTGGAAACATTCTGTAGCACGCTTGGCAGAAGCAAAGCATGCAGCGTTTTAATCTGCAGAAATCAAGACAAATAACATTATTGCCTTCCCTCTGTTCCCACAGACAAAACCCCACCGCCTTTCGTAAGACAGGGATCAGGTCCTGTATTTGAAATCTCATTTTATACAAAACGTGGTCATTTGGGAGGTCCTGGTGCCCGCAAATCACTGGTGGACGCAGTGCACAGCCCACAAATGCATAGGGGCTGTAGCTTTAGGGCAGACATAAAACTCTTACATAAGCCATAATCCTCTCAGACTCCTTATTCAGTGATTTTAAGATCTGCGCTGTAGGAGCCTGCTGGCATCCCAGTGGCTTTTAACCAGTTTGGAAATGGGGAGACTCCCATTGTCGCGCGATCCCCTCGCCGGCATCGGCGTTGCTGTGGGTACACGGCACTACCTCGCGGGGTGTCGGGGCACGGAGCCGTTCTGCACGCCGGTATTTCGGTCCTCTGCGGGCCCGGCGCTGTTGCTCTCTGTGCTGAGTGAATCACCAGGATTAATCTCCTGCAGAGTTCACTGAGGTTAACGATAATCAAGTTAAATTTACACTATATGATCAGAGTTTAATTAGGTACTGTTATACAACTCCTATTAATTACAGTGCTAATACCCTTACGAAATGCAGATGGGAGGGTGGGGCTGCGGTCGGAGGGGGCTTGGCTGCTCAGATGATTTCAGGAAAAAGCCACATTAAAACGCTCTGTGTGTGCCTTTAGTTACCTGCCAGTGCTCAAGATGAAACAAAAAGCTTAAAAAAATAAATTATAATCCTACAAAATGTAAATCTAGAAGACAAGATTAAAGACCTCCCACATGCTACGCTGTCACCTTCTGTTTACACCAAGAAGCAAGAAGGCCATTTAAAATCCCAATGAGCCAGAATCATTATTAGCTTGCTCTGCTCAAAATCCTGCCCAGACAAGACCACGGTGATAGAAGGCATTTATTTTGCACAGAGATATTAACTCACTTGAAACCAAGGCAGCTCCTCCTAATATTATTAAATGAGTTTCTCTTTCCCTGCCTGAGCTTACCCCTCCGGATGACCTGTTGGGACAGGACCCCACGTGTGCCCTGGTGGTGGCTCCTCTCCACGCCAGCCCAGCCCCTCGGTGAGCCACCTCTGCTGGGAGCCGGGCTGCCTCTGCCCATGAGGTGCAGCCGGGGGGAACCCCCGATCAGGAGCGCAGGAGCAGACTCCAGCTTTCAGCTCCACGTTAGGAGGCAGATTGCGCAGCGTGACATTTCAGGTCTTTGCTCTCGGTAAATCTTGCCCGAGGTGTCCTACAGAAAGAGCAAGGCTTGTGCCGCGCGGCTTCCGCTTCGCATCTGCTGCAGGTGTTGTTGGATGGCTTTAGTGAAACCCGCAAGAGCCCGTGTGCTGTTACTGCTGCTCACCTGGGAACAGCAAAGCTCTGGCATGGCACCCGTATGGTCAAAGACACAGGTAAAGGTCTCTTCTTCACTAAGTAAAGTAAATAAACAACACAAAGAGCAGGGCTTGCTGGCAAGAACAGATGCTGTTCTTGAACACAGACACCTGTATCCAGGCTCCCGCTCCTCTGCGAATCGCTTGCCCAGAAAGCACATCCCGGGAGCAGCCCTGGCGCTTTGCCATTCCTGCCACTGCCGATTATTTAATTAAAACCCCAAAAGACGGGAAACACATTTCCTTCTTCCTGCAGGTTTTTTCACCCTATTCACCAGACAGCAGCAAAGCAGCGGAACCAGCACACCTCAGCACTCCCACGTTGCACACAAGACGTGTGAAGGAAGCAGTATGTTACACTATGTTGTATCAGATATTAATTACCTGGCCATGCCAGCGCCATAATTGTCTCGTTAAGTTTTTGGCTATATACACTAAACTGGTCCCTTAACATAAATGGCTGGTGGTCACCGTTGCATGGGCTCCAGGAGCAGAGCCCTGCCCGTGAATGCCCTCTAGCTCCCACCCCACCATTACCCATGGCTGAATGGAGCATGGAGGAGTCCTTTTGCCCACATGGCAATTCCACGGCAGCATGGGCAGCCCTCAGCCCGTGTGCTCCAGTCCCCCTCTGCCCTCAATGGCCAGCTTGTCTGGGGACACACAGCAACTGTGGCAGGAGAAGGGGATGATGGTTTCTTGACAGCTCCTTGCTCTGCAGGCAGACCGAGATGGGCTCCAGTACCATACATTTTTCTGATGGTTCACAGATATCAGAGATGAGCACGCTTTAGGAGATCCTTAGTCTCTCCCAGCCCTGGGAGTTCCTAGCCAAGGCTACAAAAGGACCCTTGCTTTTCTGGAAGCATAGGGCTAGCAGAACATCTTGGTTCCCTTGCTGGGATTTGTGCTCAATTTAGGCACAAAGGACTCACTATTCCTCCTCATTCCTAACTTATGCAGGGGCTGGCTGCAAAGCAAAGCTGGGACCAGGATATTCCCCCCAAAGGGATGCCCTGACCACCTCCACACCCTCACCTCAGGACAGCAGAGCTCTGAGAGGAGAGGCACCAGCCTTTGGCCAAGGCCTTCAGCCCTTTATCTCCTGTTGTGACCCTTTTTGGTCCCCAACAGCTGAGAACGGCACTTGTGGCACACTAACGGGAGCTGCTGCAGCAAGGCTTTGATTTAGGAAGCAGAGCTGCTCAGCCTGCTCCGCTCTTGCTGATGTAGTGACCTGGTTTTGTCAAGACTGTTTTTCTCCTTTCGTCTTTGATGTCATTTTGGAAGGCAAGTCATGAGATTTTCATGGAGGCATTGACTCAAAGTTGGACTAAAACAAAGCCCATCACAACACCATTATAAATGAATGAGGATGCAATTTCCACTTAGAGGATTATTAAACTATTTAGGGTTCTAGCACATTTATTTCTGCAGTTTAGCAGTCACTTTCATGCTTCTCATCGGACTATACTCTAATCCATTTATATTTTAATGTAACAAGTTACAAGGATTATCAGCTCATAATAAATATGCTCATCTCCTAAAGCATTTAAACAGCCCCTACACTTTGCAGAGAAGATCTTGCTTAATGAGCACACATCTACAACTGAATGAGGAAACCAACACCATGTTATATGGAACACCATCAAGCTGCAAAATACACACTGCATAAGTTATTTTTCTGTGAAATGAGCTATTTTTTGGCACATAGATACTATCTTCATTATAGTCTACTTTTAAATTACTTTTAGCATAAGGGAGGGTTTGGAAGTCACAGAGATTGCCT
Source organism: Butorides virescens (assembly GCA_017310255.1). Classification (NCBI taxonomy): domain Eukaryota; kingdom Metazoa; phylum Chordata; class Aves; order Pelecaniformes; family Ardeidae; genus Butorides; species Butorides virescens. The sequence goes on from JADKXX010006028.1 coordinate 59,122, forward strand.
TTTGCATTGGGAATTTGGTTACCTTGCGCTCTTAAGTTTACAATGATATATTATATTGAGCCCATGCACAGGATAACATCAAACCAACAGATCACTCACGAAATTCAAACTAAGGAAAGCTGCTGATACCAGCTAAGTGGAATCCACCCAAGAAAACCCCACCTGACTTGCACTTAGGCCAGTTCTAGTGCTGAAGCATCCATGAAACCATGCTCCCTGAAGCCAGCTGAAAGCCACTCTCCCTGTCAGAGAAAGTTAAAGATCTCTCTTGGCCTACTGGCCCATAGTCAGTCACATTATTTTTCCACTTGCAGTTGTCTTGAGAAGGGATGGGGGAAACAAAATATTACTTGTCAAACTATAAAGACATTCCTTGCCTATTCATAGAGCTGCCCAACATATTTTTCAGCAGAATTGTCTCACCTAAGCTGCTGGCGTTTGCACTACTTGCAACCCAAATCCTGAGTTTGTAAGGCAAGAGCATGAATTACCCTCCAGAGCCTTTGTTCCTGGAACTTCAACACACAGTTCAACTTCCCATTTCTGCCATGGTGGAATCTCTTCTTCCTCCCACATGCTATGTTTTTATCCATTGGAAAATGTCAAGTTGATGGTCCAGCTTGCTTTCGTCCTTTATTCTTGCAGATGCATGTTCTGTTTAGCATCCTGTGGTATATAAAGCTTAACCCTTTGCTAGACATGACCCAGTCAATCACTTGCACTTCTTCAGGTTCATCTATCAAGATCTCCATTCACAGCAGCACACTTGCTGTGGAGAGTTCCAGGAAAATGGAAGAGCTGCAAAATCTCCAAAACCTTTTTAACAGGAATCCGTAGGTAGTCTGGCCTTAGCCGGATCCATACAGAAAGAGGGTTGTAGCTCTGGCTGATGGAGAGCACGGACACATCCATTCTGCAGCCTCTGCAATTATATCCAGTCCCTCCCACCCTAGGAACTGGTGAAAGGAGAAGGCAGCTACACATGGAGTTTTCATTGTTTCTGGAAAATCAACCTCAACAGTCTTTTCTTAGTTAAGTACCAGTCACGCCAACATCTGCAAGGCAGTATTAAGTGTGCAATGACCAAACAGGAAAAAAATTGATGTTCAGAGTGTGGATTTCTTTCCTCAAAGCTTCTTCTTCTGCTTTACCTCTCCAGATTTCACCAAAAAGGAGTACTTGGAAAAACAGGGCTTGCTCTCATGAAGCTGCTGGATAACTGACAGTAGGGAAGAGAGGGCAAAACACCTGGCCAGGCTGAGAATTCACCCCCACGTCACTGTTTTGGCTTTGTGCACTGTCTGCAGCCAGACACTGATCAGCATCTAGGCAAAACCAATTCAGGAGCTCAACTCAGTTCTAGGTTACACAGTATTTACATCATAAAAGGATCAAATCTTTATAAATGAACATTATCAGCATCAGGCTCAGCTATGTAAAAGAAGTCAAATATCTCTCTGCCCAAGAGTCTGAGGTTAAATGGACAACTCAGACATACACTTGGAAGCCAGCTTTCAGGGCCAGCTCTCCAAAGTGACCGATTGTACTGTAGCTGGTTCCTCCGACTCTCTCCCTAATCCCAGTTGACAGAGGTTTCAACACTGCCCCATGTCCTACCAACCTGGTTGTAAGCAACTTTTGAGGGAAGAGCGGAGTCAGAAAAGCCAGATCCTACCTGTAAAACACTTTTGCCAGATGTGGGCTGGGAGACACCACAAAAGCCTCTTATTCCTGCGCACCCCTATCCGGCATCCCCCACGGGAGGCTTTAAACCAGCATCTGCCAGCAAGGATGCTCAGAAGACCTTTGCTCAGTTAAGAAAGCCCAGTGCAAAATCCACAGCTTCACAGAGAAATCGGCTACCTTTATGCAGTGAGCTGCACTGATCGAGGTCTCCTCTCCTCTCAGCTAGAGCTCACGGTGGATCCATGCTGCAGACCTGCAAGGCCATACCCCATTTTAGCCTTAAAGAAGAGTGGCTGCGTTAATGTGGGAGTCAGCTCCAGCTAAGGGCACCTTCCCACAGCACGGGGCTTCAGTAACAACGCCGACCCGAAGTACCTCCACCACCCCCATCCTCCATGCTCCCTTCTTGGTTACACCAGCACAAGCATGTGCAGGACTGTTTCAGTCGGAATGAAAGGAGAGGGTGTTTTTATCCTGGATCAGTGCATCATCTTGTACATCCTGATACTCTCCACCTGCAGGATTAACAGACCCAAAGACAAAATATTACAGGTCTCTGCTTTCTGCTGTCTATTCACCTATCAGAGCCACAAACCTTCTGGCATTACCATGAAGGGTTACAAACACACCAGACGAGGATCACTGTAAACGTGAGCAATGAATTAAACCTAATGCTGTTTTCTTCACTTAGGGAGCAAACTTTGCAGAACTCCTTAATGCCCAGAGATGCAGTTTTACTGTGGCAAGGAATTTTCCTCTTGTGAACTCAATGTTCAAACAAGCTCCCTGGTGAGGTAAGCATAGGCTGCCTTTTAATACAAACACAAAACTCACATTTAACTTATTAGCTGGGGGAGGAATACAGATGAGGGTTGGATGAATCTCATGAATCATTGTTTCTGTAGGATAAAAAGCAAGCTTTTCTCAAAAAAAAAATCAATTCATTTGCCTCTATTGTGTATTGCAGATAGAAGCGCTTAAATAATAAAAAGATTAATAAAAACACTTCAACCAATTGTTCTAGAAAAAATGAAAAATAGCTTTTGGATTATGGAAGAATATTCTTTAAATACAGAAAAATAAAACATTTCAAATGGCACAATGTTTTGGGAAAGGGAGACAAACACAGATTAGTCATGCTTGAATGTACTTCCCCAAACAATACACTGCTTCGAGCCAAGACTAAGACATGTACGTACCCCCGGGCGTACATGAAAAATTAGGCTCTGTGTATTAGTTTAATTCCTTTACCATTTACTCACTGCCGTATTCTTCCAGTCTTGTGCCAAGCCTTCCCCCAGATAGCACCACATGCATGCTCTGTGCCCTGACCACCGAACTCATTCCCGGTTCAAACTTGCAGGCAAACGAAGGAGGGATGCACTCTTGAAGCGTGAAGCTGGACGAAAGCACAGCGCTAACACTTTTGAGAGGATAATGGAATCACTCCAGTTGTGTGCAAATTTCAGGTAGGCTTTTTTTATTATTTTATTTAGGATTTTAGGAGGAGGTGGAAGGAAAGGATCAGGCAGAAAAAAGGTATGCTTGAAAGAAGCCCAGAGAAGTCTAAAGCCAGCTGAACACTGGCAAAGATCTGCCAAAACAGGGATCTCATGGAATACTCAGAAGAACCGACAAAGAAGGAAAGCATGTGCTACACCGTGAGCAGCACGGACTCTGAAGAGAACATCAAGCTATGTAAAATCAGGTGACATTCCAGGTATCCACCAATTCAAGATCTCACCAGAAACAATCCCTAAAAAGTCACTCTGGATGGATGGTGGTGACTGGCAGATATTGCTGACCGAGCAGTGCACCAAAGGATTCAAGTTCCAGTCCCTTCCCCCACCCGCCCTCCATTTCTAAACCCGTGATCTGCCACAGCACGTGAAGCAAATCCCTTTACCTCTCTGAGTGTATCTACACACACAAGATGCATTATTTTTTCTTCTATGGAGACATAGCTCAGAGGGCAGGGACCAAACAACCCCAGGAGTTACCATGTCCTAACTGCACTAAGCACCTCTCTACTTCCACTCGGACAGGTTTGCGGTGCTTGTTTCCCAACACCCCTTAAGCCCGACCTAACTAGCTTATATGGCAACTTCTTGAGGATAGCGATCAACTCTCACTGCGTGCCCATCAAGATCTAGCACATCAGGATCTGTGATCTTGGTCTTTGGGTATTGCTGCAATGAAGAGCAGACAGCACACGGAAAGGCGAGCGCTACAGAGGGCGATGCCGGGATACTCAGCAGTATCGGGCGATCTCTAGGAAGGTTAAATACTCCACTGCAACACAATGAACCTGTGGATGCTGCCACACATGGTATTCTGTAATGTTAACCTTTTTTTTTTTTTTTTTTTTTTGTGCAAAAGGAACATGCAGGGTATTCTGGGGAGGAAAATCCATCAACACCAACACCAGAGTTTTATCCAAAAGCTCCTTTTTTGGCTAAAGAATAAAGTAGCTTAAATTTGCACTGAGTCTCAAAAGCCTAGCTAAAGTAGAATTTTTTCCTGGGGAAGTATTAAAAACAGATTGTGTTTTTCAAAGGCTGTTAGAGTAAGTGATGGCTTTATACTGATTTCTCAGTGCTAGGAATGCACATGAGAAAAAGAGGAGTCAGTCAACATCCTGTTACTGCCGGATAACTCTTCTTATCCATCCGTATCACAGTACTCCTGGCACAGATACCTCCCATACCTCATTTTCTGCATTTCATATTGCTATCGGATTTGGGATTGGCCCTTGTTGATTCTGGAAAAGCCAGGATCACGGGCAAGGGGACTTCCCTAATGACGCAAAGCCTCGGCTGCTCATCACAGGAGTCTGGAGCACACCGGCTTCCACAAACACAGCAGTTCATCTCACTGGTCCATCAGGCAGTATAGCAATCTTTGAGGCTGAGCAAACTGCTGAGTTTGAACTGCAAGAAAACAGTCTTGGCAGAATTCAAGGTGAGAAAATAAGTTACCGCATCTGCTTTATTGGCCGATCAGTTTACGTATTATATCCACACACAGATGTGATCAACTGAACTTGTGCTTACACAATCAGCCATGCCATTGCATTGCTCCATCTTTAACTGAATAAAATCGAGGCAAATTCGTTCTGGCGTTGTGCAGAATTACCCGCTGTGAAGAATTAGCTGTTCACTCTTTGAACAAAGACCATAAAAAGCACACAAAAGTTGTTTATCCCATCAAATTGCAATTTGGACCATGCAGCTAGAGCACAGCTGACCTGAGGTAGAAAGTTCACAAGCCCCTCAGCTCTGCTTCCAAATTAATCCTGCATAAGCTTGATAGAATGCAAACACGGCTTTTTGGCACAGGCAGGCTTCTTGAAGAGCTGCATCGCACATTCCCAGGTGCTCTCTAAGATTTCCTTACCAAAAGCCTCAATGTAGTTTTCTTCCAAAGCTGGAAAAGTGAAAGCAGCCTGGATCACACTGCCAGTGCTACCCAGTGTACTTAAATGGTCTTAAGTTTTGTAACATGCTAAGATAAAACTATATTTGAATGCAGAGTTGGACTGTTTTGAACCCAGTAAGCATATGACAACACAGAAACCTGCTATTATTTAATTACTCCTCCCAAGGCCCATGACAAATAGCTACCTGATTAAGAATCGTTTCTAAAATTCAAAACTTTTTTCCCCTGGCATTACTGTTTTCATGCCTCAAATATCAGAGCTGATAGCACTAACAAGTCTGAAAATTCATGGGCAGGAAAGCACAATCCCCACCAAGTGGTATAAAAACCTCATCTCTCCCTCCAAAGCTCAATGTAATCTTAACTAGGGATCACAACAGATGCCACAGTATGGAAAACATTTGCTCAAAAGCACTTGACAAATAGCTAGGAGAGGTAAAAAGGGAGAAGTACTAAAGAGGGTGGGGAACTTGCTGCTGCTTGCAAAAGTATAATGGGTTAGAAATAAATGCTAGCTAGAAATAAAGGAACTGGCTTAATGTTACAGATCAGTCAGTCATTACCACGAAAAGAGATGCCATTACAATTCTATTTCAAATAAAAAGTCAAGTAAAGATCCTGTTTACGCTTAGTAAAACTGGGAGCTGTGAAACAGCTGGTATTCAAGATTATTTCTAATAACCCTGTTGAAGCCACTAAGCACGAAGGCAACCAGAGGACCTTGCTATTAAATGCACGGCACACAGAATTCGGTATCCACCCAGCCAGTCTCAGGGACACTGAGCTAAACCTGCAGATGATGAGCTACAGCTACTCCACATGTGAACACCACTAGCTGCACCAAACACACAAACAGCCATCAAAGCAGTTCAAACACCCAAATCATCGGCATCACCTTTGGTTTGGATTTTTTGGTGAGGCCTTACTTTACACTGGGAGAAAAAACCGCTGTATTGAAGACACAACACAAGCTGCTAAAGGAAACTGCTCTAACATAATACTTCAAACTAAGAATCATCCAACGCTTGCTAATTCTATACAAATCATTCTAGGAAAGGGCTCTGTGATAAAGTTTGAGAGCAAAGTGGGTTTTTCTGTCTTTTCTACCAGACACAAACCCACCTACACATCAAAGGCTCATTCTCTTGAAAGGAGCTATATGAAGCATTCCAGCTTTGAGGCTAGACTTTGGTACTTCCAGTTGATCTCCAACATCAGCAGAGCTGTATTAACGAGCCAAGCAAGTTAAGAAAACCTCTGCATCTTGAGGATGAAAAACTGCAAAGGTATTAAATGGTTCCTCAGCAGTGTCTGCTGCGTGGGCCCGCTCCCCCAGCAGTTTTTGTTCATTAACTTTGACTGTTGTTACTCTCATTCATAAATCATTCTTCAAATAAACATTTTAATGAATAATACACCCCCTGTGCCTATGCCCTGGGCCATTTACACTAAAACAAAACCACGCTGCGTCATGTGCCAACTATAAGCATCAACAGCTTTTTTCCAGGCCTAGGAGTAGTTTGCACTACTGTAAGAGCACAGTTGCAAGGAAGCACCTGATCGCTCCTAGAAACATCGGGCATCCACGGGAAATCATCTCGGCAAGAGTGCGCCATCCAATGCCGGTAGGACAAAGAGGGCTGTGCAACGTGACAGCAAACCGGTACCAAGAAAACTCAGTCGCAGGCACCCAGCTGAACAGCCACCAAGTTAACTACTTGGCTTTCCAAGCTCTTCTTCCAAGGTCATCCTTCACCACAAAACTTCCCAGTCAGCATCCCTGCCGGCAGAAACAGGACCACCATTGGCTCTGTCTTTCCACAGAAAACCCCATTCACTTCCCCGATACTTTTTTTTTTTATACCATTTTAGGTTCAAACAGCACTCAAGTCCTGAGAGTTTACCTCCATCTCTTGTCTTAAACTATACCTCAGCATTGCTACACACAGTGATTTGGTCCTCCTATGAGACTGACTCAAGCTGTATCCCACCATCTCAGAAATTCAGACATTAGCACATCTTCAGGTAAGAGGATGACTGGGGGGTCCCCAAGCTACAGGGCATCTCCTTGCTGCAAGCCCCGTTCAAGCAGCGGAGCCTCCCCTTGCAGGGAAGCAACAAGCACCATCTCCTGTGAACTTGAAACAAGAAGCCTGTGTGTCTCCCTTAAACTGACAGTTGATTAGGGCTAAGGAAACATTAGAGCGGCAGTTGCTCTCTGGTATTTTTAAAGAAATATTTACACTGCGAGGGCTTGATCCTGCCTTAAGAGATGACTCAGAGCCAGTAACAATGCTGGTTTGTACAAGACAAAGCTGAATAAACGCGCCCTGGATCACACACTGCAAAGCTGTCAACCTACAAACAATTCTAATTTGAAGTGAAAAATGGAATTGACTTGATATTTTATATTATTTACATTTAATATTTCAGATCAACAGCTCTGCATAATCCCCTGGAGAACAATGGAATAAACACTTCTGAACAAAACCATACGGTGCCTCAGTCATCACATAGCAAGCTGTGCCAGCACGTTCCGGTCCGCACCCTACCCCATCTCCACCTCCCCTACCCAAGTCGCTCCTTTGCTTCATAGGACCCCTTCCTCCCCTCGTCCCATGGGCTGCAGCCTACCTAAATTTCAGTCATATGCACATTATACTATTTTGTAATAACGCACGGGTGGCTTAGTTCGTTATATTAAGGGTCCGTTCCGTTCCCAGCTCTTACTCATCTGAACTATTGCCAACAAACCCCCTGCCTGGAGGCTCTGGGCACTCCCTGCCCGATTGCGTGGGCTATCAGAAGCTTAAGCACAGTTTATTTAACTACAATAACTGTCCAGCAGTCTAAAAGCTGTCAACATTGCAATTAACATCAAACATTTTACTGTTCACCAACACGCTAAGTGAGAACACAATTTTTCAGCCAGCACCACAACTTCCCCTCTCCCATCACAGGAACAGGGGTGCTCTTCACTTTGTCATGCTGCCTCAGCAGCGTGGCAAAATTAAATCCTTTAACTTCCTATCAGTTTAATGGTGTCCTTCAACCATCACTGTGAAAATTACGTGGGAGGTTGGGGTTTCGGGGGGATTGGTTTGTTTGTTTTTTAATGTTCAGGGTTGTTCCTAGGTCCTCTGCTACATAGCAAAGAACAGGTAGGCAGTATTTTGTTTTGCTTTGTTTCAAATGAACTGTAAAGACTGTTTGAAGTTCAGGTACATTAATCAATGTCAGGGTATGACAAAATTCCTGTTAACATCATGATCACCGACATCACCATCTCCTCTGGAGCCTTCCTACCCAGCGCTAGCAGATGAATAGAGTCAGGCGTCCCTAGGCACGAAGCAAAGCTGATCACCTTCGTACGTTCATAGGCTGGGTACCCACCACAACCTCCTGCAAGCATTTAAAAAACCCAGAGATGGTAAGAAGTACAGAAGAAAACTAAACTAATTTTGAGAAGTCACTGGTTTTCCACTTCTCAATTCCCCCCACTGCCTTTACCATTTATAGTCTTGGAAAACATTCCAGAACATTTCTGCTACGATCTCAGTCTCAAGGTATTTGCTCACTGCTAGATACAATTCCTTCCTTTAGCTAAACTAATTGCCAGCCTACACAAACACATGATGGACCACTAAGCGAGAGGCAATTTTGAAGTATCGAACGGCTTATGTAGACCAAATTTTCCCAATTTTGTCTTTTTAACAACAGTTGTCTCACTAGTAATAAAATGAACAAACTTACAGTACCACTTACTGGTTACATCACCATTTTGTAGAAAACAAACACCAAAGCAGTAAGAATATTGATTATCTCTGTAACTTTTATCAGTTTCCGTATTTGTACGAGTGGTGGGTTGACCCTGGCTGGATGCCAGGTGCCCACCAAGCCGCTCTATCGCTCTCCTCCTCAGCTGGGCAGGAAAGGGAAAATATAAAGAAAAGCTTGTGGGTCAAGATAAGGACAGGGAGAGATCACCCACCAATTACCGTCACCAGCAAAACAGACCCAACTCGGGGCAATTAGTTTAATTTATTGTCAATCAAACCAGAGTAGGGTAACGAACACCTTCTCCGCAGGGGGACAGGGAATGGGAGTTGGGGTCAGTTCATCACACGCTGTCTCTGTCGTTCCTTCCTCCTCAGGGGAGGACTCCTCACACTCTGCCTCTGCTCCAGCCTGGGGTCCCTCCCGGGGCACAGTCCTCCATGAACCTCTCCAGCGTGGGTCCTTCCCGTGGGCTGCAGTTCTTCATGAACAGCTCCAGTGTGGCTCCCCCCTCCACAGGGTGCAGTCCCTCAGGAGCAGACTGCTCCAGCGTGGGTCCCCATGGGGTCACCAGCCCTGCCAGCAAACCTGCTCCAGCCTGGGCTCTTCTCTGCATGGGGCCATGGGTCCTGCCAGGAGCCTGCTCCAGCACGGGCTTCCCACGGGGTCACAGCTTCCTTTGGGTGCATCCACCTGCTCCTCTGGGGTCCTCCCCGGGCTGCAGGTGGAGATCTGCTCCCCTGTGGGGCCTCCATGGGCTGAGAGGGACAGCCTGCCTCACCATGGTCTTCATCAAGGGCTGCAGGGGAATCTCTGCTCTGGTGCCTGGAGCACCTCCTCCCCCTCCTTCTGTACCGACCTGGGTGTCTGCAGGGCTGCTCCTCTGCACCTTCTCACCCTCTCTCCCAGCTGATGTTGTGCAGCAACTTTTCTCCCCTTCTTAAATACATTACCCCAGAGGTGCTACCACCATTGCTGATGGGCTCGGCCTTGGCCAGTAGCAGGGCTGCCTTGGAGCTGGCGGGTGTCAGCTCTGTCAGACACAGGGGAAGGTTCTGGCAGCTTCTCACAGAGCCACCCCTGCAGCCACCCACTACCAAAACCTTGCCACACAAGCCCACTACAGTACAGTATTATTTAAACTCTGAAAGAACTACAGTGGCCATTAAACAATTAAAAAATTGACATGAGAATTAGCTTTGACATTAACAGGAACATCAGATACAGGAAAGGAATGACTCACCTTAAAGAGACCACAACAAAGCTCTTGAAACGGAATAAATCATAGCACTGGTAAGGCACGACAGCAGTCCCAGGAGGGTATCGAGTCCACGTACACTCTACATTGTGCAGTTTCTGTTCTTCGAACTCCCTCGTCATGGCGTAACTCCACCGCTCGACTGTTCTCATTGCACCGTTTACCTGAGTGGTTGTTTCAACTCCCAAGCGTAGGCAACACAAAACCTGGCACGTGGCTGTTACAACGCAGAGACTCACACATCGCCTCTTTTCTCACGAAGAACATTGCGAATCGAAGCATTATCTTCAAGATCTTCCAGTGGGTGGATTAATGCTCGTTACCCCCAACTGCTGAGACGCTTCAGTGCCCACACTTATAGCACAGGTCAAACTTTTCAGACTTTTGCAACTAAACAATTACAATAAGCAATTATTTCCCTGTTATTCCTAGGAAGTTAACTTAGTGTCTAGGGATTCTGGTACACGAAACATAAAAGATACAGCACAAGACCCAGCTAGGAAAGCACGACAGCTACGTTCCCATTTATTCTCCACTATGGAGTAAAAACAAACAAACAAAAAGCTACTGAACAGTGCTGTAGCTGATCTATTTGTTGTAAGCTGTGCTATACATGCACAGTATTGAAGAGATTATTCAAACACTGTTCAGCACGAGTGCTTGTTTACTGGATCTTGTGTTGCGGGGCAGTTCTTTAATAAAGGTATTTGTTCTACAATGTCCAGTTCACAGACTGCAGAACAGGAAGCCAATATGCCAACGCACAAACTATATTTGCATTTCAAGCACTGTGAAACCATTCTCCAGTTTGCTGGCAGCAACATGACAAGGGGCTTCTGGATGAGAAAAGCTAACGTTTCAGAAACACAACGTAAACGTTGATGCGCATTAGTGTGCCATGGTGTGTATGCTCACACACACGGGGACCAGGGTGGAGATGAGAGGAATGAGACCTGGGAACACATTCCTCAAGCCACCCGGCACAGATAACCGATTTTTTGTCTCATTTATAGGCAAGTTTTACCATGGACAAACGTAGCACCAAAACCATTCCAAGCCCTATATTAAACAAAACACTTCCAAAAAAATGGTCAACTAATGTAATAAATGGGAAAACTCAGATTAACAGAACTACCTGAAGCACAACAGCTTAACAGCAATCATCAGTGTTTGGAAAGATCTATGCATTGCTGGAACCTCTGGAAAAATGTTTTATCCGAAGACTAAAAAGCCTGCTAACAACAGTACGACAGTGAAATGAAATTCAGGTTATCCTACAATACAAAAATCTCACTATGGTTTGACTACAGAAAGTTTCTACACACAACCAAGGAACAAAGGGAACAATCAACATAGTGCATCATTTCACAGTGTACAAGTTAATATTTATGAAAAGAAGCAAATTTTCCACGTGATCGCTCTTATGTGCCACTTCATAAAGGACAACATTTGCAGATGGCTACAGCTTGTTTTCTCCCGCTGTAGCCACTGGAGTGGCTTTTAGCTGTTATGATACTCCTTTACCACAGGAAATCCAACTACATCCTTTAGCAATTATCAAGGAGATACATAAATGTAAGACATAAAAAAAATGCTATGCCATTTCCTTTGCATCATCAAGATTAACTGTAGAAGAGTGGAAAGATGAGCAATGCAGTAATACAACAATCATCCCAAAAGGAAGTTAGAGATTGAATTTTACACTGTAATAAAATTCTCATTTGAAAACGAAAAAAAACTCTTTGTATTTCACATTAGAAATACATCACCTGAGTTTCTAAGCAATTTATTTCTGCAATTACTTCTAAACTCAGACATATATTATTTATGTCTGTCCCACTGTGCTGGTTTGGGCTAGGGTAGCGTTAATTTTCTCCACAGCAGCCAGTATGAAGCTGTGGTTTGGATTTGTGCTGGACACAGCGTTGATAACCCCGGGATGGTTTCGTTCCTGCTGAGCAGGGCCGACACAGAGCCAGGGCCTTGTCTGCCTCTCACCCCACCCCACCAGCAAGGAGGCTGGGGGGGGCACAAGGAGCTGGGAGGGGGCACAGCTGACCCTGACTGACCCCAGGGGTATTCCATACCATATGATGTCATGCTCAGCATATACAGCTGGGGGAAGAAGGAGAAAGGGGGTGGGGGGACATTTGGAGTGATGGCATTTGTCTTCCCAAGTCACCATTATGCGTGATGGAGCCCTGCTGCCCTGGGGATGGCTGAGCACCTCCCTGCCAGTAGGAAGCAGTGAATGAATTCCTTGTTTTGCTTTGCTTGCATGCACGGCTTTGCTTTCCCTATTAAACTGCCTTTATCTCAACCCAGGAGTTTTCTCACTTTTACTCTTCCGGTTCTCTCCCCTATCCCACTGCGGGGGAAGTGTTTGGGCGGCTGCGTGGGGCTGAGTTGCTGGCTGGGGTTAAACCACGACACCCATAAATCAGGAAGCTATCCACAGCAAAATGAAATCCCATCTTTTCCACTGTAGTTGGATAGTGACTAAGGTAGCTTTTTTTAACTGGCAATTTAATTACTCAAAAAATGTAATGCTTGCTTCATGCCAATACTATTTTCAGAGCAAGCAAAAAAAATACTAGGAATGGTAAAAATTGCTACAGGATTTTTTTAAAAATATGAAATTATTTTATTTAATTCCAGGTAAAGACCTTGTCAGCTTGACCTAATAGAGGCTGGCTAAACAACAACTTCCATAAACGTTAGAGAAAACACTGGTACACATTCAAGATGAGCACAAGTCTTATTCTAACCACACTTGAGGCATTAGCCTCATCTTTGTACATGTGTATTATACATTTTGAAGAATGCTTTTTCTTCAGCTCACAAAACTTTGATTTACAGTCTGTAGGCATCAGATGATGATGATCTTCATTCTAGTCCTGTTTGCCTTCCCGCCACTGTCGAGAACCTTCATTCCACGCTACATATACAAAGAGAGCAAGTACCACATGAACAGTAACTACAGCAACTATGGCAGCATAAAAATAGCTGTCTCTGTCGGACATCCCTAAGGTACCTGAGAAAATAAAGAAAGAATATTAGTTATAAGGAACACCAAAATGGCAAATCACAACTCTTCCTGAAGACCAAAGCTACATTTATTCCTATATCAAAAGACTGAGCTCAGAACGATTCATAGGAAACAATTCACCATGACAATTACAGACCTTGAAACTATTTCTGGAACAAAGCAACACTGCAATTATTCAATCTTTAAAATAAAATCCCCTGGGTTTGAAGTCAACAGCTTAGAGTTCTATAACATTCACCTTTTCTGTTACTATCTTCCAGTACCAAATAAACCTCAACATCCTTTTTTCATAAGTGTAAATCTCCTTGTGAGGCAGGAAAACCCAGGGGTGGGGTGGAGGGGAGACGGAAAGAAAAGGATAATGATATAATTTATTTGCCATTATAACAGGATAAAATGGTAGAACAACAATTAAATTTAGAGCACTTCTACCTTCTATATTTAGACCGTAAAACAACAGCTCCTCACCAGTTAAGATATATGAATGCATCTCACATGAAATAAGCCTTCGAATATCCGAAGACCAAATACCGAAATATCATTTCACTTCATTCATTAAAAAAAAACCCAAACAAAAACCAAACCAACCAACCAAAAAAACCACACATCACACCACACCAAAAATACCACCCTCCAAACACAAGCCCAATCCTATCAGTGCTAACAGATCTTGCCATTAACTGACACAGCAAATTTAAGGCTCCACTTGTTACAACTCAGGGAAAAAAAAAAAACAACCAAACAAAAAACCACAACCCACCATGCTGAAAAGGATCTTGAAAGTTACTTAACAAGCTTTCAGCTTCAGCCTTCAGAACTACATACAGCAGTATGCACCAAATGAGAATCACCTTGGAACAACTCGGTTATATATTCACAAACTGCTCTTAAAAGCAGCTGCTTTCTCCCTCCCTCCTCCCCACTTTTGAAGGAAGTACTTTGCTCCTGCAGTATTAGGAAGTTATTAAAGCCTTGCAGAATCAGGGCTAGAACGTATCTGGTTGTTAGCAGTTTGACAGAACTGCTCCACACAAACAGCTGAAACCTCTTTTTTTTTTTTTAATTAAAAGAAAGCTCTACAAGCAAACACATTCAACATCTGAAACTGGGTATATGACTTAACAGGTTTACACTTACAAATGCAGGTATGTTTTAAAAAAGCAAAAAATAAACCCAGTAGACACTATTCTGACTTGAATACACAATTAGTTTGCAACACCTGCAGGAAACATCTCCCTGATGATTCTGTTAAAAGTCTGCTGCAGGGTGGTAAAGGGAAATGTATACGGTATAAACCATTGTACAACAAACAGCAAATATCAGACTGCAGACCACAATACAGGGAAGGATGCATTGACCATTTAGATAATTTTCTGTTCTAATTAGACATTACAAGGCCTTTAGTCTGCATGAGGAAACAAATATTCAAAATAGGAAGGAGAACAAAGATGCTATTAGAGGATTGTGCTTTTCCTCTTTTTTGTAATAGTAATGCTAATTGGCAGAAACAGAATTACCTTCAAATATATAAGCCTTTGATGAAAAATATAGCCCAACAGGTAATGTGATCATGAGAGCTGTGAAGAATAGAAGTGTTCTTAAAGTTGATGTTAATGAACCCTCATTTCTGAAATAAATAAGAAAAGTTACACATAGAAGAAAGTCACAATATATACGCCTGAAACAGGACAAGAACTTGTCCCAAACAGAAGCCAATTACTTTTCAAGAATTGAGTATGTATATCATTTGGAAGCAATAAAGACTTGGAGTATGTATTCGTTGGCTGCAATAGAAAAATCACAGTATTCAAAACGATGTAATAATTCTGCCAGTCAAAGCTCACAAGATTAAAGACAGTCTTTAGATTTTTCCCTGATATTGCTCTGCAAGCATTAGCAACATAGGGGGTTACATTAATATGTTTATCAGTGTATTATTAAGAATCTAATATTAGATACGCACGCACTTGTCATATGACAGTATTCTGCATTACTCTTGCCAAGTTCCCCCCTTTTTTTTTTTAATAACTACAAGTCTAGGAAAATGACAAATCACACAGGCTAGGATACAGAGGGAAGTGAGCAGAGTGACTTTAACAGCTTACTATTGGAAGCGAAGTTCCTTTTTATTAGGTATTGTTCCTCTATTTAAAATAATTTCTCAGCTTCCACTGAGAAAGGTGGAATAACTGTAGCAACAATCAGAACATGGAGCCAATACACCAAAACATTAGGTTTTTTTACCTTCACAGATCTAAACCTAGATGACCTTGAGCGAGAGAATCACAATGAAGGATTATGTACTCGGTGAGGTCTCCCTAACTTGATCTGCTAGAACAGGTTTTGTATCCAGAAAACACCACATACAGCTTGGTTTTGTGTGGGCTTCCACCAGTTTTCACTCACCTTGCTTGGCTGACTACATTATTTTACGCTGAAGTAAACACATAAACCAAGCAATACCCTTCTGACTTTCAAAGACTACCAGATTCACTGGCATGTGTCCTTAGTCTTTGAAACACAAGTACACATAAAAAACACTTCAAGTCAAGGATACATAATTCTTAAGACTCCCAGTCACTGCCACAGCAATTTTTGTATAAAGAGTTTCAAAAATTGTTATCAAGACATATTCATGCCATAGCATATTGCTTGAAATCACATTTTATCCTTGACATTTCTTTGGAAAAATAAGTGGAAGTGAGGAAAAAAACCCAAACCACCTCATCCTCTGACAGCCATCAAAAAACAGTGACATGCAGCCACACAGCTTTTACACCAAAGCCAACAGCACTTTTTGCTGATTGTGTATTGCCATACCTTTAGGTAGCATATTAAGTAGCTTAAAAAAAAAAAAAAAGACATTCAGAATCTTTTCCTTCACTAGAGTTTGTCTCAAGGTCTTGTCAGCGTGGAAAGCATAACCCCATTCAAACTTACCCTATGGAAATTAGAAACTAATCTCTATTTAATACCTACCCATAGAAGAATAAGATGACCTCCAGCTTATTACCAAAGTTAAAAGCTCCACTGTTGACAAAGACTTTTCTTACACTGAGATACTTTCATCACTTCCCTACGCAGCAAACCCAGACATTCGTGTATAACCTCAGAACCTAACACGCAGCTTTTAACTGCAGACCTGCCCCCAGGCTCGGGTTTCGGGGTTGCCCAGGGTTACGCAGCACGGCCGAGGCAAACCCGCAGCCTCCTCCAGCCACTCCCGGCCCGAGCTGCCGCTGCCCCCGTCTCGCCAGCGGCGCGGGACGAGCAGACGCTCTCCCCCGGGTGCCCCCCGCCGCCGCCGCCCCGGGTTGGTGGCACCGGGAGCCATCCCCGCCCGCCGCGGCCTAGCAGACACCACTTCCCGCGGGCAGGCTGCGGCCCGCCGCCAGGCCCCAGGCCCCAGGCCCCGCATCCCGTCGGAGCTCCCGTCCCTCCCGCTCCCCCTCCGCCAGACCCTTCCCTTCCCTTCCCTTCCCCTCCCCTCCCCGGGACCTACTGCCTGAAGTCGGACACGGGGACCGTGTTCAGCGCCGCCTCGCCGTAGCGCTCCATCGCCACCGCCTCAGCACCCTGCGCTACCGAAACTTCCGGTCTGCCGGAAGCCCGCCGGAGGGGCCAGGCGCATGCGCAGGGCGGCAGCGCCGCGCGCCGCCGTCTCCATAGCAACCGCGGGGCTGTCGCGGCCCAGCTGCGGACGGGGGGCGCCGCGCCCGGCCCGGCCCGGGCCCGCGGGGGAGGGCGGTGGGCGGTGGCCGCGGCCTAGCAGGCTGGGCCTTGGGCAGCGTTGTCGCTGCGCAGGGAAATCCACCCCGCGTGGCGGCTGTCAGTGCTTCCCTTGAAGGAGGTGGAAAGGGTCTGCGCCTGGCGAAGCTGCCGTCGTGATGGGGCCAGCGAAGGTCAAGGCTTGCCAGCGAAGGGCAGAGGTCTTGGTGCCAAAAAATACATATGTTATTGAGATGTTTTGATAAACTTGACAGTAGAAAACACTAGAAATGAAAAAACACAGGCAAGGGCAAAGGCATTCTCTGAAGGGAAATGGCAAAGTTCCTCTGTGTTGTCCTGCTAGGAGGGAGGTTTGTTCTCTCCCAGCTCTCCTGCTCTCCTGGCACTAAAGTTAATCAAAATTCCTCCTCCAGCCACAGATGAAATTTCTGGTCAACGCGTGAAAGAAACAGCCCCCAGTGTAACAAACAGGTGCTGCAAAGGAGAGACCAAGGACTTGGGCAGGTTTCGCTCTCCTGAAGCCTGGCTGAGCGCTAAGCATTCCCAACATGATGCTCTGTTTAAGCTATTAATTCATGTTCCTGTTGAAGCTATTCAACTCTGCTTAAATACTCACCAAGGGACGGACTTGAACCCAGCTTTTCAACAGAAGACCGGAGTGTTACAGTCTCTGTGCTATGCAATCAGCCTCATGTGCCAGGGGAGTTAATTGTTTATACTCAACAAACAGCTCTAGCAGGAATGCAAAGCATTGCAAGCTTCCAAACAATAGCTCTGGAAGCTGTTTAATTGAATGTTGCCATTTAATTGAATCTTGTATACCACAGCAATAACATATTTGGCCCTTTTATGGTAAACCCCATGCTGCTATCTTACCACTCAGCTGTGCCAAATCTTAACTGTGTGAGTCACTTAACTCCACGTGTGACTCTTCCCTCATGTTTCCCCGCAGCGTGCGGGCATCCAGCATTTCTGCAGCCCAGTGCTGTGGCCTCTGCCCTGCTCCTTGTTGCAGTGCCACGTGGCATGGCATGGTGGCCTCTTCTGTCTCTCGTGGGCCAGCATGGCATCCTGCTACCTATGACCCTGGGAGAGAAGAAATGTAAGAAAGGGTTGCTTTCCTTGCAAGCAGTAAGATCAGGAAGCAAGAACTTTGTTCTGGGTAATTCCCACTGTGAGCTTGCCTCTCAGAGCTTACTCAGGGTGAATTTCCCTCGTCTGGGCTAGAGGCAATGGACACTATAGTGCGCTAGCAGCTACAGCCTGTAGAAGTGGGAGGGAAAGAGCAACATGTCTGCAGCACTGATTTTCTCCCCTCCAATTGTGAATAGTAAGGCCTTTTATTATGTTTTCTCCGAAGTACGTGAGAAAGAAGGTGAACTTTGTTAGAAGCATTTTTTTTCCCAGCAACGAACGTAGCTCAGCCGGCAACTCCCTCCAGTTATTTTAAGATGTAGCACAGTTCAGGCTGTTCAGTGCTTACAGAGGAAGGTCTGGCTCTCGTGGTCACACTTTCACTATAAACCAGCCAATTTTACACTCTTTTGAAACATGACAGCCCTCCTCTCAGTTGATTCCACTGCTGCCTGAGCCAGCAAGAGAGACGATTTGCATGAGGGGGGCAGAAGGGGACTGGTGTGGACCAGGGGAGTGCCTTGGAGCCCATACCCAGTTGGATGGGGATGGAAGGAGGGTTTGCTTACATGAGCTTAAAACTTCAAACTAGTTCTTAAAAACATCTGATTAAACTCCGGTGAGCCACTCACAAAATCCAACCCAAACGCGTGAGCAGGTTTTGTTTATTTATGGATTACTTAGCGAACAAAAATAATTTGGCAAAAAAATCAGTTAAGATATAAATCAGATGACTGAAAAATATGAATGTAGGTGTGGTGATCACTTAACCACTAGATACGTGTTGTTCTTACCACTTCTGGCTTGTCTGTCCTGTTTGTTTCCCCCGTAGGAAAAGCAGTGACATAAGACAGTTTAATAACAAACCAACAAAACAAGGAAACATAAAAGTGAAAGAAGTCTCACATCATATAAACTTACCATAGAGATGCATATCAATTGTTACAAAGTAGTAGAACACTGAAGGCTTAACAGCCCAAGTTATTAATTTTTAATATAAAATTACTTCATACCTCATCACAGTGATCCTTTCATCTACTAGACTAATAAGAATTTTGCTGAGTGATTCCTTGCATGTTTAACTGCTTTTCTTTCATGAGCACATAAGGGAAATACAAAACCACTAGAAAAATTTTGCGACTGTGAGAAAAAAAAAAGCGGTTTATTTGTATTTTTTTTGTCAGTTATTTTAAAAGATCTGGAGCATACAAAGTCTTGTCGGCTTGCTTTGGGTTTTATATGTCAAGTGTTCTGGAATTTCAGGCAGCCCACAGACCTATCTTACTGTTTGGATTACAGAGCAAACATAAAATTTGGCCTTAAGCAGAAATTGTGCTGCAAGCACAAGAAGCTGCCAATTTAGCTGAGACCAAAGGTCTGCTACTCCTAAGATGCTGTCCTCAACAATAATCGCCAGGGGATGCTTGAAGAATGTGAAAAATAAAGCCCGTACAGAGCAATTCCGTTCCGGGGATGCCATCCCAGCTCCCAGCAGCGAGCTCTTTGGAGAGGACTGCCTGCCTGTGAAGGGATCCCTGTTTGCCCAGTAAATGCAGCGGGAAAGCCTATTAGGCTGGTAGCTCTGGCCACACACCCCCAAGAGCATTTTCTTTCCCTCCTCAGCTTCATTCGTACTGCAGCCCCTTCAGCCAGTCCCGGTGAATTGCCTTGCAGCTTGCTGGTAAAAGATTAAAAACAACGTGAAAACACACCCCGTTGTGTAACTGTGGAACTTGTTCATTTGGGCTCGTTTGATGTAGGGAGCATGTTTCCAAATTCAGACTGAGAATAGAGCCTGTGGGGATGGGGTGCTCTGCAACGCAGGAGCACGGGGGCCCCTGCTTTTCTGGGGGTCTGCATCTCAACCAGGGTGCCGAGCAGGCGGGAAGGTGCCTGCTGAAGCAATACCATCTAGTGGCAGATGGAGAAAAAGAATCACCCCCAACATGTGCAGAGCTGGAGAGGTGAAAACCGAAAAGATAATATTTAAAAGCAAACCCACCTGCTTGTGAATATTTTTTTTCCCCATGCTTTGTTTCCATAGTAATGTATCAAAAAGGAAGATATAAACCAGAGGATCAGAAAAGGAGCTGGAGTAGGGAAGGGACTGTGGTTACTGGTGCCAGTAACAGATCCGGGTTACAAGGCCTGATCTTGCAGAAGGGCCAAGTGACCCCGTGGGTCTGGCTTTTGAAATGAGATTTCCCAGCAACAAACAAGCAGCACCGTGCAGCACCAGCTTTGAAGCTGTTAGCCACTTGCTTAGAATGAATAAATGCTTTTACCTGGTTAGAGCTTAGCCCCAGAGGAGATGCTGGAGAAGAGCGAGCAGCTGTGAGACAGGGCTTTATTTCAAGTCATGGTTTGCCATGGTTGGGGGACAGTTCCTATGTGAGAGAGCTGGCAGTTGTAGGGAGCAATATCGTCTTTTATTACACCATCTGATAGAGTTTGAGCAAATAAACCGACAATTCTAGGGGCTCTCAGTCTCTTTTGCTGAATAATAAGGATGTCTGTGCTGGAACACTATTTTTTTCCAGTGATGTCAGTTGATCTAATTAAAGATGTTAGTGCTTCCTACCAACCCTTTTCTCTTTCAGTTTCTTCATGTTCTTGGCTCCAGCAGTACTGCAAATACTCTCTACTTACCTGTTTTGTGAACCTCTAGACCCCAGAAAGAAAGAGGTACGTTTCACAAAAGGTGAAATGAATGGATTGACTAACTCTTCCTGACACTCCAGGCCAAAAGTCCAACTTTTCAATACAAAGCATAGAACATGTTGCATAGTTGGCCACCAGCTTCTGTGGAAATAGAACCAAAGTGACGTTAATGCTTTGGGCTAGCAAAGAAACCATTTGTATGGGCACTGTAGGGGTATATTCTCTGTTATAATCCTGTCACTGTTATTGCCCATCCCAGGATAAGTGAGAGCGAAGAGCTGACACACCCCCAATGGAGCTTACACACAGCTGGTGTAAGTCAATCCGTACTTACCAGTTACAGGTGAGATGCCAGATACTGAAGGAAGGGGAAATCCCCTTTTTCTGCACAGGCAAATGTCATCAAAGTCTTACAGGATACATGCAATTAAACCAGTATGTGACATTTTAACCTCTGCCCAGCCAAGCAGTGCTGGCTATAGAGTGGATGTTATGGATTTATTTTGCAGGTTTGGGGGGGTACTTTTTCCAAAAAATAGTGTGTGTTAGCACAAATGCACAGAAAACATAGCCCCTTCCCACTGCTATTTGAGTTATAGTTAGCTTTGGCAAATACAACAGGGTTTTGTGAAGCTGGAGAGTGACACAGGGGTGACATTTCTCTTCTACAGAACATAAAAAAAAGCCAGATAGTCCAGTCCAGTGCATCAGGCAGAACGGGAAAGATCCCACCCTGGGAGCAGCAGCCTCACAGCACTGGTTTACCATGATGGGCAATGTGTATAAAAAGTGCTTGGAATTTGAAAACCCTCAGAGAATTCCTTAAAATCCCAGTTTTGAGCTACTGTAGCAGTACGCTGCAAAGGAATGGGCTTATCCCTCAGGCAGGCTGCTGTAATGCCTGGCACCCGCCTTCAGCGGCAGGGGCTCGTAGGGTTTGTTTTATGTCACAGCATCAGTGTATCCAGGGTTTACCTCTGAGCTCGAGACCAGATGAAAATCTGCTCCTCGACAGTAACTTGATCATGCATACAAAAAAAGTCACATCTAGCTAATTTCACACTAGATTATTAGATAAAATTTCACAGTATTGTTTAGCTGAGATAGACCACAAACCACTTTCCACCTTTGCCAAAAGGGTTTTGTCACAAGGGGGCGATTATTTTTCTAGTTAATACTAAAAAATTTCCAAGAAAAAAATCTTCAGCAAAGGCAGAACAACTGGGCTGCTCTAAGTGCCCAGGAAGACCATCAAAACCTGGAGATGTTTCTACCTTTATATCCAAACACAGAGGCACTAAAACACTCATCTAGGGTTACATGAGGTCTTCTGCATTTATTCTGTGTTAGGTGTTTGCCTTCCCTATCTGATTCCTTAGAAGGAATTTATCTGCACTTATACTGGAAAAACAATTAGGGCCGAGGCACAGGCATGAACTCTACCTGCCAGCATCCCCATTGCCTCTTTGCCAGCTTGCCCCTGGAGTGGGTTTCTCCTGCAGCAGCCAGCACTCTGTGGGACCGAGCAGGGACAGCCAGGCACCACCGGGTCCAGCAGGTGGCATAGAAAAAGAGGTGTTCCCTTGCTGCGTTCAGAGGCAACACTGGAAGCAAGAGCGTGGCTAGAACAAGTACAACCAGGCAATACCATGCCTCAGCAGAGCAGGTTTCGAGGTTGGCACACTCACCTCTAGGCAGGGCAGGATGTGGCCAGGGCTGCAAAACGCACTGGGAGCAGAAGGGGAAGAGAGATCCATCGGGGGGGTTGTGTGACAAACACTGAATGTGGCCCTCAACTCCACACGTACAAATAAACTGGAAAAGCAGTTGTTTCCTGGACAGGTCTAGAGACACGGTTTACAGAGTACAGAAACATGCATGGGTTTTATGGCTTGAATAATGTCTACGCATAAAAACACAATGTTTTATGCCATGGGAACTGTAAGACTTTATGCCTACTAGCTCTGGGATGACAGCCCTTTTCCTTCAAAAGATACCCTCAGCAGCAGGATTACAGCCATGCCTTGCTTACTGGTGAGTGCAGAAGCAGCAGGAAGAAACCCGCATCTCCAATAAGTTCTTCAGAAATGCCTCGTGTGAAGCATTTGGGTTTGAGGCTCATATTATTAGTGGAGAATAAGAGGGAAAGGGTCCTTTGCCGGGGGCTGGATTATGGCCATACCCACGTGGTTTTCTTTCTGTTGTAGAAGGCACTTCTGCTGCCTGGCAGTCAGGTTGGCCAAGTTGTTACGATACAGCCTTCTTACCCAACGCACGGGGTCAGACGACAACAGAGTGACTCTGTTTGCATTCTGTAGCAGAGTGATGCTGTTTGCATTCTGTAACAGAGTCATGCTGTTTGAATTCTGTCCCTTGTGATATACCTACCAGTGGGAGGCTCATGGCTCCCCAGCTGCTTCAGCACTGCCCCTTGGGACCCAGTACCATTATTTCAGCAAAGAATCGAACCATGTTTTACCTTCATCTTGCCGAGTTGGAAACAAAACAAAAAAACCCAAAGCCCCACATACTTGAAAAGGATACCTGAAAAGGCTGATGTTATAACAGTGCCATGGCAAACAAAAAACTATTTCTCAGTGCTGTGACTGTGGTCCATTATAAATGGCTGAGAATGAGAGTGAGAACATCGCTGTTACCATTATTCGTATGCACCAGTGCCCACTGACTACTGTAAACTCTTCCCCTCCCCGGATCTGTGAACCTCTCCTTCAAAGGCTGCTGTTCTTGGCAGACCTGTAATCATACAATTATGTCACCTACTACTAACGTTAAGTGCTTGAAAGGACAGTACAGGGGCAAAAGTACTTCCAAAGCCCATTCAGGGACATGAATACAAATTCTCTGTTCTGAAAATAACCCAATTTATGAAATACAGTCCTCATTTTGGATGGATGTCAAAGTCCCAAATGCCTTCAAAATGAATTAGAAATCAAAGGTTTCTGGCACTAACCAGGTCCTGGCAGACCTCTCACCATCTTTTTATGAACAGAACTGAGGAAATCTTTGTCCAGGCACTGTGAGCAACTGGCAACAGAGACCGGAGACTTTTACAAAGGTCTTGGTGGAGCAGTCAAACCCCAACAGATTCAGGTAAATACTTCCAGGACCCCCATTCCCGTATGGGATACTAAAGAACCTGCCCAAGTCATAGAAACTTGTCCAGGTGGTGGCAAAGGAGGGACTTAAAGTCGCATTTCTCGTGTCATGGTTATGTACATGAAACAGATTTTTTTTTTTCCTTTAATAAGAGGGAATCTTCTAAGGATTTTTTACCTAAAACTACTGTGTTGACGGTGGATAAGTCAAAATAAAGCAACTGGAATAAATGCGTGTATTTATTTGTTGTTTGCCCCTGCTTTTTGTTGTTGCCATTGAAGATCATTGTGAAAATCCGAGATAAATTTAGGGGCTTTGCACATATGTCTGCAGGTGCAAAACTTAGAAGATAAGGTGGAAAGAACAGCTGCTGTATTCAAAAGTGCCCCCCCAGAAGCAGTCATTGGTGTGTGTGAGTAGTCACCAGAGTTCAAAAAATAGCATCACCAGGTGAGATCTACAAGCCAGCTATGTCTGCGCTGTGTAGACAGACAAACTGGGGATAAAGATAAAATAGGCAAAACGCTCTGTTTGGCTGACCAGGTGAAGAGCCTGCTTTGGGGGATGGTGTTTCTGGACCACAAGAAGAAAGAATTAAAACTCTCTCCGTGCTCCAGAAAAAAAAAAAAGGTCAGAAATACAGGTGCTGGCTTCTCTTACATGCCACAGAACTGCACCTCTCCACTTCCTAAAACATTTGGCTTTGCGGTGGAGGTACCCACTCCCAAAGGAGGAGGACGAGCACCTCCAGCCAGGCTGTCACTCTGCAGTTGCCACTCAATGTTCCCCTTGGAGCTGTGGCACCGGCTGACTTCAGGTGAACCACAGGACTCTCAAGCTAGGCAGGAAGATTTGGTTTAGACAGATCGATAGGTACAAACGCATACGTGCACGTGTGCTTTAAACCAGAGACAAGGCAGACAATGCTTGGGGGTAAATACTACTGTATCACAACAATTAGTGATACTACTATATGACTGCATTGTGTGGGAGGATTTAAAAACCTGTCATTTCTTTGTTGAAACAGCCCTAAAAGCGAAGGATTTCTGATGAGCTTCACAACATCAATTACATGAAAATTGCTTTCCCTTCTCCCTGCTCCTGAGAATCTCTATTTTATTTTCATTCCAACTGACATAAAAAAATGGTCCCTGTTCATCCTGTGTCCTGGAAAGCATTGCAGAGACCCAGCGTGCTGGGCCAACCCCACCACAAAATTTATAAAATTTTATAAAATTACCAGCTTTTCCCCCATCCTGTTACGTGCTAAGCCATCCATCAGTATGACAGTGATCTTATTTGTATTCGCCGGTAAAATGAATGGTACTATTCTTACAGCCACACAGGATGCCAACAGCTTAGGATGTAAGCCAGACTTCCCCAACTCAATTAATAGAGCAGCTAAATTTTAACTGAGACTGTGGTTTCAGTTCTGTCCTTTGAGTGCGGCGTCTTAATTAGCTAATACAAATCTCCAAGGTCAGCTACAGTGACAGGAGTTCTTTGTTTGGATCCAGTACTCATTCAAAACATATCTGAATCCAGCCAGAGGCTCAGTTTGGCTTTCAGGTGAATGAACACTGCCCAGAGGAGACCAGGAATGTCTGTATTTCACTTACCCAGTAGCACCGTTCGTAGTTTCTCCATCAAGAAGGATGGAGAGGTGCAAGTCAGGCTTCTCGGTTCGCCCAGCTTCCCTGCCAGGCACAAGGAGGAGCAAGTCACCAGGAGATGCTGCCGAGTGAATCAACAGCGCGTCCTCCCTCCCCTCCCAGCAAAACGCTTTGCTTCATCCAAAGCACAGGCTCGCTTTGCTCCTGGGAAAAGGCGAACGCAGCGTGTGTTACTCAGCAGCAGCCACTGCACAGCCGTGGAGGTAAATATCTACCAGGATGGGTCGTTTCTACGCTTTTAAAACACAAATATGTGTCTGTCTGGTTTTTTAGCCACAGGAAGGATATAGAATTTGAAAATGTGGAGCTTTGGAGATTTTTGTATCTGGAGATACCAAAAAAATGGGAGAAAGTCACCGCTTTCCCTGCACACCAGAACCAGCAGTGCTCTCCCTGGACATGTGGAAGCCGTCTGACACCTCACCAGGGACACAAGTTACAGCTTTTAAATCTCACATGGGAAAACAGCTGAAGCTCTCAGAGGAGTTCAGTGTTTAGATTTCATTTTTTACAATTTTCTACATAAACTAGCAAAACAAGGACAAAACACCCCAAACCTGCTACTGGAGACCCCTCAGTAGTCACAGGGACAGTTGAGGATCCCTGGAGCAGCTCTCTGGCAGGCAGGGCCGGACCTTACTCCACAGACCCCGGCTGGATGGGGTGCAGCCACAGGGAGACATGAAGGGGGTGAAGCATCCTGCATATTGCAGAGGCCAGTGTTTCCCAATGTGTTGTCCCGATGTGATGACCCTTCCTTCCAAGTGAAGACTTCTCATCACCTCTAGTCTTCCCAGCATATGGGCAAGCACATTGGTGCTGCCTCTGTAATTGGTTTGTGTGGATACATCCCTAGCAGAACAAGGACATCAGGTTCTGATAGGGTTGGAATGCTCTTAAAGGGGAAATGCTTAGCCAGTGTACAGGACACTATTAAAGGGGAAATGCTTAGTTGCTAGAGTAGAGAAGCAGTAACCGCAAGTAGGGTAAGATGATGATAATGAAATAACCAATGAGTGAGTTAGAGGCTTATATGCTTGCTGGATAGACAGTAGTATGTACGAATTAGAAAAGTCTACGTGACCGTGTGTACGGGACTTGGAAGACTATAAAAGCTGTATGCAAAGCTATAATAAACGGTTTCTGGAGATCATATTGGTCGGCGTCAGGAGACTGGTCTTCCGCAGGTTTGCATGTAGGGACTTGTGTGTTTTGAGACGCTGATGAACAACAGGGAACCTTGGAGGACCTTGAGGTGCAGGAGTCTGGGCAAGATTCTCTTTGCTTTCCGCTGTCATAACTTTCCATTACCTCATGTCTCTCCCCATAGAGGTGCACACTCTTGTTATCCCTGTGAAAATGAGAGAACACCCTTTTCCCTCTGTCAGGTCTTTCACTGGGACACCAAAAGATTGCTATCCCTTCTCCCTCATCCAGAACTGACCTGACTTCTTTGGTAGTAGAAGTAGCCGCGTAGTAGTCATCCACTTGGTGCTGCGTGAAGGGTGTCTGCTCTGTCATCCCCTCATGATAAAAATTACAGACAATAATTAAAGTTAGTAATTAAACACGTTAGAAAATATGAAATACAAAAAGCTTGGCTACATGCTAGTTATGCTTCGAAGCTGCAGCCAAGTACACCGTGTTCAGGACATGGGAACGTGAGCATCAGCGCCGCGGCAGCCCCAGGCTAGATGGATGCTTCTGTTTCCCTGCCGCCCGCCAGTGGTATGGCAATCAATTTCTAAATAAATAATAGTCACATTTCATTGAATCTCCCTGCCTCTTTCTTGCAGGGAGGTGTTTCTCTAGCTGGTCTTTCCTTTGCTTGTCCCTGTTTCTGCTGAGGTTAGTAAGAATTTGGCCTTTAATGATATCTCATGTTAAGACAAAGTGAGTGCAGAGGAATAAAGGTCTCTTTTTTTTCTGGCCAATTCTTCTCCAGCTTAGAAGGTCCCAGGCAAAATTAATCTGATATATTGAAAAGTGGGTAAGTCTGATGTAACTGTGGTTATCAGGAATTATAGGTTAGGGCGTTCCTTTCATGGCTACGACAAAACGACGATATTTCCCCTGGGAACATTAGCTAGCAAACACTTAACTCTGAGCCTTAACTTTATGTGCATGGACTCTCGCTGCTGCTGACCTGTTCCTGAATACCCAGAAGATGGGGCCAGCAGATGCCCTGCCAGCTGTGCCTGCCCTGGAGCTCTTCTGCCACTTACCTGAAGGCAGTTGGAGCCTCCCCGGCAAGCCTGGAGCAGAGGGCCTTGGCTTGCAGTTTGACCTCCCCAGCCCTTCCCGTACATTGGACGTTCAGATACTTTTAGGGTTTACTTCTACAAAGGCAAATGCATAATGCCACAGGGCAATTTTTTTTTTTTTTTCTTTTTTCCCTTCAGGCCACCTGTGGAGCCTGCAATGTCCCACTTGTCCCCAGAGCCCGACATTGCTCACCTATTTTCCTCCCCCCAGAGCAGCTTTGTGGGACACAAGCAACACCAAGCCTCATGAGGAGCTTAAGAACAAGGTCCTCCTCAGTGGACCTCAGCCCTGGTCCCCAGCAAAGTCCTTTCTAAGTAGTCCAGCAATGAAAACCATGCCAGAAACTTTCCCTGCTGTTGTCAGCATCTCAGAGCCCCACTCTGTTTAACTGTAGGTCACTGCTGTCTGCAAAAGAAGCAGCCCTGACAGACAGCAAAGCTCCACCTTAACCAGAGCTTGGGGAGGCACGGTGGTGCCTGGCTGCTGAGCTTCCAGAGCCCAGCTGAGACCGTCCCGTTCCTCACTCCGAGCAGTATCTCTACCGAGGGAGCTGTGTGAATGCTCTGGAAGCTGCTTCTCAGCTCCCAGATTTCCCAGTGCCTTGAGGAGTGGGGAGGAGGGTGAATCGCATCCATGGGTGACCAAGAAGAGACCTGGTGAAAAGAGGGGACGCTTCAAAGGGCCTGAGGTCAGCGCCAGGGATCTCCTCCAGCTTCCACCTGTGCAGGGAGCATTGCAAATGGAAGGGTCGCCCATGCATGGCCAAAACACCGAACAGAGCCTTTCTGCTTCCCAGGCGGGATTCCCGCTGGTGCCAGGGCTGCGGTGCATTAAATAACGAGATCCTCGGCTGCCAGCGCTGCTGCTCCCATGGCCGGGGCCCCCTGAGCCCGTCGCGGCCAGAGGGTGACTGCCCCGGGGGGCTGAAAAGCTGGGAATGGGCCCCGGCTGCCAGGACCACCCCCCCCGGCGCCCACCTGCGCCCGCCCCGGCCCACAGAGGCACAGCCGGGCTGTGGGGCCCTCCCGCTCCACACCACTGTGTGGCCCCCAAATCAGGCTAGGGGGTATGAAAGCCCCACCATTCCCAGCAGGCATTCCATTCCATTCCATTCCATTCCATTCCATTCCATGCCCAGCCCAGCAGGAAGGATGGTTGGGTCTGGGGGGGTTATTTATCCGTGTTTCATTACACCCACCTCTTTAAGGCCCCTTCTAGAAGCAGGCTGCACTTTTCTGACGTTATTTCAGTAGAGGAGGAAACGTAGCTGGGCCCCGTCAATGAAGATTATTTCTGGCCGTTAAAGGGGAAAAAAATGTTAACTTAATTGCATAATATTTTATAATCCAGCATCCACTTCTCATTTACAGGCTCTGTGGTTTTGTAGTCCTTACCTGCTTTGCTCACCGCTGACGTCCCAGCCGCCCGCACCCAGGCTCGGACCACAGCGGTGGCTGCGAGGACCCGGCTGCGAGCGGAGCCCCCGGCGTGCGGCACTGGCTCTCCTCGCCCTGGGGACCGCGGGTGCTTTGCACGGCCGTTTCTGCAGCACACCTGGGCATGCTCGGGGATGCCCATGAAAGGCTGCACACGAGCTCAGGAGGAGCTCAGGAGTTGATGCTCGCGTCCGATTGAGACTTTAGTACGGGTAATTACCCTGTATCTACATTATCTCCATGTTTCGCTGGGATACCAATGCTTTTCTTTTTTTTGAAGCTAATGCTATATAGCAGAAATCACAGACTGATCTCTGAAGAATCTGTCCCATCGGCATTAGCACTATTTGACAGGCCAGAGCCTGACCTAAAGGCCACAAAAGCAGAAAAGACTGCTGTTGCCTTTGGGTGAATATTGGCAGGTTGCTACAAC
The DNA here is from genome assembly GCA_017310255.1 of Butorides virescens. NCBI lineage: Eukaryota > Metazoa > Chordata > Aves > Pelecaniformes > Ardeidae > Butorides > Butorides virescens. The sequence continues at coordinate 88,778 of JADKXX010006028.1, forward strand.
CACACCACGGGGGAAATTTGGGCTCTGCAATAGCTGCCAGCCTGAAGGTGACAATTTCCCAAGCCAGAACATCTCATCTCGCCAGAGACCAGGTCAGGTGTAAACACACTTCTTCCTTGATACACACAAGCGTAATTACAGTTTCTGGAATTGCTCCGGGAAGAGCACCGATAGCTTTCCCCTGCAAAGAAAATGAAACTCACAGGAATGCTTTTTTCTTCTCCCTTTCTTCCATCAAATTATGCCCAGGAACTCCCTCAGATATGTATTTTTTCACTCAGCACATGCCACTTCAGATCAGTTGGGCTGGATCCATCCACAAAAGATGCCGAACAGTTGGTGCTTAGCCCACACAAAAATCCCATCCACATCCACAAGTAAGGTGTTCCTCGACTTTTCTCACCTACAGGACTTGACTCAGCTGGTATTTTCAGAGCTCGCAGGAGCCAGAGAAGCAACGATTCTCCCCGGCACACTTACCCAGTTTCAGAGGTTGGGTGGTCATCCCAGACTGAGGAGAAATGGGCTTTTCTTCTGGGATACACGGTGAAAGTTCAAATCCAGCTCTGCCTCCCAGGGGACTGCCCCCAAATATCCAGCAATAGGCGAGCCTGGGATGACTACTCTCTTAGGCACTTGCTGCTCTGTTGACTTTATGTAAGGAAAGGTCCTTATTGCTTTTAAACTTCTAGCATGTCATATAACCCCCAAACAAAACTCCAACCCACATGAAGGTTTTTCAAAGAACCAAGATTTGTCTTACAAGTGCGAAGGTGTAACCATCACTCGGGATGCAGCGAGGTCCTCCCAGCCACGTCCCCGGCAGCCCCGCCAGGGGCCAGGCGCACCCCAGCCCTCTCTGCAGGCAAGAGCAGAGCAAGGAGTAGCAGGATCGAGGGGCAGATTGCACGGCTGGCTGGCACCCTGCAGAAACCACTCCTGAAAATGCAAAAAGCAGGACGTTTCTGCCCCGTGTGTAATCCAGCCAGAGCAGTGAGATAAATGAACCTTTACTTTTTTTTCCCCACTATATGGTGGTTGTGAAATTTTTCATAATCACAAGTAATCAAGGTGGTGTCATGCCTCATTCAACACACCATGCCCCAAAATACCTTGGCTTGTGCCTCTCGCAATAGCCAAAGAAACATCATGTTCTGCAAGTCAGGTTTTAATTTTGCAGCTTCGTATCCCAGTACGAGCCTGGGCTGGTTTTATGAATTCTGATTAGGTTGCAGCCTAATGTGGCGCTCCGATAGATGCAGACTGGAGGGAAGGGGGATCTAATAGGCCTGGCCCGAGCACCGAGCTGGTAATGAAGAAGGGTTGTTATTAGTCATTTGCATAACATAAAAAGAAGATCCAGATCTGGGCTTAATAAATTCTTCCTTGTATGAAATAACACAGTTACAGCCGTTTCTATAAAAATGTCAACGCCTTTATGTGACGTTAGTGTTCCTTCAGAACATAAAATAGTCTTACAACTTAATAAAAATCACTCATGTCACTGCCTGGACCTCTTTGAAGTGCTGCTCCACAAGTGCAGGGGTGTGAGCTTCAGCAGCAGGCGCGTCCTCACACGGGGTGCGAGACAGCACGATGAGGAGAAGAGCTAAACTTAGGGTGCAAGAGCTAAACCAGGGACACTGAGGAGCAGGCAAAAAGCAGCAATGCCCTGGGTGTGGATCCACTGAAAAGGCACACTGCTTTTTCTAGGTTGGTGATGTTTCAGCCCTATTTTCCTTGAGAAACTCTAGGTGATCCGAGATGCAGAGATGACAGCGAGCTCAGAGATGCATCAAAGCCCCAGCTGATGGGAGGTGGATGGATTAGGTGGCAAACAGCAAAGCCAGCACCGTGTGATTAGTTTGGATGCTGGGCACAACTTACGGAAGGCAGATTCAGGTTCTCAAAGACAACGGGTGACGCTGAGTGTGAAAAAAATCACAGCAGTGGTGGGGACGGCTCAGCTGTGACTGCGGGGAGGTGGGGATGGTGCTGCAGAGGCCTCAGCCGGCCGCTCCATGTGGTTTCGTCTCCGGCATTGCCCCCTTGGGAGGGCTGCAGGTGCCCCACACCTGGGCCAGTGCCCGGCCTGGATGGTACGCCGCGCCCCCCCCCCCCCCGGCGCCCCCACCCCCCGCCCCCGGGGGGGGGGGGGGGGGGGGGGGGGGGGGGGGCCAGGAGGCCTGGCCATGCCCTCCGGGGAGCCCCAGGGTGGCCGTGAGCGCTAGCCTAAGGGTCTGTGACTTTCATTCTTCTCCTTGAGCAGCCCAAGGAGCTGAACCCCGCCTGGATCAGAAATGGCAGCTAGTTTCCCTTGAAGACAGATACACTTTTCATACTTTGAGATGTTGAGACTCAGGCACCACGGTGACCCTGGAAGAGTCATCACACCGCAGCGGGAGTGTGAGTGCTATTTCTCAATGAACTAGCTGAGATGCCAGAAGCAGTGTAAGTGCAAATTCAGTGCAGCTTCTGGGTTAAAATAGCCCCTGAAAGGGTACGAACCGCTGCAGAGCTCAGCGAGCAGTTTGAGGAAGTCGCATTTCCTCCCACAGCGCCCCGCTGGGCCACGTCAACATCTCCCTGAAAGGACAGAGAACAGCCAGAGCCCAGACCTTGCCTGACCTGCTGTGGGCAGGTATGAGCACAAACTCTTTCCAGCAGCCGCCACCCAGCATCAGGGCTTGGAAAAGATGAACCCTACAAGAACGTTACCCCAAAAGTAGCATTACAAAGAGGCGCCCATGGAAACATAGCAGTGTTTTCACCATCCACCCCAGCAGGTCCTGGAGGAGCAGGGAGGAGGGAATCGGGACCAAAGCAGCGGGTGGAACCCTGCGGGCACGGCCAACCCACACATCCCTCACAGCCTGAGCCCTGCACAGTCAGCGCCTCCAGTTCTGCAGGTTTTTGGTTCACAAAATCCACGTGATGTAACAGAAAGTGCATGCATGGCTGCTTTTCTCATGGTCCTGTACACAAGAGGTGAGAGGCTGGAGCCTATGTGATCCTTCTCTGGGGGTCACTAAGGGACCTGTGGGTTCCGTGGGGGACAGCTCTCCCACACCTGCTTAACCACATCCTCATCCAGCTTTCGTCTGTTCTGTGGCAGATGGAGGGGAGTAAGCTCTACCTTTCCAGCTGCCTTTGGTTCACACTACAAAAACGAAATTGGATCTAAGCTTCTCCCAAATCCGTCAGCCTTCAGAGCAGCCCAGGCAGAGAGCACAGGAGCTGAAACAGATCTGCGTCCATCCATTCCTATCGGGATGCCTTTCTAATGAACAGTCTATTGTGGAGTCAACAACAGGGTAGTCCATCCTAAAGGAAGGATCTGAAAGGCAGTGGAAAGGAGCTTTGAAGGCTTACCTAGCAAGAGATTCTTTATCATTAAAAAAGAAAAAACCAACCAAACCACATTGTAACCATCAGATTCAAACCCAGGAAGATAAAACAATTCTCATGTTGCAGCCAGGGAGCACGCACAAGAGCTGAAAGGCAATGAGTGCTCACCACTGCGAGCAACAAATCACTCGAATCCAATCTGTACTCAGGCTTTAAATACATTTTAATTAAAGAAAGTGTAGAAATAGTGAGTATTTAGTGTTTCTGCAATGCCAATATGAACATCATTTATGGATGTGCAGGGGCATGCAGTAAAATATATTTGGAGATTAAATTTACTGCTGATATATAGTCCCGGGTGCAGAACGAGCCTTGCCATCTTTACTGTGCAGCCACCCCATAAAACACTGATCCTGCTACGGAGCAGTGCCTCAGGGCTGGCTGCTTATAAGGCTTAAACTTAGACTGGTCTAAGAAAGCTAGGCTTATTGAAAAGGAGTTGGTTAGTAAAATACTTTCAGAAACTCCAGGCAGCTTAGAAAGCATCTATGTTCACTCACTTTAAAATGAAATTGCCGTTATAGGAACATGCATCTCTTCCATCAGAGGTGGAAGGCTGAGCGGGCCATGGCCAGTGGCTGGGGTCCCCGCCTCTCACACGTGGGGAAGGTGCAATCTGCTCCTGCGGGGCCGTGAAAGAGGAACCAAGCAAAGTGAAGCAAACCTCCTCCTCGCGGGAGGGACCACAGAGCTGTTGAAGTCTGTTTGGTTAAAAGAAAGCAAGGTTGAGGTCAAATGCAGAAGGGCAGGTTGCCAGAGTGGGAGAGAAGAGGAGGGGATGCTCCTGCCCATTAAGCGGATTTGCAGCATTAAAGTGTCCACCGGGACTTCCACCAAACCCAGGGCCCCGTCCTTTCTGTGGATAAGTGGATTTTCCTTGCCCCTTGCCATGGACCTGTCTCAATGCACAACATTAAACACCTCTGGGCAAATGGGAAGCAGCTCAGCTACCGCTGGGCTTGTATCTGCGACCACTAAAGGGATCAGCATGGATGAGAACGCAGATCAAGAACACGAGTTTTCCCAGCCTCAGGCCAACCGTGCTGCATTTCTACAGCCTGGAAGCACTCTCTGCTTAACACGTCTGGAGAGAAACATTTCAGAGATGTCAGCTTTGCACGGTCTGCTTTTCCAGTTAGCGTTTTCCCCTGAAGACATCTCCTACAGCCTATGGAGTTTCTGGGTGATACGACAAAAGCATCCATATTCATTAAAGCAATCTTCTATTAACTTCGTTAGAAAAACTTTTACCAAGGGGAAAAACAGACCACCTGTAATTTTAAAAGCCATTTTCTCTAGTCCCTTAAGTTCCTCTCAGATATAATAATACTCAGTAACAAGAATCATAGAATCATAGAATGTTTTGGGTTGGAAGGGACCCCTAGAGGTCGTCTAGTCCAACCCCCCTGCAGTGAGCAGGGACAGCACTAACTAGGATCATCCTGCACTAATACGGAGACTTTCCTCCCAAAGCTCTTTAAAAGCGGCTTCACTCTCCTCTTCCCACCAGAATTTTGGCAGAATTTCAGGCCGCACAAGAACACGGTTATCTCATCTGGCCCAAGGCTGAGACCCATGGCTGGGAACTGGCCAACTGGAAAGCAAGTTGTGACTTTGTTTGGAAATGGGCAGACTGAATCCAGCGCTCTGCCATGCACACAGGCCTGTTATTACCTTCCCAAATATTCAGAAGTCGCGGGGAATTCAGTCAGGCTGTGGTTCTGCAAGATGCGAGAAATCCATTTCTAGGCTTGGAGCACTCGATCAACAACCTCGCAGCCACACGACACAAACCAGCAGCCTGGTACCAACCCACCCAGCCGGCCCAGACCTGCCAGAGACTTTCCAAGGAGTGACTTTATGGCAGAAGATTTCACGCCAGATCAAATACCAGCTCTGCCCCTGTCGCCAGCGTGAAGCGCAAAAGCTAGTAACGCTCCCACGTGGCTGTGCTTGCATGCCGACATTTGGCTGTGGAAAAAGTTTGTCCAGCCTGGAAATCTGTTATCATGTGGATCCAATACTTAAAATATTGGAAAATTTCAGTTAATTAATTATGTTCTTCTCCCATGCACCACGCAGAGCATCATGCGTTCCTGTGTGCTTATTTGGCTGAGTTTGGGCAACCTGAGGAATAACAATCTGGAATTTGACACAATTTCCCCAAATAATCCCATGCTGCAAAAAGCTGTGAGTCAAAGCGAAGATTTTCAGGCTCTCCCAGAGCTTGGAAAAGCTTCTTGGGCAAACTGGATGGCCCCAGCAGGACACACACTCCGGATTTGACTGCAGGATGCTGAACCAGCATTAATCTCTCCTGCATTTTTTTTTAAAATATATATATAAGCATACACACATGTAAGCATGTAGCTGGATCCCTGTGATCCCACCAGAGTGATTAGCAGCATATTTTAAAAGAAAAGAGGAGAATACAGCCGCTGCTACATAGACCAACTTCCACCTGCATATAAGCCATTCTCCTCGAAGGGGGAGTTACGGTGCATGGGGAGAATAAATCATCCCGGGCACATTTGGGGATGTCCCACACTCCTTCACCGCTCCCTCAGGAAACAGAATGTGGAGAAGCTAAAATAAATTGGAGAGATGAGCAGTAATTTATTTTCCCGTCTGGAAAAGATAATTTAACTACTCAATTAAATATCGCCTCAAGCCATACTATTAGAGTTGCACATCCCATCTGTAATACAGACGGATCTTGCTCTCTTATTACTGGTCTTCACGCTGTCTGGTACTTAAAAATTCTGGTTTAATTAGATGACACCTTCCACAAATGCTGAGCTATTGGCACGTGATAATTCAAGTAGTATCTAGGAATTTTTGCCATCCAAGAAACCTTCTGTAGGAATCATATGTTCTCTTATCTCTGATACACGATAGCAGGTTGCAAGCAATACTGAATAAACTGATGATATATTATTTCCTACCTTGTGTTATTTTGAAGCACAGGGCTTCAGTCTGGGCTCCTTTCTCTCATTTTTTCAATAGCTTTCACCCGAGACCATCCACAAATCAGATAGTTTTACAATGTATTTTTCATTGATTTCTCTGAAGTGTTGTTTCAATATTGCAATAGACCGTTTTAATACTGAATTAAGAAGAAAATATCCCCATTATGAGGAGCTTTAATTACGATTGCAGTTATTGCACCTAATTATAGTTGTCTTGAAGCAATCCAGTTCGCTGGAGAGGTTTGCGAGTGATGCCTGGATGGGCAGTCGGCTCCTCAATATGCTGAAATACATTCAGTCATTTCCCCGTCCTCACGCCGAGGAACTCTGCACGAGTATTGAAAGGGCACAGCAAACACGTGCCTTACAGACTTGGTGCCACACCGCCGCGGAGGAGGTGGGCTCGGGCGCCTGCCTCGCCGAGGGCTGGCAGCAGGCACGGGGCAGAACCACACTTGTGCCCTTGGGTACCACCAGCTCTTCCCCTGCTTGCAGGCGGGACCATGTAACCCCATCTTCCCACCACTGCTTCCCTCTGGGCAGGGACTTGCACCTGTGGAGGGGGGATATTTCGTAAGGGGCTATTATCAGGAGTGCCTGGCAGCACCTCCCATCTCCCTGCCCTGCCTGAGCCTGCCGCGCAGCACGCAATTCCCCGCAGCAAGCGCAAACCCCGTGAGTTTAAGGGGTTAAAACCCACGAAGCCCCTCAGTGATTCCACCCGAGAGCTGAAAACAGCCGAGATCCACAGACTTCTGCCTGGGATTCGGAGCATCTCCTCCAGCGCATACCTGCTCCCGGCTCTCCGTGCTTCCCCAGCCGTGCCCGGGGAAGGCAGCGCCGCCGCCCGCCCAGCTCCCCGCAGCCGCCCCGTCGGGGCCACGCACCCAGCTCAGCAGCCGTCCCGCAGGCACTGGAGAAATGCAAGCCCAGTGGAGGGCTTGTCCTTCCTGTGGTCATCATTGCTGCTTGGCAAGCTTTAGCAAGGGTATTTTAAAGAGTGTTTCAAAGCAGCTACGCAACAACAGTTAAAGAGCTAAAAAAGAAAGAAGATGAAGGTTGCAGCTAACAGCAAGGCTCCATCCACCTTGGATGATCATCTAAGCTCCCCTGTGAGGCTGTGACCTACCTTGGGGCTGAGGTGCCCAGACCTTCACCTACCGAGGCGCAGACAGCACCCCGCTCCTGGTTTGCTCCAGGGTGACTCCCTCCCTCTCCAACTGCACACCTGCATCGTATTCCTAAGATGCTGGGCCATCACCTGGCAAAAAGGCAGGATGGAGTAATCTCCTTATGCCTCATTGTTAAGCCTCCTTAATTAATAAGTCTGTCCTTTGCTCTGCACATCCCCAGCTTTTTAAAGCTCAGTCTTGCAAGTCATGAGGGAATTAGGTCGCAAGGGCTCTGTCACAGTTTAAGTGAAAGGTATCGCTGCGATTTTCAGAGAATCTAGAGGTGTTACAGACACTCAAGGGTTGTTCAGACCAAGCCTTTTCTCTCCCCTCCAGGTAACAGCCCACGTTAGACTCTCCTGCAGCGCCGGGAACAGCAAGGCGCAGGCTGTAGGACCCGCTGGCCGTGCTGCTGGGGTACGTCCGGGCTGCGGCCTCAGAGTGCCTGAAATGCAAATAAAATGCACCAACCTTACACCTGAGATACAAGGAGATCCTCCTCTATGTGACAGCTTCCTGTTTGCAATAGTAATACAAAAGATGTATTCCAGCAGTACACAGATGCTGTACAGATAGAAAAGGGGGAAAAAACCCAGCCGTGGGCAGAGCACAGAAATGTTGCCCACTCTGATCCGCAAGCCGTGATGCTGCCGGACAGCAGCTCCTCAGCACCTGCAGCCTGAAGGCACCCTGCAAACCCCCACCTTTAGCCATTCCCATCAGACCCCTGTGTGTTATTAGCCCCCTTTCTTGCACCTGAGAGACAGGAGGAAGCAGGTGAAGAATTCTTCCATCAGGGAGCGAGCGACACAAGTCCTGAACAAAACCCAGATGATTCGATTCCACCTCCCATTTGCTTTAACCCATCCATGGTCCACCCTCTGTAGGATGCTGAAAAGAGGCGCACAGAATGGGGTTGGGAATACATTTATATTTATGGACTAGTTCAGTCAGTTCCTCCATTTGTTTTGTCAGATGATCTTCCATCTCCTCACCCCTTATCCACCCCCACCGTCTGACTAAAAAAAAACATCTGCTTAAAAGTTTGGGGGAATTTACATGTGCTCGAGTGGTTTGCACCACAAGTACAACCGACCGAAGTGGACCTTTTTGCATTCACCTGTGGGTAGGAGAAGCACCGCATGCTTCAGATCCCCACGACAGGGCTCCTCAGGAGCTCCATGCCCCTAGCTCCCCAGGGAACTAGACAAACACCGCTTTATTCACTGATTTGCGGTGTTTTCCCCAACCCTTTTCGTCCAATAGCTTTTGCCAGGGTGGGAGATTCCCCCAGGCTAGGGGCTGTATGAATGCAACACAGAAGCAGCATTTTATAAACTTCTCGCTGCAGATGCTGTAAGTTTGGGGAAAACGGAAGGATTTCTATATAGGATGAACAGATCTCCCGCAGCCACTGGATGTCTTGGATTAGCCAGGCAGCTGGGCTATCAGTGAACACCTTTAAGCATGAGGAGCAGTATTCTTTATCCCATTTCATCTGAGCTGCTGTAACTACAGATTTTTATTTTTTTTTTGTCGTTCAGCTCATTTTTGTAACCCTATTAAATTATTTACCTTAAGTACATCACTGTTGGATGCACAGTACATTGTGATTTCTTTCTATTGTACCACATTTACAAGTCATAGGAATCAGCCAGGGACATAAAGGATGATGGAAGATGCAAAAATATCTGTTTAGACTGTTTGAATAATTTTAGTTTGAATCTGTTTCGCTCTTCTGCTGCTTGCATGGTAGCAGTGGTTTATGGAAGAGCTTTGGAGAACTCATTCAGCCTTCACACCTCCCCAGGGATGGCTGGAGCGTTGGTAGCTCCCAGACAAACACCTGGCAGTACCTTCTATGTGCACCAGTCCCTGCAGGTTTCATGAAATCCCACAAAGACAAAGCCAGGAGGCTGACTTCCCTCAAAGAGCCTTAGAGATAAGAAACAAACAAAAAAAAAAAATCCAAAAGATAATTCCTTTAGTGTTAGATTTGTAACAGAAGCTCATCACATATATCAGATCCCAGGGTACATATGCAGATGTTTCAGCCATATGCAACAACATATGGCATGCTTCTCACAATAACTAGGCTTTTTTTCCTGCGTGAGGCTACAAAACCACAAAAACATAAACACGGAGCATCCCAGCCCACCTAGGACAGAAGGGGTGCCCTTCTGCCCCCCCTGCCAGACTGGCCGCCCACCAGCCCAACACTGCTTCAGCTTCTGCTCTCTCTCCGGTCCGCTTCCCAGTTATCCGGGTACAATTCAAGCTCTGCAGAAAAAATCTTCCTCCCAGACCAGGGCACAAGTTGAGGCACGGCTGGCCACCTGGGTGAGTCCCTGGAACCCAAGAGCTTCTCCCTGCCTTCTTCCCCTGTAGCATTGATGTGGTTTGCTCCACCACAACAAGCCTCAAAACAGCGGTGTTTTTAGCAACCGAAATTAGAAGTAGGCACCTTTTATCCTGGTTGAACAGCCAGGTGTTTGATCACGGTGTCTGCTGCCTCTGCTGGAAGATCAATAGCAACAAATATAAGCGCTGCTGCTCAGCCTCTACTGATCAGATCGCCTCCCTGCCCAGACATCCCCGTGGTGGGAGAGGCTGGTTGCAAATACCCCATAACTTCCTTCCCAGACATCCTCTAGCAGCAGCGTGCGTGTTGAAAGCCACCAGCTTAGAGAGTCCCATCAAATGCCAGACATTTCTCCTCTCTGCTTAGGGACCAGTTTTCGCATTCGTGAAAGTTATTTGTAAGGCAAAGAGGTTTTTTCTGGATGCTGGAGGAAAAGTTGCTAGCTCAGATGAAATGCAGTACAAGCACTTGAGACTGAAAAGGTCACACCTTCGACTGGGAAAAAATTAATTCTTTTTGGTTATAACAGCCACAAAGAGGGCAAGAGGAGCTTGGGGGTTCCAGCCTGACTCACAAGGAAATACAAAACCAGACCTGCATCATATTTTAAGATTACAAACAAAAAAGCAGATCAGTACACTTGACAATGTAGGATCATGGAGAGATGTTTCAAGTTGTTACCAAATTCCCAAGACAGAGAAAACGAGCATAGCTGCTGGGAGGGCTTCACCCAAAGTACTTCAAGCAGCTGCACACCTCACATGCACCAGAGAGGACAGAAGACCTTAAAGCCTGCATCAGGAGGGCTTCTGCTCACCACAACAAAAACCTCGTGGTGGCTTCGTGGAGCTCAACTGAAGTAGGTGGCTCCAGTCAGGTAAGAGTGGGTGGGTGGCTTTGATGGAGGTGCCAATCAAAAGCTGGATCCCTTTTAAACAGAAACCTTCCCAGATATTTTGATTTGCAAAACAGCTGTGATTTTTTAAACACTTTTCCCCCCTCCGTAACACATATTCAAACTCCGCCAACTTGCTTGGGGCTTAGAGCTTCATTTTCTGCTCGGTCTACACGACTTGCACCATCGCTGCTTCGCTCGACAGGAGTACAGGCTGCCAACTCCTTAAACACAAAATTGTCATTTCCAGTAGAGATAGGAACTGGAGCATAAGTGCAGCAATAAAAACTGTGAATTTTTGAGGTTTTTATTCTTCAAAGTACTGCTTTATTCCCAGCAAAAAACAGGGGCACTCTACTCAAAGGCAACTTTCTGTTTCCTAAATACCTGTCAGAAGCAGGAATTATTCAAATAATGTGGCTTCCCAAAGAGACACAGCTATTTCAGACCTCTGCTGGAAGTTTATTGAAGTAAATGTCAGTGTTTACTTGTTTGTTTGGAAGGGGAAAAAAAAAACAAACCACAAAGATATGAAAGGATAAAATCTGTTTAATTTTGGGTTCTGCTTTTTGGTTCCTTGTCTAAATAAGAGGCTGTGCAGCTCTAAAGGAACAGGGCTGCGAAGCCCCAAACCTCTGCCCACTTTCTCCAATCCCAGCATGAGACGTAGCTGTGGAGGACACGGAGCTGTGGACCAGTGCACTGCTCATTTGAGGGCAAAGGAGGAGCAGGTCTGGTTATGGAAACTGGAGGATACCTCCAGCTGGTCCCCAGCCTGTCTTGCCCCATCTGCTTGCAGAGGTCAGCTTGGACAGAGCCCATTCCCGCTCGGCAGAGCCCACCAGCCCCCTGGTACCGGGCAGAGCAACAAGCCACAGCTGAAAGTGCATGAATTTAACAACACTTAGAGCAAGACTTTGATTCAAATGGTGCTTTGATACCATCTGAGAAGCCTGCCTTGGCCTTGTTTTCCCCGCTCTTTTCAAGGGCCAACATCTGCTTTGAGCCCCCACCAGGAATGCTGGAGCTCTGCGAGCACCAGCTCTGGGTCACACACAGCTCTCGGGGGAAGCAGGGCTGCGATGCTGACTCTGTGCCTGGTTTTAAACAATCACGTTATTATTTAAACTGTTTCTGTTGTTTATGACCTAGAGGCTTCACAGTTTATTGTGCCAGATGAAGAACGCCTCCATCTACTAGAAAACAGAAAACCCTCCCACCAAATCCAGATATTTCACTTTTCTCCCAGGTTCCTCTTGGCAGCTCTATAGCTGCTGTCTCACTGGACATATGCACCAGGGGAAGTCAAGTTCATCTCCTTTTGCTCGTCGGGAGAAAGGCTCAGTCCCTAGCCCAAAGTCCAGCCACCCTCTGGGTACCCAACTACCACCCTTAGCCCAGCAGCTGGCATGCCACAGGGAAGCGGAGGATGCCAAGGGCAAAGGAGGTTGACTGTTATCCGGGGAAAACATCCAACCCTCCAGAAGAGAACGATGGCAAATAGAGCAACAGCTGGCAAGAACAGTCCAATAAAAATGTGGTGCTGGGGGAAATGAGGGGAAAAGATGGATATGACAATCTGTGTTTGTACAAGTTTGACAGCTGAACCACATCTTCTGGAAAAGATAAAAATACACCTATTCTTAAGATGACTCCAGGGGGATCTTATGCCTGAAGAGGGGAAAGCAAAGAAGGTGGAGCCAGACTCTCCTCCATGGACTCTTCTGGGCACAGCGACAGGACAAAATTGAAATACAGGAAGTTTTGTTTAAAAATTGAAGTGTTTTTTTTTTTTAAAAAAAAAAAACAAAAAACTGTGAGTGTGGTCAAACACAGGAACATGTTGCCCAGAGAGGTTGTGGACTCTCCGTCCTTGGAGGTACTCAAAATCCAAGTGGGGCTGGCATGGGGCAGCTTGCTCTTACTGACTCTGCTCTGAGCAGGGCTGGACCAGCCCAGCTCCAGAGGTGCCTGCTCACCTCAACCGTCCTGTGATGCTAAATCAGACCAGGCCCATAGCCAACCTAAGAACAACCTCTCGCCCAGTGTGGATGTGTTGTGCCACCTTTTGTCTTGCAAGAGCACGGAGGGCACCCTTAACTTCTGCTTAGACAAAGAATAAACTTAGTGAAGGACATTATTTGCATGGCAGGGGCAGGGGGAGCCCTCCACATCTTCTGGGCATACTTTGGTCTTCTCAGTGAGAGAGAGAGAAAGGCTTCAGAATAACCAGTGTAATCAGGGACCTGATTTCTTCAAAAAGACAGCTCAAATGAATCATCCCATATTCCTGGCACAAACTGCTGCAAGCTCTCAGATGCTAAGTGAGATGGGCAGGATACACCAGGCAACAGCCTGACTGTACCCGCCTCAAGAGCTGGATTTGATCATGCTGGTTACTTTTGGAGATTAGCCTTTACAAACACACTCTGTACAGCCAAATCAACGGCTGGCCCTGTTCAGGCTTCCCTGTTCCCCCACCTCCCCTGTCACCCACCATCCTGCAGCAAAGCACCCACCTTCTTCACATGCTGAGCTAGCTCAGCAATTCCCACACCTGGATTTTGGTCTCCACCCGTGTCTCTTTCCCCAGCCAGGGCACACCTAGCACAGAGCTCCCATTTGCTTTTCATTCCACCTGCTGTGTTTAACAAACTGAATCCAGAGCACACAGGGGTGAAGCCTTCATTCCAGGCAGGACAGAGACACGACACGTTTCTGTGCTTGCCATGGTGGCCCATCCCCCTCCAGCCTTTTCTCTCTTCAACAGCTTTGCGACCTCAGGAATTCCTGCCAGACCGCAGCATTTGTGCGGTGAGTTGGTCAGTTAAGCGCCCCTTAATTGTACCAGAAACTCCTACGTGGCCGAGGCGGGGGAGGCTCTGCCTGTACTAGAAACACCGGTTGACTGGTCAAGGCAGGGGACAGAACAGGAGCCATCAGTTATCCCCTGGCAGCCTGGAAGCACGCCACACCTGGGTCGCAACCCTGCAGAGCGGTACCATCGTTACAGCCCAAGAGGAGCGGTAGCCCCATTACCTGGAATTTCAGTAATCTCCAGCTGGATTGTGGTCAGGATGACAGCCTACCAATGGCTAAGGCCAATCATCTCATGACCCTGTAAAACAGCAGTGCAAAGTGAGGCCCTTTGAGCTCTCTGGGACCACAGCAGGCTGTGACCAGCACCTCCCTCTGGGTGGGACGCCTCTCAGAGCCAGAAAACTCTGAAGTATGCTAAAATCGGAGGTCCATCGCCAAAGACCGACAGTGGGGCCGGGCTGAAACCTTTCACTCCTTGAGGCTCAACCCTCGCCCGTTGAAAAATGCCAAGAAAGTTGATGTGAGTATTTTACTGAACTTGAGAGGAATTTTTAGCAGATATATCCACATATATCCACCTATTATATACATAGATATAGTCATCCTTATATATCCACGCATGTGTGAATCAACTTAAGTAATCCATAGATGTGCGATTTAATGACTACTTCTGTGAATGTTAATTATCCTTAGACATAAACCGTCAACCAAGTCTGGGACTAAGATTGGACCTAGCCCCACCTAGACTCCTCTCTCAGATGAAGTTTATAAAGCAAGGGGGTCTACTCTGAACCACATGACTCAACAGGAGGGTCCTCCTCCTCCTCTGCACCCATGACCTCTCTGTGAACCATTTTAACTCAAATGTAACTTGATTTTTCTCTGTACGCTTTTTCCATGCAGTAATAGAGTGAACCTTGCCACCCTCAAATCTGTAACTAAGTCACTGTTTTGATTAATTTTTGTAGAATCACTTTGTTAATTGACCAATGATTGAATGCTGTTAAAATACCACAATCAAATCCCATGATTTGCTGTAAAGGCACAAATAAATTCTAAACTGCTTCTAAATCAAATTGTCTAAAGACACTCATTTGCGGCAAATTGGTGTAGTGAGCAGGATTTGAAACAGGATCCACAAATTCGTTTTGTGACATTTTACTGACAACCTTGACACACTGTTGGTGCAATCCTTTATATATTAGAACAAGATTAAAACAAGTCAATGACTCCGGTTTGACTCTACGTTGTCAAACCACACAGATTTATACCCCACTACTTTTGTATAACAATCTCAAATTAATCATAGGATCATTTCAGTTGGAAAAGTCTTTTAAGATCATCAAGTCCAACCATTCCCCTAACCCTGCCATCCCACAACTAAACCATGTCCCTAAGCACCTCGTCTGTCCGGCTTTTAAATATCTCCAGGGATGGGGACTCGACCACTTCCCTGGGCAGCCCCTTCCAGTGCTTGACAACCCTTTTGGGGAAGGAATTTTTCCTGATGTCCAATCTAAACTTGTCCTGGCACAACTTGAGGCTATTTCCCCTTGTCCTATCACCCATCACCTGGGAGAGGAGCCCACCCCCAGCTCCCCCCTCCTGTCAGGCAGTTGTAGGGAGCGATAAGGGCTCCCCTCAGCCTCCTCTTCCAGGCTGAACACCCCCAGGTCCCTCCACTGCTCCCCATCAGCGTTGTGCTCCAGACCCCTCACCAGCTTCGTTGCCCTTCTCTGGACACGCTCCAGCAATTCAATGTCTTTCCTGTAGCAAGGGGCTCCTCAATCTACAAGATCTCCATGGTCTGTCTATCTCTTTACAGCTGAACTCACTGCAGATGCACACAAACCAGAAAGGAAGATAACCAGGAAGGCTTCACAAGGCTCACACCTCCACCTCTCACTACCGAGAGAAAGGGCCAAGCAGCACCCCCATCCTCAGCAGGCAGGGTGGGTGTGAAAGCCCAGGCAGCCTGGCCGGGCACTGGAGCAGGTATAGCCCCCAGAGCTGCAGCATCCACAGTAATCAGCCCCGCTGCCCTGGGATGGAGCATAAAGAGCAAAGCTGAAAAGAAACCACCTGCTGAGACCATGTCCCTTGGAAAACTGCAGGATAGGCAGAGGCTTGTACACCCCAAGCACAACAACAGGTCACTGGGCTTTCCATATCACACCCCACCTTCACCTACCTGAAGTTGTGGGGGCAAATATTGCCCTCACTCCATCTTCCTTAGCTCCAGGTGCTGGATGCTGCTGGCTGAGCTGGTCCAGAGGAATGGTACTGCTGTGCAAGTGTGGCAGCTTGCAGGGTGAAAGGCACCCCAGGGTGTCTGGGGAGCCAGGAGTCCCTAAGTGCCCCTAGAAAATGGTAGGGCAGAGCAGCCCAAACAAGCAAGATACCCAGGAAAGAGCAACTGCACCCAGCAAGCAGAGCTCAAGAGCCACAAGCCTCTGTGGAGCTAATTTAACAACGAGCAACGGGGGAATTGGCTGGGTCCCAATTAGGCAAAATTGGGTAATGGTGTGAGTTACTCAGGTGGTGATGAAGAGGAAGAAGCTGGCAACTTGGATTCATTTGGGGACCTGACAGAGGTTAACAGCAATGTTGTACTTGAGCGTTTGCTTGAAAATCAGCGTCTCTCACAAGTTCTCTGTCTTTCCCACAGGGATTTGGGCTGCCCAGTAAACCCAGCATTTCCTCTGCGGATACGTGTGACACAATCTCTACCAAGAAGTGCTGGAACAGGAGATGATAACCCACTCATGGTAGTTATATCAGCCCCAAAATCTGCACTCAGCCTCAAAACATGGTCAATCACCAGCTGTAACCTTGCCTGACTCGGAGTTCGCAGATGTTCAGTGTAATGGCTTTAGTATAGACACACATTTCTCATCATTTTTGTTCCACTGTTATAGAGTAACTAGAAAATAATCCAGGCATGCTTTATTCTAGGTATGATATGTCTTGCAAGACAAAGCTGGTCTCAGTGCAGTCTTTTTCCCAATCAGGAAATGTATTATTTCACTTCTGGATCCACATGGAATCCGATGTGAGGCAGTCCTCTATATTTATGTTCCTTGATTTGGCTTATACTATTATATATTAATGTAGGCTGCCACTTATCCAAGGCCAAGATTTAAAGTGTTGTGCTCTCCTTAGGATGCTAATTCTTCCCCGAGTGCTCTTGCTAGTACTGCACGGATCAGGCAGTTAATCACACCTCGGGGAACGGGTCTCAGGGCTCCCAGGGATGGAGCCACATATTTTTTGTTGTTGTTCCTGTGGGTTTTTTGATGTTTTAAGGTAATGTAGTGGGGTCGGGATGGGGATATGGTGGAGATAAGCTAGGCAATTCACTGTTGGACATGCAGCTAGAGGGTGAAAACCAACCCAATTAACCAGTGGAAATCTCTGCCGTTAGATCTGAGACCAAAAGCTGATTTGGGGAAGGAAGAGGAGGAAGAAATATTTCTCTGACTAACGGGGACAACATCAGTCTAAGTTCTGAAAACATTTGAAGCCCTGTAAGCTTTATGTTCCAAAAGATATATCTGCTTCTGATTTCTGGGGCTGAAGAGGCCAGAAGGTGAGCCCAGCACTTGGTGAGCTGCCCAGGCAGGGACAGGCCATGGGGCAGGGATGTGGCTCCGGTGCTGCCGGCGGCCAGCAGCCCCCTGCTCCTTCAAGCACTGCGTCATGTTTTGCAGTCGGATAATCAGGGACATCAGTGTTTACCTGCTGCCCTTAGATAGATAAATAACACTGTACCCAGCATTAATTTTTTTTTTTTTGCATCCCTTCAGCTCAATTTTTTTTGTTGCTGTACCATGAAATGTTCTGCTTTCCTCCAATTGCCTGAAAAACTTAATTGTTTAAAGCACGGAAATGTTTTTACTGCCCTGTTAGGTAATCAGCTTCCTTTGAACTGTGAGGCAATGCAAAAATCTCCTGTGGGGACAACCAAGCGAGGATAGGTCATAGAATCATAGAATGTTTTGGGTTGGAAGGGACCCTTAGAGGTCACCCAGTCCACCCCCCCTGCAGTGAGCAGGGACACCGCTAACCAGATCAGGTTGCTCAGAGCCCCATCCAACCTGGCCTTGAATGTTTCCAGGGATGGGGCCAGACGAATGCTACCAGGTTTAGCTTTGGGAGCTTTTCCTGGGACCTGCCCACTGTCCTTAACTAATGAGGGATGGGGAAGAGACCCCTACTCCAGTGTCATGGTGGGGTTGAAGGACTCTAATGCCAGTAAGAGATGGGCTCCACTTGCTCCTCTAGTAGAACCTGCTGCAAATGCTTTTGGTTTATTATAAGCTCTAATTATCTGCTTCGGTTTCACCAGCTGCATTGCTGATGAGCACAACGAATGGGCGATTGTCACCTTCCATGATGCTCTCAGCCATTGATTAAAATGCGTCTGTGTTGCAAAACCAGGCTAGCACTGAAACAGTCACTCCTTTAGCTCTCAGCAACACAACCAAAAAGTGTCCAAGCACAGCTGCCCACAGACAGCACCTTCCTGATCTAGTAAGGATGAGCATCACTCTCTTGCCCTAAAGCCATCCATTTAAGCAGTTACTGATCTGCAAATAAAATCCATAATAGCTTTTAAAACGTTGCTCAAATTAGTGCTTAATCATCTGCCCTCCTTTGGGAGGTCGGATCGCCTGTTTATTTAAATCATTCCTTTTGCAAGGCTTTAAATGGCCTGGCAGTCTGGGCCACCAGGGTTAGTGCAAATTTTGATTTGGAGAAGAATGAGAGCTGGAGGCAGAACCAGGGGTGAGGAGCCCCTGGGAGGGGGTGTCCCTCCCTGAGCACCCATCCCCTGGAGGGACTTGGTCTCCTCACTTGGTGAAGCCCCAGCCAGGTCTGTCCAGCCCCAGCTGCCACATCCAGGCGCTGCGGGGAGGGCTGGGGAGAGGGAAAACCACCTCTCACCTTCACATCCTTGGGCTGCCTGTTCTGAGAGCTCCCAGAGGCGCCTCTCCCCCAGCTGGGGTGCTGGCCGTGTCCCCTCCCGAGGGTGTGGGAAGAGGGTCCCCACGGTTTGCACTCACCCGTTTGCTTTTCTCATGCCTCTGTAATCCCCAGCCGGGCTCGTCCCCTCCCGGCTGAGCTGGTGCCGCTGCGTTTCACAGCACAGGGGATCAGCTGCATCGCCAGGGTGTCAGCGGAGCAACGTGTGCCTGGGGGAGGCTCCTTCCCAGGAGGAACGCACTTGAGTTCCCAGCGGGTGTGAAGGAGCTGAAACGCAGCGTTAAGCTGCTTGCCTCTACCATCAATTCACATGAGATGTAGTCAAGCTATTGACTTAAGACTTCAATTCCCCTTCTTAAGAAAAGAATGAAGCTGGATTTGGAAGAGGAAAAAAAAAGAAATCTGCATTTTGAGCTAGCGCCTGTGATTTTTCTGTGCGCTATGAAAATTGAGGGGAATGCCGTGCGATAAACCAGGAGAGGAAACAGCCCAGCCGTGAAGTTGTCGTCAGGAAAATCTCAGGCAAAGGTTGTACAGCCCCTGAAAATCTTGTGTTACCTCTCCAGTGAGAGGCAATGAGGTTCAAACAACCCATGAAAAGACTTCAAGGTGATTACACAAAACTAAAAATATATCTGGATGACTGAGCGAGCTGTGGAAGGAGGCCTTGGATGTTCCTGCTGCCAGTGTCTGGCCAGGACCCTGCTCTTGGCAGGGAGCCGCCTGCTCCTTGCCTGCCTTGGGTCTGCTGGGATCTACAAAGCCCTGAGACGATGAAAGTTCCATGGATGCCTGTAAATGAATCTGTATTCTTCTCTTCTCCAGCGTGCGGGAGGGAAGTTTTAATAGCTGTGACAGCATTTTGGCTATCAATCCTTGGGAAATGATCACCCCGCAGCACTTGCAAAGTTCACCCGGAGCTACCCATTCACTTGAGTAGATTATTACTTGAAAAAAAAAAAAGTACAACTTATATTCCTGGTTTATGTTACAGCTATGTCGATGTATCTGAAATATTTGTGTAATAACTGCTATGATTTCTCCATGTGCTAGTTATAGAGCCTTTACTCTATATTTATTTAATATAAGACTAAAAATGGTTCCAAGAAGACCCAGTGGAGATACATGACTCCTAGCCAAATGAGGTTATGACTAAGATTTATTAAAATTAAATACAGAAATAAAGTCAAGAAAGTAATCAAAAGTGGACTCTCAGATGATTAACCAACATGTTCACAGAGCCAAAGCTCTATATCAGCCTTTTAGCTGGTCCATTAGTTTCTCCTGGCATGAACTAATTCACAAACCTCTAGCTGACCTTGACATTTGAGAAAAGTGAATTCTGACAATACCTTGATTTATATCAGGAAAAACTTACTTGTCAGAGAGTAGTTTCAAATAGGGATTCAAATATTGTTGCTTCCCCCCCCGCCCCCTCCTTGAACCAGAATTAAAGAATAAAAGCATTGCTGTCCTCACACGGCAGATGCAGTACCAAGAAAATGAAATTGCTGTGAATTAAATGAACATTTAATGCAAAGGATTTAAATGGATTTCTTTACTTGCAATGACTGCTTAATTCTAAACGGCTTCGTTATGAAACTTTGCGGTCAGGCACAGCACTGAGCAAGGAGCTCTGAAGGTGCAGAAGCGACGTCTGTACCCTTGCAAGCAGGCTCAGAACTTCCCACACGACTCAATAAAATGTCGACTGTGCCCTGTGCTCCTAGCTTACAGAAGGGGTATAACACTGGTTCTTTGCCTTGTCTGGGTGACCCTTGCTGATATGCAAGGTAGTCCGTGACTGTTACAACCAGACCGGCTATTTCAGCTTTATTTTCACCCACAGTGGTAGAAAAAAAACCAACCCAAAACGATGAACTCAAATTAAACCAGTTTAATCCAGCCTTGCTCAGCACACTCTTCCCGTGCGCCTTCTGCAAACACTCAGCAGGCAAAGCTTCATGAGAATGGATGCAAGCAAAACTTGTGCTTGAACCTACCCCATATTCAGTTTTGCCCTAGATCAAACCCTGTTTTACAGAATACAGAATATTAGGTAGCCTTGAGCAATGCTCACTAACTTTCTTCAGACTTAGGACTTAATGAAGGACAGCCTCCCTGCCTACAAAATTGAGTATTTAAGTGGTTTGCAAAATTAGGACCTAAATGCAAAATTAGGACCTAAATCCTACAGCTGTTCAGTTTCTACCCACATCAGTTCATATCTGACCTACCCGACCATCATTCTTTTAATCATCTCGCATTAGTTATATTACTTTGATAATACAAAATGATCTTCTATTAGTTTCTCATAAATATAAATTGCATTAAAAAGCCAAACCCTTCATTTCAGTTAGGGTTCCTAAGTGACAGCATTACACTTCCCTATCTCATCATTTACAAAAATCCAGGCACTTACGAGCAAGAAAATTAATAATTAAGAACATAATAAATCATATACTGCCAACTTAATAAACACATAAAAAGCAGAAAGCACATTTCATCTCATTGTAAGAACCCAACTGCAATTTGAAGGAGAGCTCGTGGATGGCGGGGGCGTTATTCCTACCTGAGTGTCAGGGCTTCCACGTCCACACCGCCCGCTGCTGGGCGGCTGGGTTGCCCCCTCGCAGCCTGAGGGCAGGGAGGCTTCTTCTCCCCTGCCTCAAGGGGCTGCCGAGAAAATGTTGGCAAAGTGTAGGAAGCGAGAGGGGGGAGCGACAGCATCTCCCGCCACGACCCGGGGCAGCGTCCTCACACGCCACCGCCCCGGCCTGGCTGTAGGAGAGCGGTCTTGGAGTATTTCTGAATACTTCACCCGAGAGAGGACATACAAGAGGCAGGTTTAGGCTAGACATTAGGGCAGGTTTAGGTTTAGGTTAGACATTAGGAAAAACTTCTTCACAGAAAGGGTTGTCAGGCTCTGGAATGGGCTGCCCAGGGAGGTGGTTGAGTCCCCATCCCTGGAGGGATTTAAAAGAAGGGTAGAGGAGGTGCTTAGGGACATGGTTTAGTGGTGGGATGGCAGGGTTAGGTTAAAGGTTGGACTCGATGATCTTAAAGGTCTTTTCCAACCGAAGTGATTCTATGATTCTAAGAGCAGGCTGGCTTAGGGCACAGAGCGCCTTTCCCCAGTCGGGGGGAACGTACCAGCTTTTCCCGGCAGTGTGAGGTAAAGGGCAGCCTGGCAAACGTGCAAGGGATCAAGGGACATCATGAAGAGAAGGAAGAACATTGCATGGGAAAGGCTACCAGGAATTGTTTTGAATGCACTGCAGCCCTTCATAAAGCTCATTGGTCTAAAAAATATGTTTCAGACCCTCAGAAGCAAAAAGAGAGGCTAAAGAAGCTTCGTTTTTTAGTGGAGCCATTCCTGTAATTGAAGACATATACATTTATCCAGACAAAGCTTTAAGAAATATCATTGACTAATGTGCTTATTGAGTGTAGCTGCGTTACCCTTTAATTAAATCAGATGACTGGTAATTCGCTGAGAGCAGTGAAGCGGGAGCATGCGGAAGACCGTTCCCGTTTTGAACACGCTGTTCGAGTTAAAGGATTGCAACACCCTCATCCCTATGGGCAAACAAAAACATCACTGTGAACAGTGATGCCAACCCCTCCGCAACCAACTGCAAGGGTCACGCCAGCCTCTCTGGGAAGAGATTTATGTTCTAAGAAGCTACTCACGGCAGAAAGAGGCTCTCTGGAGGCCAGTTTTGAATCCCCAACTGGGATTCACCCTTACTGGTGAGCACTTATGGACACTGCTAGAGCCAGCTGGCACAAATATGGGCAAAAAATAAGCTGTTTTTTTTCTCTCCGAGCCAAAAATAAGCTGGTTTTATTTCTCCTCCTGTCGATCACTGTGGGAGCTAGGTCTGGGTGGGCACTGCCCACGTCTCTGGGTCAGGATAATTTCCTGCAAGAAGGAAAAGAACAGAAGCTGTGAGGAACCTCTCCTGGCGCCAGGAGTTAGGCACGTGCAATGGATGTCTTTGACGCTGCCACAGTAAAGACTAGATTCTCATTGCGCTGGTGAAGAGGATTTCTTTTTTAATTTATTACCATTGGACAGCTTCATTTTGCTGTAACAAATCACTCCAAGGCAGACCCGGTAAGGACTATCTGCTGGGTAATTTCTGTCTTTCACAGGACTGTTTGGGATAGCTTTGAGTGAGAGTTTCCAGTTCAGCATGATGAAGCATTCAGACTGAATTTAAAGATGAATCATTTTTATATCACACTTAAGCCTTTTGAAGAAAGCTTGCTAAAAAGATTGACTGATGTGATCACACCTAGGCAGTAGGACTGTGTTCCCACTTAGCAATACAGGCACAGTTCCAGTAGACACAAGAAAAGACAGAAAATTAAATATATGGGACAAAACTCGCTTTGCTTCCTTAGTTCTCACCCAGAGAGCCCTCCCGGCCCCCACCCTGAGCCCCCTTTGGAAAGGAGCCTGGGCCACGCACATGTGCCAGGGTGTGCTCCCCATATCAGCAACATTATTTTGGAAAACTAGACCAAAAAAATCCAGAGAAAGCCAGATGGGAACCCTGATTGCTTGCACAGGGCAGGTATCCTCAACAGAGTCTCCTCTTAATCATTCATCTCTCGTAAGCCTGTTTCACAAGCAGATGGAAAATGAGAAAGATAGGCAAGTGTGGCTTTGACAGCACAAAAGCTTATTAAAAATGATGGGAAGGTTACAAAGTAAAACACCTTATTGAAAAGAAGGGACAAGTCCTTTTGGGAGCCTGCCACTGGTCCTGATTCATCAGCACATTTCCTCTTTCTAAAGCAAAACTGCACCAGCAATCCCCAATGGGACGCAACGAGCAGCGATGGCAAAGGGTTGCTGGATTCATTGCCCGAAGGTGGGAAATCACAGAATGGTTTGGGTTGGAAGGGACCTTAAAGATCACCCAGTTCCAACCCCTTCCACCAGACCAGGCTGCTCAAAGCCCCATCCAACCTGGCCTTGAACACTTCCAGGGATGGGGAATCCCTGGAAATGAGTTCCTCATACTCAGCTTGGCACTGACTGGGCCATTAACTGAATGAATCTCTGAGGAAATTGCAGCCTGACCCAGAAACCACCCGCTCAAGGGACCACGACAGCAGCAAGTAGGTGGCAGGAGGGATGGGAAGGCCACCGGGTCCTGTCCTCAGCCATGTGTGGTTGAAGCAGCACCAAGTCCAACCCCTCCACACTGCGCTATGGCCCCAGCAGCAGAAATGGAAACAAATAAAATTGTGGCAGGCAGGAGGAAAACTGCCTCAACCGTTTAATACTTCTCCACGGGCAGGCTATGAGCAGCTTGGATTATTAACATCATCTCCAAAACATTTTCGAAATGAGTCAAAGCAACCTTATGTGGCTGCTGAGCAGGGTGGGAAAGACAGCGCTTCCTTAGCACCCAGACCCAAGCCTACCTACGGCTGGCGGCCGATCCAGCGCAGCTACCTCACATGATCCCTCCATGCCTGGGATGCTGATGGCAATCCCCAAGCTTCCCAAAATGAGACCCAGCCACGCACATTTCCGCTGCCTGGCCCAGAGGTGAGGGCTTGCTCTTCAGCCTTCAAAGCTCCAAAACCCAACAACACTGCCAAGCAATTTCTTGCTTCCCAGAAATTTCAAAGCATGTTACTAATTCTGCAAAAAATCTGCCTTGGAAATCCCTTCTGGTCCCCTTGAACACGATCAGTTTTGATAGGCTGCTATTTTATCCCCTCATTTGCCTGAATTTCTGCTAGCCCGAGTCGGACGCCACCATTCCATCCCTGCTCCCAGCCAAGGTCACACAGCCCGTCGGTTTAGCAGGGCTGTTGATTACTGTTACTGCTGTAATGCCTCAACCGCTTCACCAGCTGCTTTTCAATAACTTTTATTTCATCTTTTCCCTTAAGTCTACACTGGGTTTTATTATTTCTTTCTAGTCTCATAAGCTGCTGCAGGTTAAATACCTTCCCCTCAGAATCAGGCTATAGATCACGCAGCAGATGTTGCTAGCAGCTATCAGATAATGTACTTGATCAGCCGAACGCGGCTCTAACATATGCTTTCCAACAGATTAGCCACCATAAATTTTAATCACTCAGAATTACAATCATGCTAAGTTGGCCTTGAGCTGTGGCTGCACCCTGGGAGGGGGATTTTTAAAGGCAGCATTTGAACGGTGCATGCGTTTCAGAAGGGCCTTTTGGAAACGGGTGAATTACAGCCCCTACCTGAAACCTAAAGATGCCGTTTGCCAGATAGAAAGGGGAGGAGCGGGAAGGGGGTTTGCCATATGAAATTCAGATTAAAACCATACAATGCAAGCAAGCTCAGCAGCAAGTCCCGTGGTGCCCAATGGCACATGCTAGCAAAGGGACTTAAAGTTTGGTGCCTTCTGCTGGAGAGCATCCAGCCATAAGGCTCGATCCTGTTCCAAAACTAATTTACAGCTTTTGTTCAGATGAAGCAGCTCCATTGCATCCAGTCCTTGCCTCAACTATGGCAGTAATTTAATATGTTTTGGTTTTTTTTAAAAAAAAAACAAATAATGAGTTTCAATTAAAGGGTATTTGGGGCTGTTCCAGGGGCTTCTGTCAGGCGTTCCTGAGGTGAGGGATCTCTGCCAGCACCAGAACAGCATCAGTCCTTTAAGCTCCAGAGCCCAGCGGCTGGGTACCCACCCCAGGTGCCAGGACCTGACCTTTCCGTAGGAGCACTGCCAACAGGATCCCGAGAAGATCCTTAGGTGTAGGCTGTGCAAATACTTCCAGCCCATGTGCAGCTGCCGGGAGCAGTATTACTCACCCTCTGGTTAAATTACGGTATTGTTTTACCTCGCGGTATCGTGTGAGAGCCCCCGGAACCTTTGGCAGATGGCCATTTCACATTTCTTCCGTGTCCTAAACGTGAAATCCATCTGTTTGCCATGGAGTACTCTTGCTTCAGGCATAATCCCAGCAATTTTAATCTCTGTTTTTCTCTCTGGCATTCATATACGCTCACTTTCAAAAGCATCAGAGTTTAGTCTCAGGATATTACATTCAGAGCTTTCAGCTCAGTAGGAACAGCTGTAACTTCAAGAACATAGAGACCAGTAAACCTGTAAGGAGTATATACCGTGTTATTAACTGCTACATAAACCTCAGATTGCTCTCAAGTTAACTGAAAGCATCCCGGTGCCCTTTTGAAGTTTGCTCTGTTGTTTTCTAACTGTGTCAACCAGATCATTGGGCCTTTCCCTGCCCGCTCCCTGGGCAGCTCCTCCTGGCAAGGGGGAAGCAAAGCAACAGGAATGTCCAGTAGCATGGCAGAAGAGATCCAGGAGCAGTCGTGGCACCAGCAGGCTCCCATCACAGCTCCTGGGACACCTTGAATGCAGCCCTCGGCCTCGCATCGCCTGTGAGCTGAGATTAATTTTTCCAAACATCCTCTGAGCTGCAGAGAGGCGAGTTCCCAGACTGGACAGTAATCTACAGGCATGTCATTAGTCAAGTCCATAAAATGTCAGGTTCCTCCAAGTCATCTTCACAAAAAAGTGCAAAAGCCAGCCCGTTTCTAGAAAACAGCTGTGAGTGATTTGTATCTTGCTTTTCTCTGCACGTACGTGATCCGAGGGAAAAAGTTCACTACGTGGCAATCCCACACACCATGTTCCTTGCTTTAGGATCTATAACAAATTTCTAGTGCATAGAAACTATGGGCTTAAACTGTAATAAAGAAGATTCAAGGATTCGTGAGGAAAACACGCTCACAAGGCAGGGAAGGGCAGAAAGAGGAGCAGACTGCCACGGGAGGCTGCGCTCCGTGCCCTGGGACACCTGGATGGGAGGGCTCCCCGGGAAGGGCTCCGAGCTGCTGCCGTGATGCTGCCCATGGTTGTGCCCCTGTGGGCACCAGCAGGGCTCCTGCCGTGCCAGGGTGGTCCTGGGCCAAACGCAATGCAGCTCCCCAAAGGGGTTATACCAGTTTATATCACCCTTGCTGGGGTGGAAGCTCATTTTCAGAGATTATTTGTGGGATTGGTTCAAGCGCTCGCTGCAACGTCGCAGACGCTGTCGCGGATGGAGTGAGAGGGAGGCAAAATAATGTGGTTTATTGGTGTAAAACAGTGAGTTAACAAAGGTCAGTGATAAATGCAACAATAGTTTGAGATTCGATGGCAAGGTACACTTTGTTATTGACTGCACAGAGGACAGGGTCAGACAAAACTGTCAGGGAGACCCTCCCGTTGAGTCATGAGGTTCAGAAAAGATCCCCTTGCTTTCTAAACTCCCTCAGAGAGGAGTCTAGGTGCAGCTGGATCCAATCCTAGTCCCAGACTTGGTCAACGGTTTATGTCTAAAGGATTATATATGCGCAATTAATCCTTTATGTCACTTAGCCAAGATTTCCAAGTTAGCATGCTGTTAGTCACTTACCGAGAATCTGTCGTGGTAAGGAATCTCTCAACCTCGAGGAGTAACCTCGAGAGGCGTCCCTGCTCAAGGGGAGATCCTGGCGTGCAGCCGCTGCCGTGAGGGAGAGCTCCAAGGGCTCTTGGGCTGCTCACTATTGATGGGGGTGAGATGATTGGCTCACAGTCATATTTGCATACTGACCACTTGTGCTTAGGTGGGCACATTCCACAATAGCCCTTGGCTATTGCATTGTTATCTGTCTCCCCTCACACCCAGCGGGTGCATCCTTCACGACAAGACGCATCTATCAGATGCATCCATCACCACCGCCACAGGTGGTTATCACTTGAAAGAGGTCAAAGGAGGGGGAGTCAGAGGCGAGGGGCGGGGGGAGCACACCGCCACAGCGACCGTAGCACCAGCTGAGCGGCCGCTGGTTATGAAGACCCCGTCAGCCACAAAGCTATGGCCCTGCACGCATCCCGGGGCCAGAGGGTGCTGTGGCAGGGGACTGACGGGCTGCTTGGTTTTTGCAGGATTTCTGTTCGGTTCTGGCACGTACCAGGCATCAAATCGAGGTGGCTCCAGCCCTGCAGCCGTGCTGGGACCGACTCCCCAGCTGCGTAGGTGGATTTACAGTAAATACAAAAACGCGGCCCCATACCGATGACTTGCTACTTCCCCTATTTAACTTTTATTATGAAAACATGAGGCTTGCCCAATGTAAACCTGTGGCTTTCCTCATCCTGGCTCAGTTCTTTTGTTTCTTGCCCTGTCCCTGCCTGGGTCGGTTCCTGACAGGGCTCGTTCTCAGCCTCTCCCTTTCTCACCCACACCCTGCCCATCACTCACCTGGTGCCAGACTCCATCCCACAAGGCTTAAATCATCAATCAAGTCAACTTCTCCTGAGAGTCCACCTGCAAGCAGGGAGCAGAGAGGGCCTGGGAAGCGGCAGCGCTCTCCGGGAAAGGCAGCAGCTTTCAGGAGCCACTTGTGCTTCGTGTGGAGCCGATCCAAACCGGAGAAGGAATTAAACTCAGCTCTTCGGGGACCCAGAGGCACGGCAGGGCCACCAGCTAGTGTGGGGCAGTGTCGCTGTGCCTCCTGTCCTCCCCCCCCGCCCCCTCCACTATTCGGTTTTGAGGAAAAAGCATTTTCTAGTAGGAAGACCATGGTGATGCTGTTTTAGCTGAGCTCGTCTGCTCTGGCAGGGACCCTGCGCCTGCACCCCCTGCTCGGAAGCTTTTCCCA
This sequence comes from Butorides virescens, assembly GCA_017310255.1. Classification (NCBI taxonomy): domain Eukaryota; kingdom Metazoa; phylum Chordata; class Aves; order Pelecaniformes; family Ardeidae; genus Butorides; species Butorides virescens. The sequence continues at coordinate 117,048 of JADKXX010006028.1, forward strand.
GCGCACGGGCTGTTCATTGCGAGGGCACAACCACGGCGATCCCTGGCTGTGCTGTGCTTCCTTGGGCTCGAGGGAGCAGCTCCAGGCTCGCCACCGATTTCTCAGCGAGGATGGGATGAAGCACCCGCACCCACCCGCTGCGTCCCTGCGGTCCCCAGGGCCAGGGCTGCCAGCTCAGCAAAACACGGCGGCTCTCCTGCAGCCCAAACGACTCTCCCGGGGGCGGTTTGCAGCCTCAGCCTTGCCATCTGCCAACAAACCTTGCTGTGCCAGCGTGCAGATGTGCTGACGCCGTTCTAAAATAAATAAAATTAAAATCCCATTTGTTTTCTAACTGCCAAACTAACTCATCTTCAGAATTGGCTCCTGGTTTTCCATAAAATCCAACCTGTGCAGGGGCCAATGATGGAAAAAATTCAGCCCAAACCTTTTTCAAGGTTATGCCCAGGCTGAGAAGTCACCGCCCCCAGCTAAGGCACCTCCTGGCTGCCGTAACCAGCCCCGTAATTCTGCCCCAGCTGGTCAATTAAAGCACCAGGGTTGAGCAGGAGAAGGTTTTCCAATCCCATTGCATTTGAGACTTGGAAGATTTTCCATATTCTAGGACCAAAGAGATTCAAAAACTTCTGCGAACCAATCATATCAGAAAGCCTCCCGCAGCCTGGGATTGATTCATTCAAACCAGAGCCCTGAAAAATTATTGAACATTTTGATTTTGACCTTGAAAGTATTCTACTACACAGAAATACTGGCAGGGAAACGTTTTTTCTTACTTCAAAAGTCAAAATATGATTATTTCCATTATTTCAAAACAATTCTTTTTAATTTAAAAAGCTGTCATTTTTCCCCACACACTGTCTTGGCATTTCCTAAATTTCTTTATCATTCAAATGTTAATAATCCAAATAGCTCCCAAGCTTTATTTTTAGTTTGCAGAGATTAAAAATCCTTCACATTAATGGATCTTCTAATGTTTTACTTCAGTTCATTCATTTTCCTCCCTTAGTGAATAGCAGACTACTCAGAAATCAACACAGCTTGTTAGAAAAAAGACAAAACGCCTATTAAATTATCAAGTGCATTTCTCATCGGAGCGCAGCTATCATTCTCTGCAAAGAAAAGCTATAGCTTAATTGACTTCCTAGCAAAAGCAATGTTTAGACAGATGGTACAGAGAATCATCCGACTGTTATTCTTTAAACTGCCATGTTTAAGTGACAGGGACATTTGGGAAACGCGAGTGGGCAAGAGCGGGCACCGCCTGCGTCGGAGACCGGGGACGGCCGTCCCCCGCCGCGGAAGGCGGTTGGCATCACACCCCGCTGGCCCCAGCAAAACCCTTTTTTAAAGGTTTTTAAAGGGGTTTTTTTTTAGCTTGCTGGCATGTCGCTGGTTTTGTCAGAGACTTCACGGAGGCTTTGTGCCTGGCGTCGCAGGGCTCAGTGCCCTGGCACGCGGCTGGGCAAAGAGCGGGGGCTGCTGCTCGAGGTGCGGGGGCAGCCAGGCCTTTGCTTAAAAATGGTTGGTGAGCTTTTTCAGCAGGGAAAAAAAAAAAAGAAAATCCTGAAAAAAAAATAAGTTGTCTGCCCAGCTGTGTGAAAAAAAGATTTCTAAGGGTGTGAGGTGGGATGGAGCTGGCGGCTGTAAGCGAGCCATCAGAGCATCCCTGAGCTCCTGCCTGTCCAGGTGAGAGCAGGGCGCTCAGCGGTTCGGACACCAGAGGGGCGACCCCTTCCTCCTGCGACCCCCTCTGCCAACACGCAGAAACAGCCTGAAGAATTTCCCAGCAAAGGACGACCGCTTTACTGCCTGTTCATCTGAAAACTTACCTGAAAACTACAGATGCTGCAGAGGTGAATTAAGTGTTAAGGCAGGAGAGGTAAAAAAGAAATCCCATTAATGAGCTTTCCAAGTTAAAAAACCCTATTTGTAAAGCAAATATCAATACTCTGCTCATTAACAGCCTTTTCCGGAAACAAAGCCCATTTGCTCCAATTCTTTTACATTTTGTTTTCATTATTTTGCTATTTATAATACATTTATTTTATATAAACAAGGGTTTGGTTGTAAATTCAAACTATATATTAAAAACAAAATCCTGAGCAATTTTAGGCTTGTGGCCTTTGGAAAAGTGCCAATATTGGTGACCTATGACAAAAAAGATGTTCCTTCAAGTTACATTTCTTTTAAGAAGCTTTTCAGGGCAGGAAAGAACCCTACCTATAAATTATTTAGACCTAGTCTCACTGGGAAATTGAGTGGCAGAATCAATGCCAACCACAGAGGAGCAAGAACATTTTCGGATCGCAGGCTATCCTGCCCTTTTCCTGCAGCATTTTGCTGCAGAAGTGGCCAGAGGAGCTGCTTGAAGTACATCGCTTAGGACCATCCCCCTGCAAAGCCGAGAGGGAATCCTGTAAATGGGATTTTAAGAGCAGCTGGAGTCAGACTGTGGCTGCTGAAACGTTCATCTGGCAACGCAACCACTTCAGCGAGCGTCAGGACACGCACCCAGCCAGCAAAGGAGCTTAGGCTGGGAGTTGGCAACGGGAGGCAGGGTTACTAGGACAAGACAACCAGTTGCCCCTCTGGTTGCCAAACCACCCAAGGGCTCTTATGATGTGCCAAGACAAAGCATCTGGAGTGGCCCAGGGATACAAGGCAGAAAGGACCCTGGAAATTACTCCAAAAATCTCCTGCCCAATCCACTTCGCAGCAGCTTTGGCTACTCTAACAAAAGTCTGCTCTGATAAAAGCCACCTGTGGCTTTACGTTAAGAAAGTTCGGCTTACCTGGGTTTACAAGATAAGGGCCCGGGCCCAGGTTCTTCTTCAGGGTGGATGTGCCCAAAGCGTTCACATCGGGGCAAACCCACGGCGTGGTGGGAGGATGCTGAGCTCTGCTGGATGTGGCTGAGGAAGAGCAGGGGCAATGCCAGGCTGCCCTTGCCGGAGCAGCAGCCAGGCAGGTCCTGCTGGGCTCTGCGCTGATGGAGCGAAGGAGAGCGGTGCCACGTGCTCGGCCCCACGGCGTGGAGCTGCCGCCCTTTAAGAAACCCCCCTCCCTCTGTAAATCTGCCTGGGCTGTAGCGAAACATCAGAGGAGGCTAAAAGACCTGCACAGGCAGCTTGTGACAGCCTTTTCTTTTCCTAGCTTTGCCCTGTCTACCAGCGACGCTTCCAGAGGGCCCATCCATGTCAGTCTTCACGGGCTCTGGGGTAGAGATTGCAGGGACCTGACGTCCAGGCTGCCTTCCTCATCCCAAGCCCCAGCAGATAGCTCGTGCCAAACAGGGCTTCCCTTACACGGGAGCTCTCCCCGCCTGGGACAGCAGCAACAAAAGGCAGGAGAAGCACCATCTGTTCATCTAGCCGGGCACCAGCGGTGCCAATCCTCACCACAGCAGTTGCAGCCTTTAATAAATACATACCACTCCGTTTTTCTGAATATTGGGAAAGGGCCTAACCACAGAATTGCTATTCCAGTAGGATTTATTGCTATTTAACTTCACCAACAGCCTGCCTTTGGCAAGGAGCATCGTAGGCTGATACGACAGCTTGTACGGCAGCGTTAAGCGAGCCCGGTGACGAACCCTTAGGGCTCAGCTTCCCACCCCTTGCTCTGCACTCAGGGCAAGTGGGAGCGCGAGACGTGGCGGAGGTGCTGCTGCTCTGAGCATCACCAGCAGCAGCCCGGAGAGGAGCAGGCCCTCTCCAGCAGCTCCCCCCTGGGGCTTCAGGGGCACAGGCTGGGTCTCTTGCAGGCGCCTCGCTTATCCCCAGCCCTGCACGCACATCGTCCTCCAGCACCACCTTCTTTCTTTGACCCCAGCACTCCCACTGCAGTGAAGGTGGGTTGTTTTCTACCTTTGCAAATGTCAGCAAATGCCATATGGACTGTAGCTATTTTGGAGTAGAGAAAAATAACGGCCCATCCTAAACCATCAGGGATGCTCTCTACATCCAGCCCCACCGGCCAGCAGAGCTGAGTCTGTCCCAGGGCCTCGTTGCACCCTGGGGTTTCTGCTCACTCATTTTGGACTCCCTGGAGTTGGCTGTAGGACGAGATTCTGTTTTAATGGGACTTTTCCTGGCATCAGTGGTTTGCCCTCAGTAGGGATGTGGGATTAATGACCTTGCTAAAACCTTGCCTTTTTTCCTGAATCTTGCCTAGAAAACACACTGAAGCTGGATGCTGGTGGCATGGAGAACGTCAGGTAGGTTGAGGGTGTCACTCCCAACCACTCTATGATTTGGGGCAAGTGTGGAGCATCATGGAAAGGAAATTTGAGTCCCAGCACCTAAAGCCAGGAGCCGTGGGGCCAGCTGTGCCCTCAGGAACTGCTGTTTTCCTGGCTTTGCCAAGAAACAGTACCGCAGGCTCTTGAAATAAATAACAATTTGTTGCCTGAGCTGAGAATGCTGGCATGAGCTCTTCAGATAAGAAGAAAATACCCACGTGGGGGGGGGCTGTGTTATGAGCATGTTTTTAAAGATGCTGTAGATTACCGGGGAAAGGGAGGGCTTTAAGTGGAACCATTTCATTGACGGCAGCAGGGATTGCTGAATGGGGCTCTCCTTCGTTTGGCAGATGCTGGCAGATGCTGAGCTGGGATGGTTACGGGAGCACACAGCGGCTGAGAGGGGTGGATCCACCCAGCCCGCTCGCTAAGGACCGACCCACCGGATCAGCGTGCGGGCACTGCCTCGTTGCTGGTTTAGTCAATAAACCCCACTGGGTGAAACTACCAGGATGGTTATTACAAATAACGTTTGACAGGAGGAAATTAGCACATAGATGCTCTTATGTCGGTTAATGAGGTCTGAAATATAATCCTGTAAATGATGAACAGCAGCCATCTGGTGACAGGCACGTGGAAAGAAGAGCAGGTGAGTGTAACACATCCACATCATGGCAGCGACAAGGGTGGAAAATAGCAGCGTGCCTGTACGCAGGGCACCACTGGGGTAGAGGAGGGAACGACCAGTTACGTGCCGTGGTTGCAGTTTCCCTTGCAAGCAGACGTGGTGCTCGGAAGCCGAAGGGCAACTCGGGGCTGCTGGAGCGATCGAGCGTTCCACCACATCCAGGTGCAGCGTGATGGGGCCTGGAATCACGCTGTTGGATAAGAAAGACCTGGTCATGTTGTCCCTTCCTCCCACAAAGGAGAAGAAAGTTGCAGTTGCTGTGTTAGAATGGGCTAGACCTGGCTTTACAGAGTCAAATCGAAAGGGAAGTCTCTGGGTCCTTTCCAACCCTGACTGGGCAAGCGCCAAGGTAATAGTTCTATAGAAGTGCCCTGCTTTGGTACCAGGGAAAATAAAGGAAAATTATGACCGTTCTGAAATTGTTGAACAAGTATTAAAAACGCTACATTAATTTGCAATATTTATTATCCAACAGAATTCCTCATTTTTGTTATTTAGGAGGAAGTCAGGCTTTCCAAATGTACATCTATTTTTATCCAAGGTCTACAGTAAAACACAGCAGGAGTAAGTAAATTACTTTATTACAGCAATTTACATTTACTGTCCAGTATTTTTTTATTTAGAAAGTAAATCTACTTGGAAAAAAGACCACAGGTAGCAGGAGAGCGGGAGGCAAGAGCCGGGGGGAGGCATCACAAAATCATTCCCTGTACAGCCGGATCGCAGCCGCAGGCACAGTTCTCTTAGTCGCTGGGCTTGTTTTATGGGCACACAGATCTCCTGCTTTAGTACCCAACTCACAGCCTAGTTCAGTGTTGGGAACAAGTGCCAGGACTCCACTTATTTATGGATTTTATTTATTTAGGACCCCCAGTCATCACCTGGAGTCGTATCTGACTGCTCTAGACAGCCCCCTCCCACCTGCCCCTCCTAGCAAGCATCGCAGCCTTTTGGTGGAGGGTAAACAAGCATCACCCGACCTGCTTTCTCACTTACACAAGTGCTTTCCAGAGGAGCAGAATATTCTTCCCTGTAGGCTGGGTTCTGGGAGAGGACTATATTGCAAACAGTTAATATTTGGCTAAACACTGTGTAAAAATGATAGCCCTAAGTCTTTTCTCGCTGCTGCTTGGCCTGTGCTTTCAATCAGCCTGTGACAGAGTTTTAAAATACACGTACACATTTAAGCCTTCCCCTGTTTTGTATCCCACTACAATCTGCTGTAGAGCTGTGGTTTTCACTTCCATTTTAACAGCGCTCCTTTGGGTTTCCCACCTATGTGAATGCACGGCTAACACCTCACCTCGCCTCTGCCATTTCAATGTTTAAGATCATCCTGTGCTGGTGTAATATTTGCTGCGGTGACATTTTTCACAATAACAACAGTTATATTTACCTATTTCTCATATTTCCCTCAGTCCTTTGGTATTTCAAGTCACATCAGCCTCCCATTTCGGACCAAACTCTCTAGGTTGGATGCTGCAAGTATTCCCCTTTGAATCAGTCAGGAACCTTAGTGGAATGTGTGAGTTACTCATGTCCACCAAGGAAACAACTGTGCTCTGGAGATTTGGGATAAAGAAATACCTCATCTAATAAACAATACTAATTTCTGAAAAAAAAAATAAAAATAGCCTGCTGATGCATTGCTTGAATTTAGCGTAAGGTTATGTTTTGCTGTCCGCACGTTATGAGAATGAAACGATATTTCAGGTCTCCAAGAACCAGCACGCTACAGCGATGCCGGTGAATATTCCTCCCGCTCAATGAACTGGGAGTTAGTTCAGAAGGAAACCAGATGTACCCAGGTGGGTAAGAGGCTTTGTCTCTACCCTGGGTATTTTTTGATGCACACTTTTTTGCACGTTGCTCACTGCAACGCTTTGTGGATGACCATTACATTGCTCAGGACAAAAAGAGGTTCACGAAAAGCCAGTATGAGAACATGGAAATAGTCAGTGAGGGCAGGAGAGGCAAAGCAGGAGGCTCCCTTGCTTGGCACTAATAGGTAGAAAGAAACTTATGAGCAACACCAGCAGCTACAGTGATCCTGAGACACTGGCTCTGCAGTTGATCTTAAGGGTGCAACTGCTGTCGTACGCCAACAGGCAAGGGAAAGCCGATGAGACTTCTCCTATGAGCGAGTACAGGAGAACAAGAAACCCAAAGGCACCGCTGCAGAGCAGGACCGGTGGGGGCAGAGCTGCAGAAGAGCAGGCGCATCGGTCTCAGCTGACCCAACTCTGCTTTCGGTAACCCCTGGCTGCAGCGAGGGAAGGAATCGGCATGGGAAATGTTTGACAGAAAGTCTGAGTTCTGATGAGTTCATTTGGGGAAAACATGGCACTCAGAGTTCTGGGACATAGCAGGGATCTAAGTTACAATACCAGGACATGTTTGGACTCCTTGTGGTAAATGCACCGTCAGCAAGGGCAGGAAACATCATTGAAAAAGCTGGGCACTAATTCTCAGTATGCGGCAGAGAGCGAAGAACGTGATCTAAAGTTACATTTCTTTTATGTCTAGATATCAAACTGCCTTCCAACCCACAAACAGTAATAGATTTTGCTCAGTTGCTTGCTCTGCTGATAGAATCTCATCATTTCCAACATATAAAGTGCAGCGATGGCTTTGCTGCTGCAGTCACTGTCCTTTATAGTGGTAGTAATATGCCATAAGATTAACCTGCAAGCATTGACTGCAAGGCTCTTAACACAAATAACCCACACTTGTAGTCATCCCATGGAAAAGATTACATTTGCAAAAAGATGCAGGGCTTTAAAACCTTGCCCCATCTCTCAAACTATGAATGCAATGTATTTCTAAGTCAGGCTCGTCACAGAACGCAGACATAGCGTTCAGAGAAACAGCAGTCTGCCTCATTTGTTTTGAGAGGTAACTGAAAAAGGAAAACTTGCCTTGATCTGCGACTGGGGAGGAGAAGAATTCTGCTCAAATGACGGTTACTGTGCATGCAGTAAGGCTACTGAATGGCAAGTGCACTTCTAGCAAAAGCATACCCTGACTTGCTAAAGAGAGGGCTGCGGCCAGCACCCAGCCGGGCACGGCGACAGCCCTCACTTGGCAATGGGGATGTGGCAGCCCTGGGGTACGGGAAGGCCCAGCCTCGGTTCTCACGCTTGGGGTGCCACTAGAGGAGAAGGCACCGTGTCTGCCAGCCACCCCTTCTCTGTCAACAAGGGTTTGGGATGTGCTCTGACATCCCTGGCTCTTATGGTTCCACTCTTTCTTCTGGCATTTGCAGGACTTTCCATGGGCTCCATCTCCCGGGACTGACTACTGCTGATTTGCAAAAACCTCATCTTTAAGTGTTCGGTCACCTAACACCAAAAGGGCCTCAAGACCACGGCAATTCTTGAGGTGACATTGCATCTGCTACAGGTAAAAAAGCAATTACTCAAAGCACACTGATGGCAGAATATTTAAGGAGTTTTAAAAGCTTATCAGGGATCTCAGTTTTGTGACTTGTTTTCAAATTTCCTCCATAAGTCATTCATCAAAAAAAAAAGAACACAAATAAACAATGAAAAAGATACTGAAAATATTTTTTCAGTCAACAGTAAAATGAAACAATAGAATGGAAGATTAATTTTACCTCAGAGCACACGGAGTGATGACACGAATACTCATTTCAAAAGATGCAAAAGGCATTGTGCCCCAGAAGATGGAGTGTGATTATGAGCTTAATGGGTTGTTTAACTTGATGAAGTGCCAGTTTCTAAATAGAAACTGTGCTTTAAATATTTAATCAAATTTTGAACAACCTCCCGTTTCTTCCTTGGCTAAAAACAGACACCAAAAAATTGCATTTCTCTTTAAGCATCCAAACGCCTTCATACTGAAATTAAGCAGGAGGGGGAGGATTTACTTAAATTTGAACCTATTTGGGTGCCTTCTAGTCAAAGCAGTGAAGCTTCAGTGCAGATCCCATTGCCTGGGAAAACACGTGCCGACCAACGATGAGATTAGCCTGTGCCCTTCCCAACGGCTTACGCACCTGCGGGTGGACACGGGGGGGCCTTTCCCATGCACCCCCACCGCTCCAACGCCTCGCACCAAGCATCAGTCGGGTACCACTGCCACAGCCTGGCGTCCCCGCGCCAGCTCACTGCCCTTGCCCAGAGAAACAGGTTGCCCTCCAGAAGGCAGGACTCCTGAAGGATCATCTCGGTGCTGGCCTTGGCACGAGGCTGGCAACAGGACATGCCAAACGCACTGCATCCCATCATCTGTGGGCTCCCAGCAGGGACCCTGTGCCTCCCAACACCTTGTGCATTGCTCCTCTCTCTCATCTACTTTATTTTCCATCAATATCTTGCTCCCTTCTCATCTCCAGTCCCTGGGCAGTTCAGAGCATCCACTGGTTTTCCTGGGGGCCGCCACCCCCAGCCCAGGAGCCTTGCAGATTACTCTGCCATGAACAGCAGCCACCCAGCGGGGTGGCTTCCCTTCTGTCCACACGCACATGGAAAACCCTACATATTTCCATCCAAAGATGTTGCAAACACTTAAAAGAACTAGAAGTGAGATGGCAAACACTCCTGTTTGAACCCAGGCCAAGGCCATCAGCTGCTATTTTGCTGCCTTGGAAAGGACAAGGTGAAAGTCAGAGGGGTGGCAAGAAGGTCTGAGGGCCCCGTCGCAGGGCCCTGGTATGACGGGGTGACCCCCACCCAGAGGGCTCCCCAACCTGCCTCTGAAGGACCCAGCACCCAGGCGCTGTGGGAGCAGAGGGCTGACAGCACAGGAAAGCTCTTGGTGGCTTTAGCCTAGATCCCACATGGCTGGATCCCCCACGCCAACCTGCCAAGGCTTACGGTGCCACTCAGCTATCCCCTAGTGCCTCCATCCAAGGACCAGGGTGCTTCATGGTAGCTCCAAAAAGCCAAGAGGCTGTTTCCTTTCCAAACATTCCCCCACGCCCCCTCCAGCTGCCACCTCTCACGGGAGGGGAGAGCTGCTGTCCTTTCTTTGCCAAGGCCACAGCATTGCGCTTTGAAAGAAGGAAATGCCTTGCGGCCGGACCTGTCCCAGGGACAGATTGCTCCCCGACGGCAGCAAGCCGGCGTCCCTGGTGCACGCCTCCAGCCCCAGCCTGGTGGAGCAGGGATGGAAACAGCCCCTCCGGCAGGCACGGGGCTCATCCCTGTTCAGCTTTTTGCAGAGTTGGGTCCTTGGCAGCCAGGAACAAATTAACATTCAAGTGAGTCTGTCTGGATGACATAAAATGCAAAAAAAACTCTGCACGGCAAAGTGATCCCTTTTAAAGCAGCATTACAAGCCTGGCAGATGTCCAACTGGCACAGTAGCGCCGAGCAGCAGATACACAGCACTTAGCTGCTGATGTGTAAAGGGCGCTTCCTAACAGTTTCCGCCTTGAAAACTGTCTCATGAAATCTTCCAACTTGGGTTGTGTTCCTACATCACCCGAATCAGCTGCATATCGTTCAGCGTAGCTATTAGTCCCAGGCTTTAAATAAATCTAGCATCTGTGTCACCCACCAGCAGTAACAGTGTGACACTTCGGTTTTAGTTCTCCTGTTTTCCCTTCCGCTGGCACAGACGGTTGATGGGAAGTCACGGACACTTCCTAGAGGGACAGGTTTTGCACCCTTCATTGTTTTAGTCCTCAGCAGCTCCCTGTGTTTGCCACTAAAAATCCCACTGCATTCCCACTCACAGTTTAAACTTCCCTAAAAGCTTCCTTTTCCACACCCACCTGGGTCAGACTCCAGCTGACTACCAGAGGTGTGCTGCTCCTTTATTTTATATAACCTCCCTGGGAATGGACGAAAGGACGAGGGGGAATGGTCTGAAATTGCGCCAGGGCAGGTTTAGGTTGGACATTAGGAAAAATTTCTTCACAGAAGGGGCTGTCAGGCTCTGGAATGGGCTGCCCAGGGAGGTGGTTGAGTCCCCATCCCTGGAGGTATTTAAAAGCCGGGCAGATGAGGTGCTTGGGGACATGGTTTAGTGGTGGGATGGCAGTGCTAGGTTAACAGTTGGACGTGATGATCTTAAAGGTCTTTTCCAACCTAAACAATTCTGTGATTCTATGATTTATCAGAGAGTGTTTGAGCCAAGTGAGAGGTACCTCGCAGCTCGGTCTGACTTTTCTCCAAGGGACCTGGTGGGACCATGTGTCTCCACTGAGCTTCATGGGCACAAAGGGAAGAGTCCAGGCAGCAATTCCTCCCTAAAGTGGCTGCCTCGGAGCCCACGTCTCCTTTCTCATGTGCCAGAGCGATAGCCTTACCTCCTTATGGAGAGAGTAAGCAACCATGCTTGGAGTCCTGTGCAGATTTGACTTGCCCCTTGCTAAAGGTTACCACTTCTACTTTGTAGGCTTAGACCTTCAGGCAGTTCTGCAGGGAGGTGCACACACGCACACAGAGTGTGGCAAACGCTGCTTTTCCTGCAGGAAGATGCAATGGGAAAGCATCGAGCACAGCGCGGCTCCTTCTCTGCCTCCCCGCGGTGACCCCAGCCTCAGCGCTCCCTCTAACACCCTTCAAACACGCAGGCGTTGCAGCATTTGAACGATTGTTTTGCTGCTGTTGCAGGGACAAAGGCAGCGGGAGATGGATTGCACGGGACGCCCAGCATCAGGGCATCGGGGCGAACCAGCCACGGGATGTGGAGGGGACCGGCTGCCGCAGCGTGCGGCCCCGGGGGAGCAGAGCAGGGCAGGTCCAGACTGGCCCATGGTGCAGCCCATCTCCTTCGCTACGAGCTGAGTCTTGCTCTTTTCCCAGTAGGTTTTGTTTTGCTTTGCACTCCCTCTGCTTTTTAGGCTTCTTGGGAATTTCACAGATCAAACACAATCAAAAACCAAGCAACCAACCCAACCTCCAGCAATAGCTTATTTTCTCTGCAAAGAGGTGGTGAAAGGGATTTGGACAAATCCAAAATTCATTGCAGTCAAGGGGGTTTGGAACCCCACAACGGCATCCTGCCATTTACAGGGGAATGAGAAAGACCTAACGTGCACGGGCAGAGATGTGGCTCACCCGCGCAGGCGTAAGTATGCCACAGCCACAGAGAGCATCTCCGAGACCTCCGACCCGCTGGGGCATACTGACAGAGGGTGCCAGTATCGTCCAGAAAAGCTGTTAGGAGCCAAGGAACTCAAAACAAAGCTCAAAGCATGTTCTTCGTAGGACAGGTTGCATTCCCATACTCACCCCATTCATACCAGCAAGATTTCTTGCAGGATAAATTCCTGATCGGCATGAGCGAGAGGGACAAAATCTGCCCCTCATGGTTTTTTGCCACTGTTCATCTCACTGGGACCTTTTTCACTTCTGATCTCGTTGCTTCTGTACTGAAATCCATTATTTTTTCTTGGCTTGCAGCTATCCTGACAACAGCCAATTTACAAGATCAAAAATGAAATGTAAATGAAAACTTCAGAACTAACAACTAGTGATCCGAACAAAGAAAATGTGTAATGAAGTAAGTATATGCAAATAAGCAGCTTGCACAGGTAGCAGAAATGGAGAGGGAATAATAAGAAAAGAAGCAATAAGAGGGAAATATACTTTGCTAACTTAGGCAGGAAAATGGAAAACATTTCACCTGGCACATATTTAGAGGCCTGTTGAACAGGACAGGTCTTGAAGCACGAGGGCCTGACTCCTGGCATGAGCGAGGCCCGTAGGAAAAACACACTTCCAGATCTGACATCATGAACACAATTTCTACAGTAAATCCTCAGTGTTTTGTGCCTGCTCTAAGTCACCAAAAGCCAAGTGATGGGAGGGGTGAGGCTACCCCGGCACCACGTCCCACCAGCCCGGGTGCGGTGGCCTCGCAGTACATCAGGAGGTTTTTGATGCTTGCTCCTGCCCAAAGCCCCCCACTGGGACAGGCTAAGCTCAGCTCAGCTCAAGACTGACTTATGAATCGTTTTTCCTTGTGACCTGGACAAATCCATCATGCTTGAATTTCATTAAAGGCATGTGGTTCTGCACAGCCCTTTGTGGAAGCAATCCCCTTAAGCCATTCTGGCTATCCTAGGCACCAGGGTTGTGGCTTTCCACGCCGTACCACCACTGCACGTCACGGTCACCCCCTAAGCAGCTGGATTTGCAGAGCTGGGACACAGGACACAGGCTCAGCTAATGTTGCCGCTTCTTCTGCATGCCGCGCACAGACCACATCCACCAGACAGACTGACAGCAGCTGATCAGCTCTGTGCGGAGCAGCGGGACCCTGGTAACCTTCCACTCCTTCCTTCTGCGAGCCCATCTGCAGCAGTCTCCATCTGAGAGGCTTCCTTCCCCGATCAAAATGAACGGAGCGTACGCCAACGCTATTGGTGTGCGGATATTTCACTTGCAGGACTCCATTTGCTTTGATTAAAAACCAAACAAGATAAAATACCAAACTGCCTTATTGTGCTGGCCTGACCTAGGCTAATGAGAATGTGTTGAGAATGGCCAGAATCGCTTCTTTTTGCAGAGATTTGAGCTCAGGAAGAAAGTCTATTGCAACAGCTCTTTTAGGGCTGGATTTGGAGCACAGAGGAGAGGGTACACACAGGGTGGTGGCACTGAGGGGACACCCAATATCTCCCGGCACACGCAAGCACTGCAGAAGCTGCTCTGCTGGGCTGGGGGGAGATTGGGCTCTGGGGGAGGACTGCCTGCGCAGCCCCATCCCAAGCTGCACCACCTCCTGGAACTGGGTTTTCTCCTGGGAGCATATTTGAGCTTGTTTAGATAAGTGCATCAAAAGTAAAAAAAACCAGACATAAGCATCAAGAAATGGAAGACAAAATTAGCTAGGATAAAACCTGCCTGATGGGTGGCATTATAAATGCCTAGGAATAATCACAGCCTGCCCAAAGGCTATTTTTAAAAGAAAGTAGCTCAGCTTTGATGCCTTTGGAGTCCAAGGACTTTGGCTTTTTGCTTAAACTCCTTCCATTATGTTTCATATTTTCTCAGGGGAAAACACAGGCATCAGAAAAATGCCCTTTTTCTTAAGTAGGCTGCAGCTGAAGAGATGGCTTCATCTCCTGGGCAGAGATAAAAATTGCTTTGCTTTTCAAGAGGTTGAAATAAATAAAAATCAGCAATCAAGGGAATCAAAATGCCCAAAGACTCCGTTCACTTCTTGTCCCTGCTGAACAAGTTCTATGAAACCCAAAAACCCCAAACCAACCCACCACCCCAGCATCACAACAGCCATTCAGGCACTCACACTGCGCTGTCTGGCTCCAAGAGGAAGAAGAGACGCAGCAAGAGCAGATGCTGAAGTGTACTTTTCCCCAGGAAAACAAAAATAAAAGCTCTGTGATAAATGCATGTGAGACCTGCACCCCGTGGACCGCAGCAGGAACATCGCTCGCGCTCGCCACCGCATTTCTGCTACCCGCGGTCCTGCGTGACGGTGCCTCAGGAGCCCCGGGGCTCTGCTTCCTCCTGCCGGGGCTGGTGTTTGCGCTTCCATCCCAGTGCAGCCCCGCTCCGGCTGCATCTTGCAGCCCCCTTGTGAGCTGCGACCATCGCTCACCCCTTCTGTCCCACTGTCCATGTGCTGGTGGAGGTCTGCTCCTGGCCCCCTGGCATCACTACTTGCTCCCACCCCCATCCCTGCAGCCCAGCCAGGGGGCTGCAGAGCCGACAGCAAATCTCCCGGAGCCACAGGAGCCACCCTGCCCATAAAGCCCCCAGCCTCCGAGCCCCGGGCAGCGCTCTGCGTCGGGACAGGCAATGCCCCCCAGCCCTCCCAGGAAGCACGGGCGTGGGGCTGGAGGCCACGCAGGTGAGATGGCAGGGTGATGGCACGCGAGAGCCAGCGGGCAGCACTCAAACGTTCAGGCAAGGAGCAGACCGAATCTCGGGAAGCACTGCACGTACCTGGCCGGAGGCCAGAAACACGCTGGCTGCAGCACTAACTTAGCAGCAGCAGACAACTTTGCAAACAGCCTGCAAACAAGCTCCTGCGTAAATCAAAGGCCACGGAAAAGAGGAGCCTCAGACAGGGTGAGAAACCCCATCCAACAAAGTTCACGGCAGTGAGATGCCATTTCCTAAACAAGGTGGGGATGCATCGAGCAGCGACAGACACAGGCCCTGGAGCAGCACGCCGGGAGGGGGGCATCTCAGAGACCCCCCCTGCCACCCCTCGGCTCCCAGCAGAGGCAGACTCCACTTGCTGAACTCCAGCATTCATATTTTAGCTTTGGATTTTCCTTAGGCTGGCCCTATTCTTATTTCCCTCATGGGAACACAGCTCCCAGGTTTGTCCCATCTCCACACAGTGCCTCTGCATCCCTAATAACTTCAGATCCCTCCAGCAAACCTCAGGAACGGCTGAGGGCTACAAGGGGTCCTGGGAGAAGCGACAGAGGGGTACGACTGTCCCACCGCTGTAGCAGAAAGGCTACAGAATAAGCAGAACCCCTCTTTATCATGCACCACGGGATCTAGCTCTGCATCTTCAGACAACCCAGTTTCCATGTTTCTGCAACAGCCAGATAGACTTTGATATTTTTTGTGATCAAACAGTCTTTTAAAAGGACCTTTAAAATGGTCCCTTTGACAGGCCTTCATGCAGGGCCTTTTTCGGTAAAGGGGCTTTCAATAAAAAGACTGTTTCTAGTCCCATAAAAGGTAATATCATTGGAAATAACTCAGCAAAGTCATTAGCGAACCATTCTCAAACAGCATTTAATGATCAAGAACACAAAAAAACGACTACCATAATTATCTGCTGTGGTATTTTCACATTTGCTTTCACCAAGTGAATGGAAAATAAAGTGACCGTAATTATCTAAGATTTTCAGTGAAGTCTTGCAGCCCTCCCACAATTACTGGGCTACATGACACTATAGTTCCCTCTAACTGCCCAGATGACAGACGGAGGCGGCCCTGGGGTGCGGCGCCATCTGCACTTCGCAGGCAAGCAGAAACGAGGGGCGGCTTCACCCACCACAGGACGTTGATACCGTTATTTTGGAGGCAGGGTGTAGGACCAGGTCTTGTCTTCCCCAGCATGAATGAGCTCCAGTGAAGTGCCATCAGGGTCAAACCCGGCATCAGCCAGGTCAAAATTCATTTACACTGCAGCCAAAAGACCAGTTTGATGAGTAATGTGCAGCCAGTGCTGTCCCCTGGGTGGCAGGAGGGCCCACGCTGGCCCAAGAACACCACGAAGCTCCTGAAAACACCCAGAGGAACAAGATCATCCCCTTCCAGGAACGTGGGATGCTGTTTTGCTGGGAAGCGAGTCTCCTGCTCCGTTGTGGTACCTGGGACATGAGCCAGCGCAGGGGTGAATCTCTGTACAACAAATATGTTTTCAGTGACAGGATCCTGGTCCTGATCCCTGGACAAGCCCAGCACAGAGTTTCCTTTGGCTGGAGCTGCCTCAACAGCAACACCTCTCTGTAGGGCCCTGTCTGAGAAGGTACCACACAGAGAAAAATGACTGTGTCTTGTTTTAATCTGTAGGGCATCATTCAGATTTATAGGCCATCCCTAAACAGCCCCCGGTACGTTTTAACCTGTGGCTTTGCAGAGAGCAATCTGCGCCCAGACCCTCATTTCTGTATTCTGTCCTTGCCCTTCTTTCACCATTCCCATAAGATTCAAACAAAACTCCGCCACCATCTTCTGCAAATCACCAGAAAGACATACTTACACCAGCCAGCAAATGGGGCGCAGCAGCCCGGAGCCTGGTCCTGCCTCGGTGAGCCCCTGCCTCGGTGAGCCCCTGCCTCCATCGCCCCTGCCTCGGTGAGCCCCTGCCGTTACACGTGCCCACGCCGACCTCTCCCACGAGTGCCACCGTCACAGCCAAGGTTGTGCTGCTGCAGCGAGGAGAGTATTAAAGCACTCCAGACTTCTGCACCACGGTGAAGTCTGTAAACCCAGTGACCTGCCGCTGTGTGACAGGCAGAAGAGTAGACGTACGGCATATTGAGGCTATTAGCAAGAGTCAGGCAACAACAAACAGCACCGTGCTATGAAATTAAATTGAAATGCAATAAAAAAATCCCAAATGAGAAAATATGCAGATCAGCCTGAACTTTGTCACTTTGCTGAATTACAGCATGTTTAGTGACAGGGATCGCTTTTCAGCTGGGAAGGAACAGATTTTTCTGTCTGATGTTGCTGAGACCTGGACATCAAAAGCAGTTTTCTTGGGAAGTGACAGTGGAAATGCAATAGATCTTCTAGAGGACGTTGCTTCCTTTCATTCAATGGGATACGTGTTTTAAGGAGAATTGAAGTTTTAATCAAAATTCTTGCTCATGTTTGTCAAAAGCAGGGAAAAGTGACAACTGCTTGTTGGTTGTTGGCTCACGCTGAGCCAACCGTTTGAATATTATTCTGCTTGATTAAATTTGCATTGCTAATAGGGGAGAAGCCATATGCCTCACACACCTGTAGAACACAGCTCCGGGTTTTGAAAGGTTATTAGCACACTATTATGTTCTGGCAAGAAAGGATTTTTTCGGAGCGGGATGAAGAGCTCCCAGGGGTGCAGAGGAACACAACGGGTCCCCTTCCCACGCCACGCGGGTCCTGCTGCACGGCTCACCCCATGGCCATGCAAGGGAGTGACCTGCCTCTTGCTGGGCAAAACCCCTTCAACTTTAGCAGGGAAGTGTCTATCAGAGCAGCATGAAGTCTCACTTGGAAAAAAAAAAATGGAGCATGCAAGAGATTTAAATCTTATGGAATGTCTTATAAAGATAATGGAATTGCGGCTCTCTGTCTGGCTTCAGCTGAATTTTAAATGACTTGAGTAAAAACGAGGGGTTTGTTTTTCCTGTTGTCCAATTAAGAGCTTTGTCATCACTAGAGATTGCTGAAATTATTGCTTTCTCCTTCAGGTTATATTCCAAAAATTAAACAGACTTCTCCTACTCCCCCCTTAAGACTTTGTAGAGGGATTTTATCCTGATTAAAGTGTTAAAAATTAATGCCACTCAGACACATCCCTTTGGATTCTACTGACTGCAGCTACTGCCTGTCTCCTCCAGGTATTTCAGTCGACGTTATCTGTAATTAATGTTACGTGTCTTAGGAACTGGCTTTTTCTCAGGGAATTTTCAGCAGTGCTGACTGGGGGCCAGCCCTGCCTGCTACGAAAACTGGACTCAAATGCCAAGACTCAATGTCTTGTCCTCTTTCCAGCATGCAGCTTTATTAGCAGCGAAGCGAACTCTGTTTGGAGAAAATTCAGTGTGCATTTAACTTTCCAGGCAAAGGATCCTGCGTAGGGATCACCTCTCAATACTCACTCCTATCCTGTGATATCCAGGCTCAGAGACACCATTTGCTTTTTTCATTTAAAAGGTGTTGCCTGGTAAGAGGACAAAGCATTTCAGGAAACCCAGCTGAGCTAATGCTGTATGCGATACAGGTGGGGATGTGTTTGGTCTCAAGATGAGAAATCTCTGCAAGGAAATCCCATAAAAGCTGAGATGCACCATCAGAAGAGCCCTGGGCAAATATTATTTTCACCAGTTACCAACCCCACCAACCCAGCCTCAACATTTGAGAATTACAAGTTTCACTCTCCCCTGAATTCCCAAAGCTTTATTGGGCTAATTGGTAACCCTTTAATCACAGCCAGGCAGAGAGTTTTTCATAGCAATGCCGTAGAAATTGCAATGAGGAGACAGAAATATGAGCTGGTGAGTATTTGTTCACAGGCACATACGTGCGTTCTCCTTACTCCACGGGTATTTATGGACAGACTGAAGGACAGATAAGCCTGAGCACATTTTTCCCCAAAGCATGCTGATAATCCCAACCCAGCAAGGAGGATCCAGCAGGACAAACACCACTGTCTGTGCAAAAAAAGTGAAGGAAATACGTGATACCTGAAAATACCTGAAATACCTGAGCTCAGGGATGAGTCCAGGGAGCAGCGTTCAAGCGGTGCTGGGGAGCAAGAGCCAGACTGGCTCTCACCACGGGGACCAGCAAGGCACCAGGAAGGAGCACTGGGAGGCAAAGGGGCAGGAGAGGGGGAAATGGTGGCCACAAGTGACGTCTCTGGCCCAGCATTTGTGAAAACAGATGCTTCGCTGCAAATACCTAATAAAAAACTTGGCACCTGGGACCTTTAAAGTCTCAGAAGGAAAGCTGCCCCATTTCCTAGGCATATTAATAGTCGTTAAACTTGCAGTGCTTTGGTACCCCCTGTGCTGGCTGGAGAGAGGCAGTGTTGGCCGCGTCCTCTTCTGACGCACTGCACCGGGCCCTTTCCACCTGCATCCCTCTCTCAGTTTTAAAAATACATCCGCATCAAGGCAGTGGCTTCCTATCATGATGCCTGGAATTCCAGGTCATCTTAAATAAAGGGCATTTTTCGGAGCTGGCAAGAACACTGTCACTGCGGTCAGCTGGTCAGAAAGTTTTGTTGGGGTTCAATAGCAATTGTCTTTTTTAATTGCAAAGTCATTTAGATTTTGATAAAACTTGCTGTCAATCTCCCAGAAATGTCCGAGGTGATAATTGCCATTTTCAAAACATTCTTCAGGGAAAGGTTTACTGCAATTAGTTTGCCAAATGATGGGGTGTTTTTAAAACACTTTCTTTGGGCATTTCCAAAACAAAAATATCAAGGATGACCGACAGGATGGGGGAGGTGGCATTGGGATGAAATCACTTTAAAAATTTCAAGTTTTTGACCTAATGCAAGGCAGAAAGGCACGGAGCACAGCTTCCTACACCAGGCTTTTTCTAAGCTTCCCCAGCATTTATCCCTTCCCAGGCAAGAAAACAACAACCAAGAAAAACAACAATTGCCACGTAATTGCAATATTCTGAAAATAATAAACTTCCTTTGGTAAAGGAGCATGTTAGTAACATGAACGTGCAGGACTAAGATTGAAACAAGGCTTTGAGGTAATGAAAAATGTGCAAGGACTCTAAAATAATTCCCTGCAGAGCAGCAGAGCCTCTCCCAGGCTCAGCACTGATGTCCCACACCTGGGATAGCTCACGCAAAACCACCCGCGGTGCCGAGCAACGCCTGAGCTCGGGACAGGAGCAAAAGGCTCAGTGGGAGAGAAGAGGTTGGAGCACTCTTCAAGGTGAACCAAGACAACTCCAGCGGTGTGAGAGGGAGAAGCCATCAGCACGGCCGACCTTAAGAGATAGCTATCAAGGCACAAACGCATCTCTTTAGGAAAACAAGGCAGCCCCTCCTCGGCCGTGCTGTACGGTAAGCTCAAGGACGTGCGATGTTTCAGTACGCGGACCTCAGCTCTCTACTCTTGAAATTGGGAAGGACCTTGAATGCTCTGTTTAAATTTAATTTATAGACAAGACCCCCAAACTTCTTAAAAGAGCACATCAATAAATTAGCATCAAATTTTGCTGCCTTGTCAAGGATTAGTGGTTTTAATCCATTTCAAGCATGAGTTGGGAATTAGAAAATAGTGCTGAGATATTAATAAAAAGTAGTTCAGTGGGTGCCCTTAATTTGCTTAAAGGGCTGGCAGGAATTTTTATGCAGAGCAGAGAAGGAGCTGAGCAGATAGAATAAAAATGTCTTAATGACATAACACACCTAGAGCTTTCAGGCTTTCCTCTTGGTTTCTGCATCAGACATTTGCTGGCTGAACCTGTTAGCAGCCGAGACATATATCAAGAGTAATTCATTTTCAGTCATTTGAGTGAGCAGGACTAACTGCTGTGGGCAGGACAACTGGGCTTCAGCACCAGCCTGCACATTCGACTTTTGCCTTTAAACCAAAGCATCCTAGTTGTTAGGTTAGCTTGCTCCACTGAATTTACCAGCAGGCTTCCCAACTTGACTACAAGGACCCTCCTTTCATATGTTTGCATCCATGCAATGGGCCCCCTTTTGTGGAAATGTGCATTTAAATCTGGATTGTAAGCACCCGTATATTCGCTGCATGTTAATACTGTTAATGCAGAACGTGTCTGCATGACTTATGGTATACACTACGATGAAGAAGTGAAATCCTACACATAAATCAACTTAAAGGCAGGGAGACTGGTCCAGGGTTAAGGGACTAGCCTTGGGTTTCGAACACCGAGGCTCACATCTCTCCTCTGTAGCTGAACATGCTCACACGCGAGTCCTGCAGGCTCCCTGCAACCCACTTCTCCCCCAGTAAAATGGGGTTATACGAATGCCGTAGCCCAGTCCAGGGGTTGTTGCAAGGTTCCCAGATTGGAAAAAATTCAGCTATGAGTATTAAAGAAAGCGATGAAAAAGTCTTCATTTCATATGTAAATTATTTTTTATGGAAACGTTACCATGGGGCAATACACACCCAGGTTCAGGAGGTGAATTAGGAGGTGAATCAGGAGGTGAATCATCTCCTAACTTCAGCAGAATTTAGCCTCAGCAGCTCGATCGCTGTGTCTTAAGCTCGCAGATTAGACAGCGATGCTCCCCATTTGGGATCTCCACAGCAGCCTTTGTGGAAATCTGCAAGATTTGGTTTTCTCCCCACTGTGTCAAAGGAATCTCTTTTTCCATCCCTTTAAAATCCACATACAATCTCAGTCCAGTGCTAAAAAAAAACCCAATGTGAAAGAGGAACTGTGCTATATGTGCAAGTAGCAAAGCTGCTCGGAGGCTCGCTAAACACACTTCTCCCACGAGCCACAGCGAGCCAGCCCTGCGTGCCCAGCGGGCCGGCTGCAGCCTCCTCCATCCTCCTGCTCGTGCTGGCCCGTCTGGCTCCTGCCCTCCCACCCCCTGCTTCTACTGCAGTCTGTGCTGCGATCTGTGTAGCAAACACAGCATTGTGGGTCCTCAGAATAAATAAATAAATAAAAAAACCCACCCCGAGATTTTCATCCCGATGGGCCACACAAGGATGAAGTGTGTGCTCCCAGATCTTTTACAAGCCTGGAATCATTTGCAAAATCACTCTCCAGGTGCAGTACCTTATAATCCTCACATGCCACCTTAAATGTACTCACCTACACACACACTGGCTGGGGATAAGCTCTTGAGTCTGTATTAATTCACATTTGGTCTGCGGGTCAACAGCAAAGAACACAGGGCCAAGACCCAGAGGTCTGCCGGAGGTCTTCTGCTAAATCCCTTTGTCACTGACGGTTGCTGTCTGCAACCATTCACCTTGTCTTTCCTTCAGCAACGGGGAAGGCAGCTTGAGATGTACTTGAATAAACAGAAGTTGCCTGTTAGGCCCCATGAGACAGAGTCTCGGGGTCATCCCACATCGAGGGTGCTCCCACCCCCCTTTATGCACGTGCACCCTTTCTTTGGACACGGTACCTGTGCACGTAGGAGCCTCCAGCCAAGGTGCTGTGCTTCCAAAAGCAGCACAGGCAGGGATAAAGGAGGTTGGAATACACCAAAGGGCTTTTAAACTGGTTGCCAGCACTTCAGGGAGAAAATTAACATACCTCAAGTTGTTTTGAGAACGCCCACAAATCCTGCTCCCTAGCACAGTCCCATATATCATTGATTTAATGGGTGTTAATGGGCTGGTGCCTTCAAAGCTTTTAGTCAGCACAGATGTTTGCCCTTTGACAAACCACTTTGATCATTTGCGCTACTAATTATTTTTAATTCAGAAAATGTCATATGAATTGTTTGAAATGTGCTGTACAATGGGACATGGTATTGCTGATTACCTCCCCTAAACGTCTGCAGAACAACCAGCAAAAGTTTGGTCCAGGCATATAAAAAGGAAATACAATTAATATAAATTGAGCTGTAAGTTAAGGTCCCCTTTCTCCTCCCAGGTAACAGTAGATGACATTAGGATAAGTTGTGCACAGAAGTTGAGACAAGACTGCAATGTTATGGCGATAAATCACAGTGTCTTGACATAACCTCATTTACAGCATGTACCTCATTCGCATGGCCCTTGCCATTACACAGGAAAATGCAGAGATGCTCCAAAACCAAGAGCAGATTGCAGAACCAAAGTGAAGAGAGCAGAGACCACGCTAATTCACTGTTGCTTTCCGGTGGCAGAAAACAGTCCTCTTTTTTTGCTAGGCAGAATGACGACAGTAGAAATCTCATCACATCACACAGTCACTACACCTTACATCTATAATCCAGTCTGCCCAAAATTTTCCAACAGTTCAGTACATTTTCCCTTTTAAAAAGAAGAACTGCTCTAGTTTACCTGCAGCAAAACAAGTAGGGTGACAAAAACCAAAGCTAAACACAAGAATTTTGGATCAACCAAAACTACTGGCGCTGGTACTAAGAGCACTTAATTTGATGCAGAGTTAATTTTTGAAGGTTTTCATTTCAGCAAGAGCAGAAAAAAAAAATATGAGTGTTTGTAACTCCAGGCAGTTCAGCCACCCATCAGCAAAAATAACAACTAATTATTTACACAACTCTACCCACAGCCTTTGCCATAGAATGAGGCCGGGCAGAGTGCCTCTGACTGCCCCTTGCTTATGGCTTTTCCTGACCTGCCTTTACAGCCCCGCAGAGTGTTTGAGTTCACAGCTGGAAGTGTAGCATGAAGGACGCATAGGATGAGCTCTCAAGTGCCAACACTTTACCGGGGCTCCTGAAGGCCTGTGCCTCCGAGCACAGCAGGGGATGTGGGTCACGCTGGGTTTGCTAGGGCCACCACGAAGAGATGCAGCTGGCCAGAGAAGCAGGTGAGGAGGGAAGCTTAATACTCTAAGAAGCAACAGCTTGTTCTGGACACACACTTCCACAGGCAAGAAATCCTGGACAAAGTCCACAACTCCACAGAGCTGGAAAGGAAAGTGGGAACAGTGTCTTGGCTCACATCTTAGGGCAGACAGAATCACCTAGCACAGGATGGTGACGTTGCCCCTTACGAGGCTTGTAGGAAGGCTCCTGTGACACATCATATCCATGCACAGGGAGACAGATGACTGCCTCAGGCAATCCATCCGTAGCTCTGGATGTTGCTCAGGTGATGCTCAGCTCCCACCATGGGATGTGCAGAACTGCTGACTCGTCCCAAAGACCACCAGATGTTTACAAAAGTGCTTTTAAAAGGAAGAGGAGGTATTTTCTTCCCTAGTCAGATCATGTTTCAAACCTTTTTCCAAGGTAATATATTGTTCTTAAGCAAAATTTTTCTGATAATTTAAGATTTTTTTTTCTGCTAAAATTAAAGGTATTTAGAAGTATTTCCTATCAACCACTCCATACCAGTTTTGCTAGGATATCTTGGGCTAAAACAAAGGAAATCACAAAACCAGTAGGAAATACAGGAAGAAAATCGTTAAGATTATATTACTCCCCAGTTTGACCTTATTTTGGAGTAGGCCATGACAAAGTTAAAGTAAATCTTTCAAAACAGAGATACAGTTTTTAATCACTCCTAATTAAAAAATAGTTGTAAACAATCTATTTAAATGAAACACAGCTTGGACGAACAAGGTGCATCCCACCTCCTCCCCTCCTTTGTAACAGGCCAGATCAGCTTTCTGCACTTCCAAGTTGTTGACATTATCCCAGAAGTAATCATGTTGCTGTCTAGCCAAGGAAGATTGATGTCTATCTGTGCTGACAGACATGCTGATGCCTCTTTTCCTCAGGCTTCCAAGGTTATGGTTTGACAGTCAATTAAAAAGTTCTCTCTTCCCTGACAAACTGTTGGGCTCCATTGACTTTTTTTCCCCCCTCTTCCCTTCTCATAAAACACCCTCGTGTTCTCCCCTCGACCATGGGGATTTTATTATCACGGCATCCACAACTGGGCACCCCCCATGTTTCTTCTGCAGAGGTGACAGAGGAACACAAACTTCACAGCTGCTCTCATTTACGCAGTCGCACACCACAAACTTGCTGCTTCCCTGCTGCCTACACCAACCCTGCCAGAGACAGACTGATGGGGGTCCGTACCCTCACCCCTTCCTGCTGGTCGCAGCTGCACCCGGCGGAGCCCGTTGCCACCATAGCAGGATTCCAGAGAGCAAACCTGGACAGGGCAGGAGATGTGAAAGTTGCACATTCCCAGCTTCATTCTTCTACCTGTAGATGGCATGGATATACCTTGCTATCTCAAGCAGCTCTCCGCCTCTTCTCACTTGCTTAGATTCTAGAGATCAGCACTTTTAAATATGAAGTGCTATCTAGTGGGCGAAATTAACTCCCATCAGATGATACAAAACACCTATATAAAATATCTACTTGAAACATCAATGCTTTTCAGGGAATTGAAAATAATACTCAAGCAAGAAACAACCATAGGAACTATTGAAATTTGCTTTGCAATGAATTCTTTATGCAGTGAAGATTTCCGTGGCAAGTGCGGTTTGCCCATAGAATGAAAAACAAAGCCCAACAAACCTCCAAAGAAAAAAGCAATCGGGAGGAAACCGTCTGAGTGACATCCAAGCTATACGAGGAGTAGGACTACGCCTCTGAACTCCACTCACGGAGACATCTCAGCAAGTGCTGCCACTGAGACAAGATGTAGGAGGCTGTTCTTGGGAGAAGCAGCCTATCGGGCTAAATTTGCAACCATGCCTGTGTATCTTTGGGCTGATTATGCAAAAAGTATTTAATTGCCTCAAGGTTCAGAGCAGCAGTTATAGTGAGAATGACAGGAAAAGACAAAAACCCTAGCACGTGTGACTGCAAGGAGAATGAGGTACCTTGGCATTTCTGTAACTCCCACTAAACATCCCTCAGTAATTTCAATAACCTAAATACCTTTGTATATCAGATCCACAGCATCTTTGTTTAGACACTCCTGAAAAGTTTGTCCTTAACCTTAACTACGAAACCCTCAGAATTTTTGCAAAACTGCCTTTGATTAAAATGAGATATTTACTCTATGCAGAAAGCAAATCTCCATACAGAACTTCTTTAATACCTTCAGATGGGAACCCTCCAAAAGCGACCGTGTCCCTGCAGGAAGCTGGGGGATATTTCTAAACCCCTGCTTGCTGCAATGCCTCTCCCCTACATAAAAATAACAACAAAATTAATTTAGTGCACTCCGTTAAGCTGCAGTGTTCAGAAGGCATTCCTGCAAAGACTTCTCACACGGTACCATTAGCACCTACTTGCAATGCATCAAATTAAGTGTGTAGGCAGGACTGTGGAGAAGTCAAGTCAAAATAATTCATATGTGCAGCTACCTAGGACACTGCTTAAAAGACACAACAGAACTCCTGAACATGTCTTAATAATTCTCACAGTTGTTTTGGTAAGACACCGAAATTTTCCACTATACTTGGAGAATCAAGCAGCTTCAGGTCCCCTCAACTCCTTACTTGGACAAGTAGCCTCACCTTAGAGCAGTGGCTATTTGCAGAGGGTACATCCTTATCTTACCTCTCCCTCTAGCTGAGGGCAGCTCTGCTAGCCATTGCAGAACATATACATCACACATTTTTGGGAAACGAAAAAGAACTTGAAATCTGGGCGGACTTCATACTGTGGACATGCTACAAGTTTGAAGAATTAAGGTGGGGAAGAAAGAATAAGCATTAAGTCATGCATACGTTAGGGACAAGGGTTCACTGTGCTCTGTTATTTTATTTTCTGCTTCTTTTTATAGCTGAGGAATGGGGCAAAAAAAGTGACAAATTACAAAAAAGACAGAGGATGATATTTTGATAGTGGCTTCTGTATTTTGAAGACATGCCCATACTCCTCAGTGAGTTTGAGAGACACTAACCTCCACTCCTAAGTGACTGAGAAGATATCTTGTTCATATTCATAAAAATCCCGATTTACTCCAGGGCATGAACCATAATGAACTGTGTTTATCCTTTAAGAAAGATGAAATGAAGCAACTGGAAATGCAATTAACTTCCTCATAATGCATAAGAAATTATATAGGCAATTTCCCTAGTTGTGCAGAGATACTACATGTATTTAGTACCATGCACCAAAATTCAACCTCATTTAAGATAGAAAGCCACAGGGGGAAATGGGACTGGAAGCACAGCACCATCTTACAGACCTGTGAAACATTCAGGGCTGTGTTTCAGCCAGCTAAGAGGTTTCAGCTCAAACCAGGGCATTACGGGACAGTGCCAGAAGCAGTGAGTTGGTTCCCTTAGGTCTTGTGTACCTAGACTTCATCTGAATTTAATCAAGACAAATTGGCACTGCCGTATAATTTACTATATTTGAGGATTTCATAAACACCTCTAGTTTATGCCATGCAAATTATTAAATGAATATAGAGATGGAGACAAGCCTCTCCAAGATGTTCTAAGTACTGCAAAAAATAATTAAATCTGATTTTAGCTCTATTTTGATGCTATATTTCTAAACTTTTAATACCAAGATAATATTTCTCCCCCTACATTTATAAACCATACTCACTCTCCAATCCTGTCCCTCATTAAGATAAGCAATTGCACAAGTTTAGCTGAGAACTTGTTTCTGGTTTTATTTTTAATCCCAACTGATCAGTGTCTCCACATCTCCTGCCTCTCTGCAACAAAATACCTATCCTAATCTGTCTATCCAAAAGGGCGGTCTTTTTGCTCCATCACCTTCAGCTGCTTACAACCATTTGAGTTCTACCAGACAGAATTTTATGAAGTAAATTTGCTTTTCTAGAGGACACACTGTGATTCAGCTGAAAACATCCAGTGAAAATAGCTGCAGGTTTACTTAGGAGACTGGAGCCAAAGTCCTACAGGTGCCTTCACTGGGAATATTGCCAATGGCCTTTGGGTCTTATAGCTTATTCTCCATGGTCCTGTGCATTTCTCAGCACTGCTGCCAGGTTTCATGCACATCTTACAGCACACCAGCAAGGCACTATTAAAAGAAAGCCAACAATCAGTGTTAATTATTCTGAAGGTTGAACATGCATGTGGGATGCAAAGGCATCTCACATTACTTACACCAACTGTTCATTTTGATACCAGATCTACTGTAGCTGGAAACAACATCTCTCCTATCCTTCCAGTGTCATCCCAAAGCTCACATTTTAAATATATTTGGGCAAGGTGTCCTATCATTCCCCTAGCAGAACTGCAATTTTTTTAATATAAAATTACGCTATTTTTAGTAAGGTACAGAGAGTCCTTCCGGCTTCAGCCATTCCCCATCGCTGCACATTCTCCACCCTCAACGCAGCTGTATCAAAACAACACGAGTGCTAAGGGCACAGAAGGTCTTGACTACTTGGGGTGAGCTAAGCTATAAGTCATCTGCCTCTTAGGCACATCCAGTTCTCACCCTTTGCAATGTTTATAAATGCAGGGCTATATCAGGGTTTTTGAAGAGCTTGAGCAACACAGCCAAGGCAGCTATTTACCAGGGTCCAACACAAGGGACTCCTGGTTCACTCCTGGTGCCTCTTCTGCTATGCCCCGGGCTCTTAACGCCACAGAGGTGCCCCTTGTTACAGTCAAATCTTACATCGGTACCTCAGCCTAAGTCAAGTTGTGGGCAACCAAATGGAAGTGATCATCTCCTCAGCCATCAACTGAGGCATGGTCTTCTCAGCAATTAACAGTCTACAAGTCTCCCAAACTCAGCTAAAGGCTGCTGGGAAGAAATAACATTGATCTTCAGGGAGTTCTTCATGAAAAGTAAGTGTCAGACTTGGAACACAAGCACCCTTATGGTGTTGTTAAACTAGAGTTGCCAGAAAAATAAAAGCTTAGAAAAACTGTAGAGAAAGCTGATATTGGCATTGATTACTAATGCCCCAAATCAAGGGACAGCTGTGAAGTCCATGAGCCTCAGAGGATCTCACTTGCATGAGGGTTTGTAGAATGACATTTTGCTAACAGTGCTTTTCACTGCGTCTGATCATTTTTGGGTCTTACAGCAAAGTCATTCGGCCAAAGACAGATATCTGCAGGCATCAGTTATTTTTCCATTTCCCCTGACACCCGTTAACATCCATTAGAGTTGACTTCTGACAAACTTGGAATGGTATGGGTGTTCCGGAGGGCTGGAAAGAAATAAATAGATGGCCAGAATAAACAGGTGACCAAGAAGCTGTAATCTTGCATGAATCCCAAGCAAAATCACAGAAAGGCTGATACTATGCACAAACATGAAAGAATTAAAAGAAGAGAGCATAAATGGATGCCCATCAAGATAACTCTTCGTTGTGAAATTATCAGGTCTGGCTGATAAAGATCACCATGTTAGTCCAACAGTAAGGTTTTTCACTAAAAGTGAGTGACTTTATGACTCCTGGTGTTGCAGGCCATTACGGTCTAAAGTCAGCACTATAAATAAATCAATGTAGATCAAAGTTAATTGAAAGACTGTTAACTGATAAATCACAAGATGTGATTGTAACATCAGCCGTCATAAACCCTCTCACACTGCAAGCTAAGTTCAGGCAAGTCAGTCTTGATTTCCCATAGAGATAAAGAGACTACACAGGAATGGCTACCACCAGTCACCTGGCAGGTAGCCATAGCCTCATTAGGTCTGTGAGCCCTAGGCCAAAGCTGCAATTTCACATTAGATCTGAAATGAAGATACCATGTCTACATAGCTTGGTACTTGATCTGATCCTGCTGCAGAGCAATGGACACTCATCTGTCTCTCCCAGTTGTGCTGCCAGTGGAGGAACTTTCATAGGGAGCATCACCTGGCTGGCTTCCCTTCCTAGAGATCCATTGGACAAAATTCTGTATAGACTTTTTCCTTGCTGAGCCTGCTTAGATACATCTTTTCCTTTTATCTGAAGATATAAAGGCCCATTGGAATCATCACCCCCCCTAAATGGTCATAATCTCTCATTTTATGCTCTTCCTGGGCTCTCATAGTCAAAGTGTGCCTGAATCCTACAAACTCTTTCAGCATAATTCCACTTAATGCCCAGACTCTCCTCTATATCCACCTATCCAAAGTTGTCATCCAGGTGGTTGTTTCATGTCTGGACCACTGACGCTTCCTTCTAAGCTTGGAAAAAATTATCTTGCCCTAAACACTTCTGCAGAATATGACTCCATGACAACGATCTGCTCTAATGACTGCAGTTGCCCCTTCTCCCCTGCTATTCCTTGTGTTTGGGAGAAGCTGCTCCTACCCTTCTACAGAACAAACACATTGCCTTCCTTTGGGCCTTTTCTTGCAAAAAGCCTTTTCTGCAGGACCACCAAACTTACAAATTGCAACGCTCACCACTATCACCTTCTCCTTCCATGTTTCCTATTCTGCCCCACCTGAGTTCACTTCTTTCACTTGGACCAGAAAGTTTTGGGAGAAGGCGGCCATCTCTTACCTGTGCATTACTGCGCTCAGTGCAGTAACGTCCCAGTCCCTGACAAAAGGTGCCAAGTCCTACACATACTCCTACTAGAGTCTCATTTCCAGGTTTATAAACTAGAAAAAAAAATTAGTAAGCAATTTTCCAGCCATACCCAGATGATTGAACTGAAACTTTCACATTAATTTCTTGATCCGCTATGACTGTATTTGTTACTCACATGAGTGTCAATGCAGCAGGAATAACAAGCTTGTCCTAACCAACACTGCTGCTTCTCATTTGCACAAGGGCTGATGGACAGAACTGAACATGCCTCCAGACTGCTGGAGCTGTACGACACACCATCCTTGCAGCTTTCAGAAAAAACCCTCATTAAAGTTTTATTCATCCTGCAGAAGTTTTGACAAATCAGAATTGCCCAATGCTGGAGCATCAATACCACATGTTTTACTGACTCTCATGTTCCAGCTAATCGCATCCCTCCTGAAGTGGCAGGCACTCTTCCTCCTTGTATCCCAGGACATGGAGATGCAAACCACTGACCAAAAAAGCATGTCTAGATGGCACTCAAAGCCTGTCCCCTGCTGGAAGACTCCTCTAGTAGTCAGTGTGGAACCAACCAGGAGCAATTCCAGGGTTTAGACTATACACGACATAAGAGCTCATCTGTCTGGCAGGTTTCAGAGTGCAGGTCAGATGTGCTCCTCACACACAAGCGTATCTGACGGACAGCACAAGGCAGGGTGGCTGCCTGCAGAGATGGCTCTGATAGCCTGAGGGAAGAGGCATGGTGCAGATTTCAGGACCAGACCTGTCAAGAACAGATTCAAGCTCTAGAGGCAGCAGAGTTTTACTGGGGGAACATCTGGGGCCAGTAAAGGCTCTCATGGTATCTCACTGCTGTCCTTTCCTAGTGTAAGTCTTGCCCATGTTAAAATCACTGGAAGCTGAGAGTAAATTCAAGCAGTCCTTGAGGAAGAACCAGTTTTAGCAAAAGAAGGTGGTGACTTGTTAAGTTTAGTTAAAATTTTTTAAAAAGAGCAATTTTATTCCTGGCCTGGAGGCTCACACCCTTAGTCACAACAGGACAGCACAATGGTAGGGGTTTTTTGAAAACATAGGGGAACGCGTAATCCTGCCTGAATCCATCCTGAACAAAAATGAGCCATGTAAATACAACCCCTTGGACACTGACTGATGCTCCCCCCCCAACCATCCAGACGCCCTTATGGCAGCATCCCTCCATCCCCAGCTTCATCAGGCTACTGGCCTTTTCCAAGAGGTCCTGGTGGCTCTGCAGCTGCAGACCTGCACTACCTTCAAATCTGGAAGGCAACATTATTTTTTTTTCCTGTACAGACCTGGTAGAAACAAACCCCATTTTATTTACCAACAGCAACCAAAAAGGCAGGATTCAGAGCTACTACAGTGGAAGAGAGCAAAGTCAGCACAGAATTTCAATTACTTGGGTTAGACAACCAATTTCCATTACTGCTAATGGGATTGATGCATCCGTTCTGCTGAGCACGTTACTGAAAATCTGCACCTTGTTCTGACCCTGGAAGTTCGTCTTCCCCTGCATAGCTTTAAAAAAAATAGAATCAAATGAAAATAAAATGAATGCTGTGTTAATCGCTGCGTTAGCTTTGGGCCATTTGCAATGCCTCTGCCTCTCCGGAGTTAGGTGTTTTATTTTCAGTAGATGTCTCTCCCCGCTCCAGTGGAGAAGCAGCTGTCTGAGGTAGCCTGTGGCTCTGGGTTTACATGTTGCCTGTACTAGCAATTCCCCGTTCATACCTCTTCCTAGATAACTCGTTTGAGCTCCTTGACTTTGCCAGGTGTCTTCAGGACCTTGATCTTTCATTCCTGTTCTTGAATCAACACTGCATGGGGGATCTCTTCCCTCAGCCATTTCCCACGTGGAAGGCACTCGTCCCCGAGAGGTGCTGGGAAGGGAAGTCTGCTTAATAACACTGTGCTGTCACTGATGTTCAAAAAGCTCAGGATCGTATTTTACAGTGCTAAGAAACAGTTAAAACTTTAAATACAACAATGAAAATGAGAATGTCAACACCTCTTTGTCTCTTGGATGATTTCCAGACTAGCTCTGTTTATTAAATAAGAAACCATGACATGGCCACCTGTTTAGCAAAGTCTCTGCAAGCCTCTTGCTAACCTTTGCATTTCATTTTTCTTGAACTGTTTATATACACAGGAGGGCTCAATCCTAACTGGAGCCTCAGGGCTTCCTGGTAATTATAATAAAAAGGTCAAACGGAGAAAAGAGTGATTGTGTGTTGAAGCAGGCAGCAAAACTCACACGAACGGTGCTCCTGCACGGGCTGCAGCACAGAGCGATGCTGTCAAGGAAATTCTAGAAATTTTGTTCCCGCTGCTCAGTTTGGTCATGTTTTAATGCCAAGGAATCTGTGAAGCAGATACTCCAGTAATGGAGTATGATGGGATGTTTGGATTTATGAGTCGGATAAAATGGTTACAGGTGAAGTCGCATGGAACAACAGATCTCTGCAAGAATCTCCCATGAGGCTGAACTCCCACATCCCAGCTGTTGAAAGGAAAATGCCTTTTAAAAAGACACCATCCTCCCTCTCTGCTTTGACTTGTGCTTCTTGGACGCAGCCCCTTCCCCCCTTCTAGCCAGTTTGGTCACTCTAAGAGTATTCTGACACCTTCAATCTCTTAAAAGCACTCAACTGTTTTTGTTTAAATGTCACTTAAATGTCATCTGGATTAAATTTGTATTTGCAAGACACAATATCACTCTACACTGTACTAAGTCCACTGCCAATGGAAGCTGCCCCCAGTAGCACAGATGCTATGTAGATGGTCCCACTGACCCAGGACATCCCAGCAGTCTTGTCAGTCCCACAATCTACTCCTGGGATTTGTCAGAGGGCACCGGGAGACTTTTCCAGTTTCCTCCAAATATTAAGCTAGCATAACCTGGCCTTAGTGTAACAATTACAGCAGATCAGTGCTTAAACAGATGCTTTAAGGTAGCTGAAAGTCACACGCCAAATCTAGTGAAAAACCTGGAATAGCTAAAGGCAAAGTTGCAACAGCTTAAATACCAGTTTAGCAAGTGTGGAGAAATAGAATAGTTTCTGCTCCAGCTTGTGCTCCAGGTAAAATTCCATTTTCAGGGCAGCCAAAAAAGCAGAAACCACATCTTTGGCCACAGTATTAAGCAGAGAGGCTTCTTCCCCATATCCTGTATGTAAGTCTGGTCTGGGCTCCTTGGAGAATCCATTCAGCAGCGAACACTGCAGGGCCTCACGGAACCCCTTAGCATTCAGGTTGAGCAGCTGAGCTCCCTCTGTGAAATACAGGGAATGATCAAGCCCAAAGCTGGGCAAGGAGTCACCATAGGTGGCAGAAGCAAACACTAAGAAGGTTCAGTCTCAAATTCTCCTCCGCTTTGGAAACTTCCAGCCTAGCAGTTTTGCTGTAGCAGTGCAGATCCCTCCACACAACAAGGGTAGGACGGCTGACGTGAGACTTGTTTTGCTCAGTTATCTTCCAGTGACCCTTCAGAAACAGTCTGCGGCTCCTGGCAGATCTGTGGCTGGGGCAGGAAATAAAAAAAAAAACCTGGAGGATTGAAGCAGGTGACTGAAACCAAGCTGGTTTGGCAATGGCAGAGGAGACTGTAAGAGCAAGGTATAATAGAGGAGATCAGAAGAGAAGGGAAGCACGTGCAGAGGGACCAGGAGTCCCAATTCTCACCCCGGCTTTCCCCATATGTGCTGTAGGACCTCGAGCGTGCCGTTCTACCTCTGCACTTCCATTTCCTGTGCACTCAGACATAAACTACCTTAAGGCAGAGATAATTTCATCCTACAGCTCTATACAGATCATAGCACAGTGACCATAACTGAGACCCCTGGCCTCCGATGTAATACAGCTGCTAATATGCTATCAAGGAATAGGATGAACTCAAAATATGTGTGTAAGTACAGGACTAATGCTGCAAAATGGTGAGTATTCATCCTGGAGCTACATTAACAGCTGGCATAAAACCAGCCAAGGTGAGGAACGTGTGGCTGGGGAAAGCAAGAGAAAATATAGCTGCCTTCCTCTGGGGTCTGCCTGAGGCTGGTCACAGCCTGTGCCAGCCACGGACACATCGGAGCCTCTGTGCAGCATATATCCCCCCCCAAATCCCACTGCAGAGAGACTCTGTGTGGGGAACTGCTGGGCAAGAGGAAGGAGAGGGCAGGGGCCTGGCCCCTGAGGTTATCCACACTGTCATCATCTGGGAGAAAGAACCAAGCCCCAGCATCCTGGATTCACAACTGAGCCTGCAAAATCAGCAGTGAAAAGGATGGGAGTAGGGTCTTTGCACTTGCAGCATGAACATTTCTATGGCAAAAGCTTACTGGTAGCCTGGTAATGTCTGAGAAGAGAACCACACTTTCAGACACGTCATTCATAGCTATTCCCAGTTCTGTGCCACCAGCTATCAGTCTACCCAAACTGGCAAAAAGACACAGTACAGCCAAGGTGAACACCACAGTTGGCCATGATGGTCTGCAGGACCCCCTGCTTCCTTTACAGGCTTCACTGAAAGAGAAGCACTGCTGCATCGCAGCCCTGTGCAGTTTGCTTCTAAGTCAAGGTTTGTGCCCCATTCAGAAAATTTTAGTGATGTTATAAATCCAGAAGAATAACTGAAGTCTCTTCGTTTGCTATTCTCCGTGAGGAAGCATTGCAAATTCAGAGGCATGGCTTCAACAGGCAGTCTGTCATTCTAGACCAGGAAAGAGCAACCACTACCGATCCCTTAAGGACAGAGGATAAGCAGCGTCCGCCTGCCGCCCTCCTTCCGAGGCACGTGGTGCCCGGCGAGAACACTGCAGCATTGCTGATGGGCCTCTCTCCAGGTCAGGGAAGGAAACCACAAAGCAAAGACCCCGGCTATCATGCAACCAGTTGTCCTTCTGGCGAGATGTACAAATTAAAGAAATGAACGGCACTTTCATTCCTCGTCCAGTGCCCGTGCATGGCAGTTTAGCACCTTCAAAACCTAAAGCTGTATTCTGCAGGAGGGGCTCGGGGCACTCGGCGTGGCTCTGCAGACCGCCCAGGCCCTCCATGGAGAGCATCGCCTTCAGATTCAGGGCTTTCCCTTGGAGACCTGGCCTCAGGCTGTTCACATGCCCTATCAAACCCCAGTTCCTCCCTGCATTCCTACAGCCCCCGTGAGAGCCTAACAAATTCAGGTGTCTATAGTAATTTAGGATTAGTTTAGGGGGACATGAAGGACTGTTGGGCTTACGTTGTTATTAGTTTCATGCAGGTATTAGAGATTTCTTCTGCACTCCACAATAGATGTTCTGCAGATCAGCTTCAAAAGCCCTTAGTTCCCCTCACACTCATGTCCTTTAGGTCACAGAAATCACT
The DNA here is from genome assembly GCA_017310255.1 of Butorides virescens. Lineage (NCBI taxonomy): Eukaryota > Metazoa > Chordata > Aves > Pelecaniformes > Ardeidae > Butorides > Butorides virescens. The sequence continues at coordinate 152,562 of JADKXX010006028.1, forward strand.
TTAAAGTCAGCAAGGAAAAAAAAACAACCTGCTGTCTTCCAACAACTAAATGGGGCTTACTCTAGAGCTGACAGCAAGATTGAACATAGCCTCCGTGCGCTGTGAGACGATAAATCCCTTTATTGGCACAGATTATCAACCTGATTGCTTGCATACAGATGAATGCAATAGCCTCGGTCCTCTGGGTGACTGCAAAGCAGGGAAAGCGGGAGGGGTGAATTTATTTGCTCAGATGCTTGTGATATTTATCTATCAATCACCAAGGAAAAAAAACCATTTTGTGAGCTCAATTCCAAGAATATTTTTGCATACAGAGAACAGAGCACTGTGAAAATTACCCAAATTAAAGAAGGAAAGGAAGGACCCTCAAGGTTGCACAGATGCAAGCCCAAAGTGTGTGCCACCAGCCCAGGGTCAGTACGCCCCAACACCACATCTGAGGTCTCCCCTACAGTCGTGGGATTTCCTAACCTACCTCACTCGAGCAGCACATAGCAAGACAGGGGACCAGCACAGAGCTGGCAGATCTCTAAGGATGTGTTCCATAGCACACAAGAGCTCTCGGTCCCCAGGTGTAAGAAATCAGGCAAGGAAGGGAAGAGGCCAGCATGGCTGAGTCAAGATCTACTGGTCAAACTAAAGAGTGAGAGGGAACTGCACAGGCAGTGGAAGCAGGGACAGATATCCTGGGAAGAGGGTAGGGACACTGCCCGGTTGTGTAGGGATGGGGTCAGGAGGGCCAAGGCACGTCTGGAGATGAATTTGGCAAGGGATGCAAAGAATAACAAGAAGGGCTTCTACAGGTATGTCAACCAGAAAAGGAAGGTTAAAGAAAGCAACCCCCCCCCCCCCCCCCCCCCCCGTACCGATGAACAAGAAGGGTGACCTAGTATCAACAGATGAAGAGAACTGAGGTACTCAACTTTTTTGCCTCAGTCTTCACTGGTAACCTTTCTCCTCACCCCTCCTGAGTCAATGGACCACAAGATGGGGACCAGGGGGGGTAAAGCCCCTCCCACTGTAAGAGAAGATCAGGTTCGTGACCACCTGAGGAACCTGAACACACATAAGTCCATGGGACCTGATGAGATGCATCCCAGAGTCCTGACAGAATTGGCTGATGTAGTGCCCAAGCCACTCTCCATGCTATTTGAAAAGTCATGGCAGTCAGGTGAAGTCCCTGGGGACTGGAAGAAGGGAAAGATTGTGCCTGTCTTTCAAAAGGGTAGAAAGGAGGGCCCTGGGAACTACTGACCTGTCAGCCTCACCTCTGTGCCTGGGAAGATCATGGAACAGATCCTCCTAGAAGCTATGTTAAAGCACATGGAGGCCAGGCAGGTGGTCCGAGGCAGCCAGCATGGCTTCACCAAGGGCAAGTCTTGCCTGATGAACCTAGTGGCTTTCTATGATGGAGTGACAACAGTGGACAAGGGAAAACCAACAGACATCATCTGCCTGTACTTCTGTAAAGCCTTTGACACGGTTCCCCCACAACATCCTTATCTCTAAATTGGGGGGTGTGGATTTGATGAGCGGACTGTTTGATGGATAAGGAATTGGTTGGATGGTCTCATCCACAGGGTATTGGTGATTGTCCAAATGGAGACTGCTGACAAGTGGTGTTCCACAGGGGTCTGTACTGGGACCAGTGCTGTTGAATATTTTCATCAATGACATAGACAGTGAAATCAAGTGTACCCTCAGCAAGTTTGCGGATGACACCAAGCTGAGTGGTGCAGTTGACACACCAGAAGGATGGGATGTCATCCAAAGAGACCTGGACAAGCTGGAGAGTGCCAAGTGCAAGGGCATGCAAGTGGGTCAGGCCAACCCCCGATGTCAATACAGGCTGGGGATGAAGGGATTGAGAGCAGCCCTGCCGAGAGGGACTTAGGGGTACTGATGGATGAAAAGCTGGACATGAGCCAGCAATGTACGCTGGCAGCCCAGAAGGCCAACCGTACCCTGGGCTGCATCAGGAGAAGCATGGCCAGCAGGTCAAGGGAGGTGATTCTGCCCCTCTGCTCTGCTCTGGTGAGACCTCACCTGGAGTACTGCGTCCAGCTCTGGAGCCCTCAGCACAAGGAGAACATGGAAGTGTTGGAGCGGGTCCAGAGGAGACCACAAAAATGATCTGGGGGCTGGAACACCTCTCCTATGAGGACAGGCTGAGAGAGTTGGGCTTGTTCAGCTGGAGAAGAGAAGGCTGCGGGGAGACCTGATTGTGGCCTTTCAGTACTTAAAGGGGGCCTATAGGAAAGATGGGGACAGTCTTTTTAGCAATGCCTGCTGTGACAGGACAAGGGGTAATGGTTTTAAACTAAAACAGGATAGATTTAGACTGGAGATAAGGAAAAAGTTTTTTTACAGTGAGGGTAGTGAAATACTGGAACGGGTTGCCCAGAGAGGTAGTGGAGGCCCCATCCCTGTAAACATTCAAGTTCAGGTTGGATGGGGCTCTGAGCACCCTGATCCAGTTAAAGATGTCCCCGCTCACTGCAGGGGAAGTTAGACTAGATGACCTCTAAAGGTCCCTTCCAACCCAAAGCATTCTATGAATATTGTGAAGAGCATGACTGAAAGAGAAGATATAACATGTGAAACAAAGCATTCATCTTGAAGAGCCTCAGCAGATCCTTTCAATTTCCATTCACCACCAAATACAGTGAATTAAAGAGAGGCTGTGAAATCTCTCTTATGGCAGGGAAGATGAAGGAAGAGCCACTTCACATTTTTAATTAACTCCGCATTGAATGATGACAACCGGGAGTTTATCACCCCTATTTTGGGCCCCTCACTGCAAGAAAGACGTTGAGATCCTGGAGAGCCTTACAAAGAAGGGCAGTGAAGCTGGTGAGGGGTCTGGAGTACAAGTCTCAGTCACGAGGGGTGGCTGAGAGACCTGGGAGTGTTCAGCCTGGAGAAGACCTTATCACTCTCTATAACTGCCTCACAGGAGGGTGTAGTCAGGGGGGCTCAGTCTCTTCTCCAAACTAGAAGCGCAAGAGCAAATATCCTCAAGTTGCACCAGGAAGGGTTTAGATTGGATATTGGGAAAATTTTTTTCACTAAAAGGGTTGTCAAGCATTGGGATGGGCTGCCCAGGGAAGTGGTCAAGTCCCCATCCCTGGAGGTATTAAAAAGACATCTAGATGTAGTGTGTAGGGACATGGTTTAGTGGTGGACGTGGCAGTGCTAGGTTAATCATTGGACTCAATGATCTTAATGTTCTTTTCCAACCTGAACGCTTCTATGATTCATTCTCCTTCCCCAGTCCCTGCCTTGCTGGCTGTGACTGGCCATAGGTGGCATGGTATGAGTTGCAGTCCCTCGCCCCAGGGAGGGGTCCATCTTCCCTAGCCCACCGCCCACCAAACCCCAGCGATGCTGCTGCCATTGACGATGAACCACTTGTGCACAGCCGTTGTACTGCCGAGGGGGGCCAGGTCCCAGACCTCCAACACACTGCACCCATAATGAAGGGCCACTACTGAAAATGTTTCAGCGCTTCCAGGGACCCCACAAGGAGCAGCCCGGGGGCTCAGGAGGTTTGTCCTCCTCCAAGGGGCTGCCAGGAACCAGGGACCTATTGCTCAACCAAATCAACCAAATTTAAAGACTGGTCTAATTAGTGAGATATTCCTCTGATGCTCAAAACCAGGTAGGTGCCTGGCTAGCACCCAAGCCGTTTTGGGGTACTGGGCCTGGCCTGCTCAATGCCAACATTTTTGAGCAGCTGGATGTTCTAGCTTGGCACCCCTTGGGAAACTCAGTCACCGTGTTTGAAAACTGGCTTCAGACATGAAAACGTGACTTAAAAAATAGGCATAAACAGTGCTAAACTAAGAGAGCAGCACATTCTAATTTTTTTTTTCTTTTTAATTTTCCTGCGCTTGGCTACCCCCAAAATCTTTACTAGTGAAATTACTTGAGAAAATTTCTCAGGAGACAATAAACATCACAACCTCATTTGGCATAAGGGAATTCTAAGCTGAATCGGCTCTCCTATATTAAAATTGAGATCTGCTGTTAAATACTCTGTCTCCCCCAAAGACCAGACTATAAATCCAATAATAAACACAATGATATATTTACCAAGGAACTACAGGGCAAAAATAATTGAAATGATCTGTTCCTAAATATATTCCAGTGTTGGGAAAGCAGAGTCTGCTTCCATTTCTGATGTAAATGCTTCTTCCCAGTCCTAGTATCCTTTGGGGACCACTTTGGCACATGGTGGGAAAAACAAGTACCACCCCACAAGTGCCAAACCCGTGGGTGCTCCTCACCAGCTCTCTGCGTGTTTGGGGAGAGGCAGCTCCCAACCAGAGCACCCAAAGCCACTGGGAAAGCTGGCACCGGGTGCTGGGCAGGTTCATCCCAGGGGCTGGGATGCCTTACATGTGGGTACCGGAGTGCTTTGCACCACTTCCCAGCTGCCTCCCCGCTTCTCCCCTGCTTGCATTTGCTATATACCGACCTAGGTGCTCTCGTCTTTATTATCCTTTGATGCTCGGAGGCCAGGAAATGAAGCGAATTAAACTGGATGTTCATCAGCTCTTGTGGGGTCAGTGGGCACCTCCAAGCAGCCACAAGGCTGGAGTTATGCTGCCGCTTGCACAACTTGTGTTTTGCAGAGTTCGATGTGGATAACTCATTGCTTCAGTTTTCTGAAAACGAGAGCGATAACAATAAAAAAACCCGCAGCGATCAGCATAAAAACATTCCAGCTGACCACTTGATTAATTTTTGTTAATTATGCAAGGGACTACAGATAGTATTTGTTTTGTGTCTTGATGCTGATACTTTGTGTGGGCCATAAAAGTGACTTGACTTGGAGGAAAAGAAAATATTATCCATGGGAAGTGTTGTTGCCAAAAGCAAAAAAAAAAAATCTTCCAAAGTAACTTCAAAAGATTTGGGTTCAGGCAACAGGCACCATTTTTAAGTAATTTAATTTAAAAAGAAAAAGTAACAACACCATAGCAGCACTATCTGGACACAGTCCAGTCAAGTGGATTTCACTCAGGACTTGAATATAAAATTGGGTGGAAAACTTGAAAGGGAAAGTCAGTATTGATTAGCAGTATTTGCAATTATTTTACTGATTAATTTTTTAAAAGTTACACACCAAGGATTGGTTAGCATAACCTGCACCAGTGCCCCCATTTTGATTTGCAGCAAAAGCTGGGGGCCCACCTCCTTCTGAGAGCATCCAACCATCCACACTGATCCCTGCCAGGGAAAAAGGTACCAAATGAAAATAGGAGAGAAAATAGGAGCAGTAACAGGGCTATACTCAAGCATTTGGACAAAATTAATGGACCAGGCCCTTCCCCACCTCTCCCAGGAGCATAGAGCATATAATTGCATGTCCAAGGGTGGCATGGTATCTCCTTTGGTGCTGCTTAGCTGGAGGAGACAGCAAGGGAGCTGCCAGGGGCAAGGTTAGGAGGGCAAAGCAGAGCTTCAGCTGGAAGCCAAGCACAGAGCCCTGTGCAGTCAGTCAGGCTTTTCTTATCCCCTGCACAGCCGCCGGGACAACTTTTCCTGGCTGTCGCCCCCAAAGAGCTGACGCTTTAGTGGTGTAATGGGGAGAGCTGGACCTCTGCGAAGAAGGGCTCAGGGAGGAGAGAAGGGAGGAAGACAGTGAAAGCTGCAGGCACACAGCGCGTCTCTTCTAACCCAAAGACAAAACTGCAGCCAGTTTAAGTCTAAGAGATAAGAATTAATAGACAATTTAAAAATAAAATGTTTTAAAGGAACAAAAATAGGGTGTGATGATGCTTCTGCCCTGCAGTTCATGCTGGATGCAGCGATCCTGCACGGGTGGGCTGGGGCAAGGCTGCTGGCACATTGCACAGACCTTCCCTGGGGCCAGAGCACACAAGACCAGGATGATGAAAGGGGAGAAACCTGTTTGGAAGGACCATCACGGACCTGCCACGCTCCTGAGCACTGCCCCCTGCTACTGCACGCAGCCAGGTCGTGTGTTTTCACCACAGCAGAAAAGCTCTTTGATTTCCCAGAAAGTAACAAATTATTCCGTGCTGAAAACAAACTGGTGCCTAACGCAGCACTTGCGTAACACAGCAAAGCATGCTGAGGGTGGGAGGAGAGTCCTCCCGCGGAAGGATGATAACCCCGTGACCTACGCATTTATGATCTGTGCTCTAATCATAATCCCCAAACGATACATAAAAAAACCTAAAGAGAAGTCAGGATGTGTTAACAGCAAACCAGGTTCCCTGGAAGCTTTCTCAAATTCAGGGAATTTAACCTTTTCTTTCTTTCTCTCTGTTTTCCTGAAAATAAAAACACAACCCTTAGAAATTACATGTACCCAGTTTAACATGCAAGTGTGTTATTAAAAGCTGTGTTTGGTTTTGCAGACAATAAATGGACATAGAGATATGCATTTCCCCTTAATTTTTTGTGTTTCCAGCCATGAACGCCAAGCATCACCATAGCTCTCTGTCCTGGTGGGGCCAAACCACGACGCGCTCTGTGGTTACAGGCAAATCTCAGCCCTCCAGTTTTCCAGCAACCACGTGCTGCCGTTTGCCAGCATCACGAGCAAGCGGGGCGCTTGGAGATTCCACAAGCAGCAAGTGAAGCCATTAATGCTGGATCAAAGGTTGCATTTTCAGCCCTTGCACGCACCAGAGCTCTAGAAGCACACCGTGAAGGCTGCCACAGGCCTCTCTAACCCTCTCAGAGATGACATTTCTTGCATATTTACTCGGTCTGTGTCCTGTGCTGGCAGCAGACAGGGCAGCTCCAGCTCATGGCCACATTTATTTGCTTAAACTGTAATTTCATGAGTGGCTTAAGCTGACATAAAGCACCACTTAAAGGAAAGAGCTGGTTCCTCTCTGCTTCCATCCTCCCCTCCTGCACTTTTGCAACTTTGAAGGACTGATTTGGATCAAAATGGGTTTTTTTTACTGCAGGCTGATTTTTCTGTAGACTGTGAGCCCAGTCCTGCCCCCTGCACAGCCTTGCCCACACCCCTGCCAGGGCCGTGGGGGCACTGAGGGTTACGGGGCAGGAATGAGCAACGCGGGCAGGGGAAGAGGGGCCTCTGCTGCATCCCTGTGTTGGGTTTTGACATTGGTTTCAGTGGACCTTGCCTGCCCTCACTGCTGGAACAGGTGCCCCCAGTGGTTTGCCCCCCCCGCCCCAGCCCATGTTTCCATCACCGTCTTTGTGCCAGCGCTAGACTGGCTGAAAAATAAACTTATGAACAAAATGCTTTCCCCTCTTTATCTTCGGTCCAGCTAAGAGACAGGTGTTTGCCCCCAACTAAAGTGGTAATTAAAACACAACATCAGGCTCAAAAATCGCATACCTCAGCTGAGATGCTGCAAGTCTAAAGGCTCGAAGCACCCTAGGGTACAGGTTCAACACCAAGTTTGTCTCCTGTCTTCACTGCTTGCTCAGTTCTCCCATTTGAGCTGCTTTACTTCATCTGAGCATAGAATAGATTCATGAATCCTTCATTTCATTTGCTCTTCTTTCTCACAGAAAGCCTTGGCAAGCAGGGAGTGGGCTCAGGCTTTGGGGCTGGAGCAAGCCAGCAGCCCGGGGTGCCAGCAAGAGCCGAGTGTTGTTCTGACCGGAGCTCACACAGTTCAGGGCCTCACAGCATTGCACGGGTCTTACCTCTGTGTCGTGGTTTAACCCGGCTGGCAGCTCAGCACCACGCAGCCGCTCACTCACTCCCCCCCTCCCTCAGTGGGATGGAGGGGAGAATTGGGAAGGAGAAAAAGGTTAGAGCCGAGGGCTGAGATAAAGACAGTTTAATAAGAGAAAATAATAATAATGGTAATAATGAGAATGATAACAGAATATACAGAATATACAAAACGAACGATGCACAATGCACTTGCTCACCACCCGCCGACCGATGCCCAGCCCGTCCCAAGCAGCAATCACTCCCCGAGCTGTGATCAGTCCCTGAGCAGTGATCACTCTCCCCGCGACCGACCGACTAAACCCCCCCGAGCATGACGTTCTATGGTATGGAATAGCTCTTTGGTCAGTTTGGGTTAGCTGTCCTAGCTGTGTTGTGCTCCCAGCTTGTTATGCACCTGGCCGAGCAGGAGAAGCTCAGAAAGTCCTTGAGTAGTCTGAGCACTACTTGGCAACAACTAAAAACATCAGTGTGTTATCAACATTCTTGTAGTACTAAATCCAAAACACAGCACTATGCCAGCTTCTGTGAAGAAAATTAACTCTATCCCAGCTAAAACCAGGACACTCTGCTTTCAGAGAAAATACAAAAGCAATGTGCTAGCCTTGGCCAACAGCTTCACCAAGAAGCATTAATAAAAACTTACAAAAAAGCCTTCTAATTCATGCTAGTTCAATGGACACCACAACATTATCAGCAGAGAGACATCCTTCAGATGTACTGGCATGGCATGGAAGCGCCCTGGTAGCACACCCTGCACCCCGAACGGATGAGGACAACCATCACACACTTGTCACCACACAAGAGCCCAGAGACCTTGTAACAGCAAACAAAGAGCAGCCTGAAGATAATCTCTTTGGAAAAACACGGAGGCAGACATGGTCAATTAGCCAGAAGGAAAGCAAATTGATTAAGAAAACCAAAATAAGGAGTAACAAAGCTGTGACAGCTCACACACCACAGCTAACAACAAGGGATAGGAAAACAGGGTAAAAAGCAGGAGCTGTTTAGCTTTGTCCTCCAGATCACCAAGTAGTTCAAGACACCCTCCTCCAGTTTTTGCATGGCAAAAACAGCGTCGAGGGAGATGACGTGTGCAAATATCTATGTAATTACCTGTTCTGTCCCACAGACCCCGCGTGATCACGGTGGCACCCTGACATGGGAAAGCAAGCGCAGCTACGAAGGCGGAGGGAGAGGAACCACCTCTGCCCAGCCCTGGCCTGGGAGGAATGGTCACAGGGGAAGGGAAGAAAATGTAGCAGAAATAACAAAGAGTAAAGTACTGTTTTAATGTAGTTTCTTTTTTTTTTCCTATCAGCAAAAAAAGAAAGTTTTGCACTTTTTTTTCCCCCCAAGTAGATAATTTCTGCTTTGAGAAATGTTCCTGTAAAATTGACTTCTAGGGTCTGTCTAGACTCAGAAACATTTCTAGCTCATTTTACAGCCAGTTCTGTCTAAATGATTTCTAAATTGGTTAAAGTCATTATATAGATTTCAGATAATCTAAAGAAAATAGGCAATTTTTTTCCTCCACTAAATTCAAGGTAACTTTGAAAAGTCCATTAAAGCTAATGCAATAAAAAATGTGCAGGTCACCTGTAGTCCTGTACACACAGGTTAGTGCTATGGCTTTAGCATGAATTTAGATTACAGTTCTAAGCCTTGTAGAGGATAACCCCAGCCAGGGGAAGTCCATGTAGATAAGGTGTCAGAGAAGCAGGGTATTTCCTTTCATTTTTTTACCTACAGTGCCACATACATCACATTTTCAAAACATAAAGCAAGAAATGAACATAAAACAGCTTCTAATTTCATGTTATTTACTAAAAATTTAACAACTATAGCAGAAATTACTAAAAGTCTCAGGTAATTCTCACCATGAGAAGGCAGAGGCATCTGTCCCATTCTTGCTGATTATTTTTCCTTTAAGCGACCTAAACCCAGGTTGTACATCAGCCTTCAAAAACTTCCTCTAGGTTTATTCAAACACAGGAAGACTTAAGAGGTCTTTACCACCCCACCCCCCCAGCTTCGAAATCATTGCAAATGAAACACTCAGGAAAAGCTTTGGATTGCCAAAACCAAGATCCAAGGTTTTGAGTTAACTGGTGAGGAATCACCTTGGTCCTTCTTTTAAAGTAAACTACACAAGGTAACAGCTACTGCCAGGCAAGATGGGGCCAGTGCTTGAAAGAGGAACCAAGAACAGTGTCCTGCTTTCGGGTGGGGTAGAGTTAATTTTCTTCCTAGTAGCTGGCATAGTGCTGTGGTTTGGATTTAGCATGAGAATAACGTTGATAACCCACTGATGGTTTAGTTGTTGCTAAGCAGGGCCTACACTGGTCAAGGACTTTTCAGCTTCCCCTGCTCTGCCAGGGGCACAAGGATCTGGGAGGGGGCACAGCCAGGACAGCTGACCCCAACTGGCCAAAGGGCTATTCCATACCATATGGCGTCATGCCCAGTATAGAAACTGGGGGGAGTTGGCCGGGGGCAGCGACCGCTGCTCAGGGATGGGCTGGGCATTGATCATCGGGTGGTGAGCAATTGCACTGTGCATCACTTGTTTTATATATTATTATTAATAGTATTATTACTACTACTATTTTACTTTATTTTATTTCCATTATTAAACTGTTCTTATCTCAGCCCATGGGTTTTCTCACTTTTACTCTTCCAATTCTCTCCCCCATCCCATTGGAGCGGGGGGAGTGAGCAAGCGGCTGGGTGGTGCTTAGTTGCTGGCTGGGGTTAAATCACGACAAACAGGCTATCAAAAAAGGTTTTGGTTTTTAAACCAAATAAAGGGCTGTCCAAATCATCAATCTCTTGCATAAACACATATCTATCCTCTCCAGATGGTGAGTATCTGTCAGGGATGGAGGGACTCACACGTGTCAGGAAAGACGTGACACTCCAGAGGTCATTCCTGCTCCTGTCCAAAGGCTAAGCTGACCCATCTGCCTTTCCTTCCAGTCCCCCTGACAATTTCTTCCCCAGCACAATCCCACACATTTCTATCCCAAATTATAGCTCAGTCTCCCACAACAGATCTGATATGGGTGGGCTGCAGGCCTGCTCACCTGGCCCATGGGCCCTCTTGGTTCATCATGGGTCAGGTCTTAGTGTGCCTCTTCACGACACTTGCATCGATCTCAGGGCAGGAGCAATGGTGTGTTGAAACAAACGCTTCGCTCCCCTTCCTAACCATGCTCTCATCTGATGACGCATCTCATCCCTGGAGTATTTTGTTGCTCTATTAATTGGTCCCATGGTATAGTCTAAAAGCCAGAAATGACAAGTACCCGTTCACCCCACCTCTTCATCAAAATCCCGGGTTTATGCAGTTGGATATAAATTCCTGATCATGAGACAGAAAGAGAGCACGTGCCTTAAAATGCAAGCTCAGACTGGCTTGATTTCACATAACCTGCTTTTTACTCATTAATCATCGTCTGATCCCTTGCCTTACAGTGAGATTATCTTTCCTGGCTCCAAATTTCTTGGCCTTTGCCAGTTTATTTAAGTGTGAAAGAGGATGGGACACAAGTCTGCTCCACTAACAAATACAATATCAAATTAATGTTTACTTTTCTCTGGCTGAACTTAAGTGTTTGTTATTTTTAAGTAGTCTACACTTTCCCAGAGCCCCTGTTGTTTTTGCAATCCTAAATCTCAATCCTGGTTCACAAAGTTAGGAGAGCAGTTGTATTTGTTTTTCTTTTGCCTAAATGGATGTAGAATTGAAATAAACAAGATAAGCAACAGCCAGTCAGTAATGAAGGAAAGTCTTCTTGCTGGTTCCAAGAATCTCTCACAATAACCCTTCATCATTTCAGAAAAAATCAGAAAAAAATCTTCACATGAAGTTTGAGAGTTAGAGTTTAGAAGTCTGAACGTCACTGAGAAAGGCACAGAAATCTCATAGGCCATAAAAGTACTGAAAACTGGGAAATTACTTGACAGTAAGTCATTACTCCCTATTTTTTAAACCATCCACACAGCAAATCACGGCTAAAGCACTGTCCATGATGAGTAACTCCAGCTGCAGGAAGCACTGACAGATCCGCTTTGTGCACAGGCTCACAGCGCCCAGGACGGCCTCCGTGTTTGCACAAACGCCTCCCTCAGGTGAGATTACTGGCTTGCTCACAGGAAGCACCGTGTTTGTGCTTTGCTAAATCTGAGGCCCGAGAGCCACGTGCTAGGACATCCAGTTTGGTTAGTGACCACGCTGACCCTGTTCAGCACCCGTCCCCGGTGCTACGCAGCAGCACAGATGCACTCCCCTCCCCAAGACGCTGCCTCTGCTTTGTGATTAGCAAATACCCGAGTGCCTCAGGGCTGACGGCAAGATCGAGCTAAAAGGTCCCGTGAAGATGGACATATAACGGGACGTGAAAAGGTCCAGATTCTCCAGGTGTTGGATCTGGGCTGTCAAACCACTGGTGCCCAGACTTCCCATGAATGCTCAAGCATGCACAAGCTATCCTTTGCAGAGTAAAGATCTAGGTACAGATCTACCAAATGGCTTCAGAGTTTAGCAGGGCTACCCAAGTCACAGCAACACCCTGCTATACAGGCTTGGCTGACCTGCCCCCTTCACTTCTGCACTTTGCTTTAACTCCACAAAGCCTGCAAGAGCATTTCACTGATCTTATCAGAAACACCAGCTCATCCTAATGCTGCGATACCCTCTGGCCAGACCTCACTGAAGGTATTTTCAGTACAGTCCTGACTGCCTATTGTTCAAAACAAAGAGATTAATCTGCTGGAAACCAAAGTCACAAAAAGTGAACTTAAAGTGTCATCTTCTCAGCTACACAGTTCAGCCTCTTTGTAATCTGTGCACTGCATAAACCCTATGAGGCATGAGAGCATCTGCAACCACATTCATCCTCAGGACTTAAATCCACATGAAAACATGCGGGTCTCCAAACACAGTGAGTAAAATTGTATTTGTTATTGAACACTGACTTCATGGCACTTAGAGAGCTACAATCTCCGGCAAACAGAAGAGACCAAAACCGTATTGTTACAACACGACATGGAAACACATTCAGCGTTTTACCTGGGCTTCACGCAAGGCCTTGAACGCAGCTTGACTGAGCTGACCTTTAGGTCAAGCTGCTGTTGCCCTACAGTGTAGCAGCCTGCTTACAAGTAGAGATCGCTGCTTGTGAACCAATGGGACTTTTAAAATTCCTTTTCACACAACCCTGCAAGATGCTCAGAGTTACAGAGCTCAGGGCTATAACGAAGCCAGACATGTCTTATTAAGTTAGCTATAGCATATTAGGATACAGCCCAAATAGCCACACGTACTTACGCTAGACTGCAAGCTCTCAGACCCAAAGATATCATCTGAAGCCACAGAAACTTCAGCACTTGCAATTAAGTGTGGGTTCCTGGAACACTTCCCATGGCTCAGCGCTCAGTGGGCTGAAGCTCTGGGGGAGACAGACTACACGTAGGCTTTGGTTCCCACAGCCTGTGGATCAAGACTCCCATGGCTCCTACAAGCTAAGCACTTAGGGCACTTAAATAATTGTATGGGAGCCCTTTGATAAAGCCCTGGAAGCCCTGCTAGGCATACAGCTACAAGACTGGTGACTGGGAAAAGGGAAACATTGCGCCCATTTTCAAAAAGGGTAGAAAGGAAGACCCTGGGAACTACCAACCTGTCGGCTTCACCTCTGTGCCCAGGAAGATCATGGAACAGATCCTCCTAGAAGCTATGCTAAAGCACATGGAGGCCAGGGAGATAATTTGAGATAGCCAGCATGGCTTCACCAAGGGCAAGTCCTGCCTGACGAACCTAGTGATTTTCTATGATGGTGTGACAACAACAGTGGACAAAGGAAAACCAATAGATGTCATCTATCTGGACTTCTGCAAAGCCTTTGACACAGTTCCCCACAACATCCTTCTCTCTAAATTGGGGAGATATGGATTTGATGGGTGGACTGTTTGGTGGATAAGGAACTGGCTGGATGGTCGCATCCAGAGGGTAGTGGTCAATGGCTCGATGTCCAGATGGAGACCGGTGAGAAGTAGTGTCCCACAGAGGTCTGTACTGGGACTGGTGCTGTTTAATATATTCATCAATAACATAGACAGCGAGATCGAGTGCACCCTCAGCAAGTTTGCAGATGACACCAAGCTGAGTGGTGCAGTTGACACACCAGAAGGACGGGATGTCATCCAAAGAGACCTGGACAGGCTGGAGAGGTGGGCCTGTGTGAACCTCATGAGGTTCAACAAGGCCAAGTGCAAGGTCATGCACCTGGGTCAGGGTAACCCCCAGTATCAATACAGTCTGGGGGAAAAAAGGATTGAGAGCAGCCCTGCCGAGAGGGACTTGGGCATACTTGTGGATGAAAAGCTGGACATGAGCTGGCAATGTGCGCTGGCAGCCCAGAAGGCCAACTGTACTCTGAGCTGCATCGGGACAAGTGTGGCCAGCAGGTCGAGGGAGGTGATTCTGCCCCTCTACTCTGCTCTGGTGAGACCTCACCTGGAGTACTGCGTCCAGCTCTGGAGCCCTCAGCACAGGACATGGAACTGTTGGAGTGGGTCCAGAGGAGGGCTACAAAAATGATCTGAGGGCTGGAACACCTCTCCTATGAGGCCAGGCTGAGAGAGTTGGGCTTGTTCAGCCTGGAGAAGAGAAGGCTGCGGGAAGACCTGATTGTGGCCTTTCAGTACTTAAAGGGGGCCTATAGGAAAGATGGGGACAGTCTTTTTAGCAATGCCTGCTGTGACAGGACAAGGGGTAATGGTTTTAAACTAAAACAGGATAGATTTAGACTGGATATAAGGAAGAAATTCTTTACAATGAGGGTAGTGAAACACTGGAACGGGTTGCCCAGAGAGGTAGTGGAGGCCCCATCCCTGGAAACATTCAAGACCAGGTTGGACGGGGCTCTGAGCAACCTGATCTGGTTAAAGGTGTCCCTGCTTACTGCAGGGGGGTTGGACTAGATGACCTCTAGGGGTCCCTTCCAACCCAAAACATTCTATGATTCTATGATTCTAAGAAATCTGAGGATGCTGCAAGCTTCTTTTAAGTCTGTTGAGATGTAGGACACCACAAGGAAGCATCGCAGCCTGAGCTTGACCCCAAAATCCTCTAGCAAACATTGTGCAGATGTCAGTTAAATACCGGACCGCGCTGGCGACACCAAAGCTCTTACCAAAGACCCCACCATACCCTACTCATGGTCTGAGTACTGGTGGAAAACAGAGACAGAGGAGAGCAATACTCTCTATCCAGAAAAAAAAGAGAGCTAGTATGATCTTGGAAAAAATCCTCTCTCTTTGGAAGGCAATAACTGAGTCACCAGGAGGTGACAGAATGGATAAAACTACCTATTGCTGTCATCAAGGAGACCCAGAGAACAGCTGCCCATACAGTGCCTTGTCACCTCCACTTGATAACCCCCCTTAGAAGAGACCCAGCCCTCACCAAACCTCATCCTTCCAATCAACTTGTGGAGCAGTACTCCTCATCAGGACAAAACTTGTACTCATCCCTGATGACACTGATTGATTTGACTTAGCTAATATCTTTTTTTTCTGAATTTCTTCCATTTTACTCTTTCTTCTGGGATTTATTGGTACAGCATGCACTTGCAACTGATAACAAACAATTTTCCATTAACGCACAGAGAGGAGGCTGCTGCTGGCTCGTTTTCTACACAGTTTGAGGTTTGTTTTTTTTTTTTTAAAGAAAATTGGATAGCTGATGATACCCATTTCAGATTCAGTTCCTATTTCACACAAGCCTGCTTTTCTCCCTCCGATAAAATCAAGCATATACATACTGCATATTAAGTTCCAGGAGTCTTCATTCCTCCATCATCTAGGGTCCTGCATTGGTTTCCATGCCCTTCATCTGATATTTGGTTGTGTTTCAGCCTCGGCTCAGAATTCTGAGGTGTGAAACACATCAGCTCAGATGGGACTGAGGCACCCAGGTTCAGGAGCCCGTTGTGGGGAAGCAGATGGCCTAGGAGGACATTTCACACTATTCAAAAATGCAAGAGTAAGGTCTTCAAACCTGTTCATTTCAGACACCCCCTCTCCACTGCAATCATGCAGAACTGTGCATTGCAAGGGGTCTTGCCTACCAAATCTTGACATTCATAAAATAGACTTTTTCTTCGGTAATTCAAGATCACTCCTCAAGCCACCTGATAAGTTCCACTTTTACAGTGTTTAAATGTCACAAGCATCTCTGGAAGCACATCAAATGAACAGCTTCGCTATACTACGCAGGCTGTTAAAGCTCTTCTCTCAAAATGCAGCACGTTTTAGTAGCAGTGCAATATGTTTTATTACCATATAAATCTCTCTGATAAGTTTTTTCTTTAACAAAGCAGCTTCAACCTTCTGTTCCAGAACCAGCTCACGCAGCCACCAGCATTAATTCATCGCATCATACAAACAGGGGTGCTGGCGGCAGGGCACATAAACCAGAGCCTCCCTCCACACTTCAGCTCTCCCCTGTGTTTTACAGGGGTGTGAAATAGGGTGAACTGCACTGGAAGTAAACCACAGTCATTCTTTTACTACTGCAAAAGGTGAGAAAGCTGTCGATCAAGGCGAGGTCCACCAGCAGAGACTCCGTCCCCAGAAACTTGCCTCATCGCAAGTGACAGAAATCTGCTTTGAACAGGATTAATATAAGAGCCAAGGAAGATGGAGGAAAAGCCAGCTGAGGCTATTTTAGATTACAAAACTCACCTAAATATCAGTCTTCCCTTTTCCACGTTCTCAAATCAAGGCGAAAACGTTGCCATGTTCTCATCCATGGCGTGAATGTAGTACGCCAAGGTACTGGGCACCAGATTAACTAGAGGCAGAGCAGATTTACGTAAAGTCTAGGCATGCAGAAAGCCCTCTCTTTCTGAAATAGTGCTGATTTTCTAGAGATAAACATGGTCTTTATGCTGTTTTCAAATCTCCATTCCCTCCTTTATTGGACACTCCATTTGTGGTCTGTGCTGGATTTAGCTTCTCATGAGCTGCATCGAATGCTTCCCTATCGACTTCAGCAGATGCAGAAACAGCTGCTGGGCTGGCCAAAGACTCCATCTTTGAGAGCCAAAATTTGCAGTCTGAAATCCTAACAGTCTTGTTAATGTTACAGCACTCACCGTAGTTACAGACCAGCTGATATCACTCCATCCAACTTCTGGATTTTAACCTAAAATTTAGGTATAATCAACGGCATAGATTCAGACATCTGAGTTTTCCAAACCCATGGCCTAAAAAGGTTGAGTTCATTTCTAACTAGCACTCTTGCAGTTTCCTGTACCTTTTCAGCATCAATTCTGCATACTGGAACTTAAGATCTCAACTTTAAATAAATGTTATTATGCATAACTGAAACCATTTCAGTAACCCACTTTGTTTGTTCCTCCCTAAACATCCATTTTCTAGTATGCTTCAATAAAATGGAGCTGCAAACCTGATGGGGGAAGATACAGATATATCCAGCTCTGCCAGGAAAATCTGTAATGTTTTATGCCTTGGCAAGATATATCTGTGCCTAGGGCACCCACTACACACCCACGGTATGTCTTTTAATTGTTACAGGCCACTTCAAGCTGGTATCAAAAGTGTCTTTAAACGTTCTGGATTAAAAGAGAACTATATGTTTTCTGAAGACCCAAAGTGCCATAGAATATTTTAGTTCAAATAAAAACAGAGTGTGGTGGTTCACTCCAATGTGTCAAAACTACTTATGGTTTTACCTCCCTATTAGCTGGTGGAATTCATGAATATTCAATGTTATTAGCTATTATGTTCTGAGGGCAGACGTATCCAGACCTTTATAAATTATACATGGACGCTTTGCAGACAGCTGAGAAAGCCAATTAGCCAAGTGGAATTTGCATAGCAATCGAGGAGAGAGGGTCCTATGTTCAGCCGCCATAGAAGCGGCATCTTAGATTCACATTCTACATCTGCAGGTTGGGTTTGAATTTCCGTAAACTTTCCCCCACAGTTATTAATATCTTTAACTAGAGCTTTAACTAGTAGCACATTTGGGAGGCAGAGATGCCCAGGGAGGCAGCCCAGCACCCATCCAAGCAGCACGAAGCCCAGGCTGCAGGCACAGGCTGCACTTGCTTTTGGAGCCCAGGAACTTGGCTGCAGTGAGAAGGGTTTGGGGCTGCCCTTCCCAAAGCTGCTGGCTGCGTGTCCACACAAACCCGCCAAAAGCATTGTAGGCAGATGGGGGTTCCCTGGACCCCATGGTCCAGGCAGACTCTGCAAGGTGAGCCTGCAGAAGAGGCATAGAGGGACCCAGCAACTCCCAAGCCCCACTTAAGGGGTGACCTTCCACAGCAGAGGTGGAAGAACATCTGCAGAAAGCACATCAGCCTGAAAGCCAGGTCAGGAGGTTTAGTAGTGAATAAAGGGAGCCATAAAAATGCCTGGACCATCCCAAGAGGTCAGGGAAGCTGAACCAGTGGTCTCTCTGAGACCAGCCCAGCACTGCCACAGCTGCTTCGCAAAAGCGGGCATGAGAATCATAGAATGCTTTGGGTTGGAAGGGACCCCTAGAGGTCATCTAGTCCAACCCCCCTGCAATGAGCAGGGACATCTTTAACTAGATCAGATTGCTCAGAGCCCCATCCAACCTGATCTTGAATGTTTCCAGGGATGGGGCATCTACCACCTCTCTACACCAACTCCAGTGTTTCACCACCCTCACTGTAAAAAAAAAGTCTTCCTTGTATCCAGTCTAAATCTACCCTCCTTTAGTTTAAAAGCATTATCCCTTGTCCTGTCACAACCAGCCCTGCTAAAAAGATTGTCCCCACCTTTCCTATATGCCCCCTTTATGTACTGAAAGGCCTCAATAAGGTCTCCCTGGTGCCTTCTCTTCTCCAGCTGAACAACCCCAACTCTATCAGCCTGTCCTTGTAGGAGAGGTGCTCCAGCCCTCAGATAATTTTTGTAGCCCTTGTCTGTCCATTCCTTCCCATAGTCACTACGCTCTTTTTCAGCCCACATTCATCTTCACTTGTGATTTATCTCACCATGTTGTGATCTCAGGTCTTGTGGTCCCAGCCTACACATGCCGACTCTTTTCTGTCTCTATAACTCCCCATGTCTCTCTCTGCAAACCCCATCAGTCAGGAGGAACTGGGACCAGCTCCGAGTTGTATTTACTAGCTCAGCAAGCAGCTCCTGCGGTTGCTCCATGTGGGCTGACATGAAGCTATATTTAGGGCATGAAATCCCTGTCTTACCTCTATAAACGCTTTCAATGACTCATCATGGGGAAATTAGCAGCCCTACACAACCGTGAATAGAGAGAGAAGGATACTTTTGGGAAAACCGCCAACACCCTTTCTCTCCAATGGGAGTTTTAATTGGCACCAGCATTGGTGTTCACATTGATCCACGCTCCTTTACACTCAGCACCAGTATTTAAGCATGAGAAGGCGTAGAAACAGTACAGATGAGGCGTGTGACTGTGAAAGCCATATGGGAAAGTGCTGCTCCCTTCTCTCTCTGGTATCAGCCTGTATTTATTGCAGTGTTTCTGTTTACAACTCAAGGTTTATACAAACTCAGCAAAGAGGGTATTTGCAGTCAGCTAGGAGCACACAGATGGTCAGCCACTACATCTCAGCTGATGGGCAGTAACACCCGCTCACGCTCCAGTGCTGTAATTCAGAATATGGCTCAACAGGACCTTTTGAAAAAGGTCCTGTTCAAAAAGCCATACCCAGAAGTGCAGGCAGATGTCTACTCAAGCACTGATGCCAGCAGGAGACAGCAATCCTCTACAGGAGACCACAAAGTCTGGTCCTTGCCCCCTCACTAGGCATGGATGGATCTGGGGGGACAGCATTGTCCACAGCCCCAGGATCCCTCAGCCACACCAGGAGAAGCCACTTGCTGGAACATGCAAGCCCTTTCTCTGCAGCTCTTAACTGAGCAGAACCTGTAGGCACCTCTGCTATTTCAAAGTTTTAGCAAGCTTGGGTTTTGTCAAAGAGGAGAATGTGTAAAAGAATATGGAAATACGAACAAAACAAGCTTGTCAATAGTGGTGGGTGATTGCATTCATGACTGGAAGCAGTTTTGATAGCAAAAAGACATTTTGCAAGCAAATAGCCCATTTTGCAGTCCAGCATGTTTTACTATTTTCCAAAAGAACAAAATGCATTGAAACACAAAGCTGCAGTGTAAGACCCGTCTGTCCTGCTCACCCAGTAAACACTACAGATGAAAATTCACATGCAGTTTGATTAAATGCATATTTAAGGATTACAGCTATTACAATCTGCTGGATATAGAATCATAGAATTGTTTAGGTTGGAAAAAACCTTTAAGATCATCAAGTCCAACCATTAACCTAACCCTGCCATCCCACCACTAAGTCATGTCCCTAAGCACCTCGTCTGCCTGGCTTTTAAATACCTCTGGGGTGGGGACTCCACCACCTCCCTGGGCAGCCCATTCCAATGCCTGACAACTCTTATGGTGAAAAAATTTTTCCTAATGTCCAACCTAAACCTGCCCTGGCACAACTTGAGGCCATTTCCCCTTGTCCTATCACTTGTTACTTGCGAGAAGAGACCGACACACACCTCACTCCCGCTCCTGTCAGGCAGTTGTAGGGAGCCATAAGGTCTCCCCTCAGCCTCTTCTTCTCCAGGCTAAAAATGCAGGATATATAAAAGTGAGATTTTGTTGTTGTTAAGTGTCCTTGTGCTCTACCTCTGCATTCCCCCTCCTTGTCAGGCTGAGTGCAAGGAGAGGACACCAGGAGCTGGCTCTCACCTGCTCTGTAGGGTTGGCTGTGCTTGTCCCTGCCCTCTCCTAGCCATGGTACATGTCCTCCAAGAAGGGCTGCCTGCCTGGTGCCCTGGCCAGGCCACGTTCTGCCTGGGGATCCCAGTGGGGTCACCACGTAGCCTGGCCTGACAGTCTCAGCCATAAGGTGCTCCTTCAAAGTCACACATTGAGTGGGTTCAGGCCCTACAAAGAGAAGACAAAAGGCTAATTGCATTGAGGAGTTTCTCCTCCACATTGCAGCAAGACAAAGCAGGACCTAGCTGAGCATACCCAGTAAAGGGTTATGAAGATCAATCAACCCTTCTGAGGCCCCCCAGAGAGCCAAAACCACAACTGCCTCATCACAGAGCAGAGGCACAACAGTCCCACCTCAACCGGTGGGACAGATGACCGGTGCCTCAGGGAGTCCCTCTCCCCTGCAGCTCTGGAAAGGCCTCAGCTTTCCCCCAGGAGCACAGGCAGGAGGTTCACCTTCCTCCAAACACCTTTCATACAAGCAGTTTCTCTCCTCCACAGCCTCCAAGAGTCTGAGAGCTCTTGCAGCTCAAGCAGGCGCTGACCCAACTTGCCATTTTTCAGCACTGCTAATAACTGCTTAAAAAAATCTTGAGAAAAAAAATAGATTTTTGTGGCACCTACAGATTGGTACCATTCAGCTTTTACAAGGTGGGAATTTAATTGGCATCTCAGAGGGAACTTGGGTTTGTCATGGTTAACTCTTTTTGTAAAAATCAACTTAAACCAATCTCATTAGTCAGTCTCTATGGCTGATCAATTAAAGCAGGAATCAGGACTCCAAAAGGGCAAAAGTAAATTCAGTAATATTCATCTTTCTGTATCAAAAAATATTATGGAGATGAAAATTTGGTGGGAATGGACATTTCTGTGGTTTCTGTTCTTTTTCCCCCTAGGTAGCTTGCTGTGAGCACCAGGGCTCTCTGAACCTGTCATGGCAGGTAACACCATCCAGTTTAACGCTGTGAGCATTAGGAGCTTAGTACCGAAGATGCCTGAAGTCACCTGTATTTCTACCTAGCAGGGTTGACAGAGAAGAGAAAGCTGACTGGACAGAGTTAACTTGCGTGCAAAGGGCAAGGGCACCAAGCACAAAATACAGATGTTGCAATTATAGCTTCCCATGCGCCCCACTGCTGAGCCAAGGAAGCTCTGTACCACCAAAATCCCACCAACGCCCATGGGAGCCCAGGCAAGAGCAGGAGCTGCAGCTGCTCCAGCATTGCCAAGTTGTCCTGCAAGTAACAGCCCTGCCGAGGCAAGCAAAGCGTTCCCTCTGAAACAGGAGCCCCCTGTGCAGGGAGATGAGGCAAGAGACCGAGCTGCTGGTCCCAAACCCCACCACACACTCCTGGCCAGCTCCCGGGCCAAACGGGGCTGGGTGCCATCAGCGCATGGCACAAACTGCTGGCTCTGCAGGATGGCATTCCCCAACCGTGCCAGGAGCGTTGTGCAGAGGCTACAGCACCTTCAGGCACCCCCAGCTTGGGTGGCCTCAAGGACAATCCTGAGCTGGCAGTCGGTGAAGCCCTGGCAGGCAGAGGTGGGAAGGCAGATGGTGCTGCCCACTGAAAGGGGAGGCTGTTTGCCCCTCTGCAGGCAGAGCAGACATTGCACTAAACTTAACTGTGCCATCAGCAAAGATAATTTATTGCAGAATGTGTGCAAAGTAGGTATTTAGGGGTTCGAGGTGAAAGTCTAGCAAGATTTATTCTACTTCCCACCACAGACTCAGCAAGGATTTGCTTTTGTAAAAAGCACCTGGTTTACGCGGGGGTGGCTGATGAGGCTCTCCTGCCCCAGCAGGCCAGCAGACGAGCCGCTGCAGCCGGTACCGTGCAGGGCGCAGGATTGCTGGCAGCAGCCTGGTCACACCAGCCTGGTCACACCAGCGTGCGAGCAGCACAGCTCCTACCACACGCAGCTCCCCTTCTCGCCCCAGCATGGGAGACGATTGTGCTCCGCACACCCCTGTACAGTTAATCTTGTTAACCTATTTTGCAAGATTGGAATCTAATTCAGCAGCTTTACTGCAAGACTGATGCCCCACCAGGGCTGTTACCGCTACAGGAAGCATTAGGAGGAAGCTGTGTCACCTCTAGCAGAGCCGCGTGTGTCACCTCTAGCAGAGCCATGCACAGCCCCAGATGGGTCAACACTGCCCAAAACGATGCAGCAGCCCTGCACCGTGAAAGCCAATGCTCTGCCAAGCCAGAGGTGCATGGCTGCTGTGGTCCAGGGGCACCACCAGCACAGGACATGCTGGCTGACATGGGGCAAGTAGGCAGCATTGATAAAGAGGAAAGTAAGTGTTTCTTCCCAGAACCTTCAATTCCCCCCTCAGATGCTCAGATCTAACTGCAAGGGACTGGCTGGGTCCCATACAACCACGCTAAAACCTCAGTGATAAAAGCTTTGGTGTCCTTGAGCATCTAAATGCTCCAGAGATACCCAAGTTTGGAGCACGCTTTGCTCTCCCATCACCTTTCCAGCTACCTCGCCCTGCACTAACAGCTGCGATAAGACATAACGGGAGCCACTCCCATGGGCTACGATCCGTGCCAGAAGTCTGGGCTGAGACTCTGGAAAGCAGCAGCTCAGGAGACAGGGACTGAATCAGCCCCCGACAACAGCCTCGCTAATGTCACTGATAATAATTAACAGACACAGATAATTAGCAGCTGGGGAAAAGCTCTGTGGTTTCATTCAGTCCTCCTGAAGTAAGAATCCTAGAGTAGGAAAGTCTCTCAAACACAGCTGAGGCAATTTGTGTTTGGGTTTTGTTTCCCCATGTGCAGAAATTCCGAATGAAATACTGCTGTAAATCAGGCTGCTACAAGAGCTCCTGCAGCCCTTTGGTCACGTCAATCATCTGATTGCCTTCAGCGAGAGCGTTGCCATGAGTGAGGACTTTTGGCAGGAGTAAAGTTTGAAAGATGAAGCACTTGCACATAATGACAGATTCATGGAATAATATGAATATTTATACATGCTGGCATGGAAGCTCTAAGCTTCCCATACAATTATTGATGCGCCGTGTTCAGGCACGCCATTCATCTTGGCTACTTTCAATTGAGCAGCTTCGTGGCCCGCAGAGGCAGTCAACACACACTCAACCACCCTTTGCTCCATTTTGTATCAGTGCAGATTCAATGCTGCAGCTTCTGCAGAACGATGCCAAGGCAGCAAAGGTGGATTTCACCCCAGCGTTATCGCAAGGACCGCAGCGGTACGCTGCCCTCACTGACAGCTTTGCTGGCTGGGTTTCTCGTACCCACAGCTCTGCTTCCCTTTTGCTTTTGCATGAAGCCGGAGGGTTTTTCCCCCCACCACTGACATCCCTAAAGGACTCGCTGAGGCCCCAGAGACAGAGCTTGAGAGCACTGTACTCTCTCTACAGGCTCATCCATGTGCCAAACACACCCTTTCTGGGTGCCAAAGCAGTATTTGCAAGAGAGTGGGGTCAGCTGCAGCAGGCGAGTGGTTGAGCACAGATGCTGTAGACCTGGTGTGCCCATTTGCTACAGTGTGCTGCAGGAAAAGAAAATATTTTGTTGTTGTTACTTCTCTTAATCAACACTGGCAGTGGGAGTGAATCCACAAAATCTAGCATGGAACAGTGGAATACAAATGTTGCAGCAAAAAAGACATCTCACGGTGTAAGGGATGTGAGCAGGCACAGCATGGAAAAAGCGTGGATCTTCTACCCAAGAAAGCCTGGAAGAGGCATCCACCATGGTGAGGTAAGAAACCTTATAGATGTACTTATGTATTTACTGAGGGTTTTTTCCTCCCTGGAGTATTTTTCCTTATAGAACAGAAATCAGCAGAGAATTACTCCTCCTAAGCCCGTGGCGTGGGTGGCAGCCCACAGACTCACATCATGCCAGCGCTGAACTGTGAACTCCTAAGCCCAGAGCGCTAGGAAAAGGTATTCCCAGGGAAGACTGCTTTCTAGCAGCATTTATCCTTTTTTTCCTCCACATAAACACAAAAAGTACTGCACCCCCAGACTGCCAGTAGCAGTAGTGTAAGACTTGGGCAGGGAATTCCCAGCCTGCCCCCCTCATGTAACACCCTCCCGATTGCTCCTGCCGCCTTGCACCATCCGTACTAATCAGAGCCACACCATCGCTCTGCCAGCGAGAAGTTAAATGGTGATGATAATGATGATGGGGTAATAGAAACGCTCATCCCCTGCACATCGGGAATCTGAACCCACTCACGTGCTCTGAAGGCATTAGGATGGATGTGCTCTGAATCCAGAGAGATTCAGATCAGAATATGGAATAGCTGCGCAAACCGTTCTGACCATAACCCCTAGAAGTTAATTAAAACATCAAGCGCTTCCAAGCCAGTGCTCCATAAAAGACATTTTTCATAGGCTCTCTCATTCATGAAAACTCACAAGACAGCCTGCATCAGTAACAAGGAGACACCTGTACAGGGATACAGAGATATGTTAAACAAGGCAATGTTACAGCCTCCCTTGGACTGGGGGATTTCAAACGAGAATTTCTGGGACATTTCCCAGTCCTGCTTTTGGCTGGGCTCAGCGCGACAGCTCAGGACCTGATCCGTTTGCCATTCCTTGAGGGGAAGCAAGCCCAGGCTCAGCTTCCTTCAGTGCCAAATGCTAAACGGTGGTGTGGGAGCACCGGACCCAGCACAAGCAGCTCTGCGGTGGGACTCACCGCTGGAAGCTCCTTCTGTGTAACCCCACACTCAGCATCATCCAAGAAGCCAACTGTAGTGGGAAGAGCAGGTTTTTCCTACCAGAGGGTGATATGAACACCGCCACCATGGACAGGCCGTGCTCAGAGAGTCCCTGATGCCCCCAGAGCACAGTTTATCACTGACTCCACAGTACCTTCATGGCCATGATACAGCATGATACCCTGAGCCCTGCAAATCACACGCACACAGGTTGCCCATCTCTAAATCATGCATGCCCCAAAACAAAGCACAAGCTTTCATGAGCATTGAAGTGTCAGACTTCACTGTGCAAAGCTCATTTAAGTCACACGATTCAGACATACTGGGATTGTTTTGTTTTTTTTCCCCTCAGTGCTACACATACCAAACCCAGATACTAAACCAGAAGCAATTAGCAGCATCCTCATATCCTCTGCTGACAGATCAAATGTGTCAGCACAAATGTACATACGGACGCTGCACAGTTTGGTGAACTACACAGGAAAGTTGGTCTGTGTGGCCATCTAGGTCTGGCTCTCAAAGCGTAACATTTAACCAAGAAAAGCAAATAGGCAAAGACTGAAAGCAGGCTAAAAAGCCATCAACAAAACTTGTGCTGCATGGTACAGTCTGGAAGAGAGCCCCAATGTTCCCCAGATTCATTGTTTTCTGCTCCATACCAAAACTCAATTTATCCTTTCCCCTCTCACCAGGTGAGAAGATTTATGCAAGACCCAAGCAGGCCCGTGTCAAATCCAAAGGCATTAAGCATACGGAAGGGTGCTTTACCTATCACAATGCAAATTATATCAGCCGTAAGCCATAAAAAAAGCTCATTTCAAACAACAGTAATTTAACAGAGTTATTCCAAGGAGAACTAGTGGCTATATTTGTTTTCTTTCTGATATTGCAATAGCAAACCATGCATGAAGTTTATTAAGCCATGCTAATTGTCTTTCTGTTCTAGTACATTTTAGCCATATGGAGAATCTGGCTGGCGCTCAAAAGACAGAATTATTATTTGGGGAAAAATATCCTGAAAAGCTTCGACAGCTTCAAATGTTAATTTCTTCAACAATGTGAATAATACATAATCAAAGTGTCAGCATGGATGCGGTACAACGTGTTGGAATCCATCAGAGAAAGGTAATTTGCAAACCCTGAGGAGATACACATAGGAAAACAGCTGAGTTCACGTAAAACATTTGCCATTAACCTGAAGAGTTCATGCTCACCGGGGAGAGCAGATGATTGCGCTGGGTACAGTGCCCATCCAGAAGCACGTGCTAATAGTGTATCAAGGAAAAAATCCCTACCAGAGCAGTCAGGTCTCCGAGTCGAAGGCTGGAGATACTAAATCCACAGGAAGAAATCAGGGTCATGCCCCAAGTCTACTTCTCAACGTGACCACACAAGAAGCCCCAGAAAGCATGGAGCCCATCCAGGGAGACAAGCCCTGCCCAGGGTGTTTGGCACTGAATGGGAGAGAGATTCAAAGGGAAGAAAGTTGACGCTGGAGTTATTGACACCATTTCTGTGAATCACCCATTCAAAAAGTTTACACGCAGAAAAAAAGCTTGGAAGAAGCCTCCTCAGAAGAGAACCCCCTAAATGTTACATGCAAGTGATTTTTC
>JADKXX010006029.1:0-78782 GCA_017310255.1 Butorides virescens
GGGAATCTATTTCAGGTGGTAAATTCTCATTCAGCTGCTATTCACAAGGAAAATCTCAGCAAAGACTGAGACTTTTAAAAAGTTTATTACTATAAATTAACTTTGTTAAATTTTCCAGGCCCTTGCAGCTGTGTAACAAGTGAGCATCAATACGTGCCATGATTTTTTTCCATCCTCAGCGCACTTTGGTGTTGTGCTGCTGTAATTCACGCCACCATTTGAAACAGCGACTTCCAGTAAGGTGAGCCATAAACCAAGTCACTGATGATAGTCTTATGATACAAGCCAGTTATTTATGAAAAAGGATATTTTATTATTCCCTTCTATCCTAAACAATAAAACGTAATGACTTGCTGCTGAGAAGGAATATATAGCAATTCATGACATATAGGATATGGTTAATATGGTAGATTTTTATTTTTAAATATTTTAAATAATATTGATTGCGTATTAATAGAATTTATGGTTGCATGATTCTCAGCTTTTTCATTACATGGCTGTGAACCCCCATAACGGCAGACTAATTGCTGTATTATGTATTTCTTCATAACTTGTGGATTACATAAGGTGAATATTAAGAACAAGCTAAAATGTACAAAACACCCTAAAGCAAATTGTCCTCTAGGGGGGCTTAAGAAAAGTCCCCATGCAGGCACAGTGCCATTACCAACTGTTTTAATTGTTACTTTGAGAAAGGTAATAGAATATCTCAGAAAAGGAGGGTAGGCTGTATCAAGGTCTTCACCCAGATTACCCAAGGGGATGCTTTTGGACAAGCACCACAGCCCTGCCTGGAAGCAGCATCCTGCACCAGAGCTCATCAGAGCCTGGAGGAAAAGGAGATGCTTTCCTACAAACACAACGCGTTGCAAGCCAGAAAGGACGGGCAGGCGAGGCCGGTCTCCCACGCCTCCGCAGAGACAGCTCATGCCAGCTCCTTCTCCAGCACATCCCACTGCAGCCTCTGTCCTCCCGTCCAGCTGCTGGAAACCCACTGCCCGGAAGGATGGAGCTGGAAGGCCTTGAAAAGTGGCTTGATGCAACTTCATCCACGTGAGCTAAAGCAAACCAGGCCTGCTTTACACCAAGGGTCTACCACCAGGTCTACCATAAATTGCAATTAACTACTTAATACAAATGGACTAGGGTAACTGGGCATTACACAATACTCTGGCAGCCATAGTTGTCGGTTTGGGTTTTTTTTAATGCAGTCATCTCAGAAGAGATGAAAGCAGGATCAAATCTTTTGTTGTTTCTCATTGTTTACATGCCTTGTTGTATGATGGAATAAGGGTTTCAGCTGACTTCTAGCACAATTCATGTGCTGCTACTGGACTAAGCACAGTTGGTCCTGATTATAATTACACTCCAAATAAGCTCAGAAACCCACATTTCTACTGCCTGATCGAGCTTCCTTCCAAATAGAAACTGCTCAAGGCAATTCTCTTTCTATGTAGCTCAAGTGTTTCTCACGAAAAACCAGATGGCATGAACCATCTCCCAGGAAAAGACGGCATTTTCTATGCAGTGAGAAATGTTAGAGGGCAAACAAGCCCCCCCCCGCCTGCGCCTGACACATCTTCCCCACATCAAAACAAACCCTTCATTTTGCCTGCTGAAAACCAGCAGGAGAAAAAAGTTTAAAAAAAAAAAATCCCTCAGATGTCGTCACGTAGGCTCTCCTGCTTAAGCTACACGGGAAGCTCCCTGTGACTCACTTCTTCAGTCACGCAGCAGAGGAATGAGTGAAACTGCAGTGAGGAAGAGTAACTTTCATGACAACTTTTTATTCCAATAAAGTTCCATTTTCAGCATTAAAAGGAGGTTATTCTTTCAATGGTACTCATACGCAGGCAGGCAGGCACTGCAGCCCAGATGGAGACGAGCCCCACGCTATTTCAACACCTTTATAAATGCATGGGAGCAACTCACTCATTCAGGACCTTGACGGGGGCTTGCTAAACAGGGGGAACAGCCTCGCATGGTTCTCATCCCCATCTGGTAGTTTTGGAAAGCCAGATACAAAGACCATGTTTTGGAAGAGAGAAAGAGCTGGCTTCAGAGCCGACCTTGGTGGAGGTCTCCAGGAGTCGGCCCTCCCTGCACTCAGCTAATTCATCAGCAAAGCATCCCAGCACCTACAAGGGAAAAGGGCTTCTAGCCTCCTGCTATCTTGCCTGAATTTCAGCTCATTGCAGTCATTTTGTTGCTTTTCTTCATTTTTGCCATTCCCTGAGCCCACCCGCACCCCCTGGGTACCATTGCAGCGTCCCGGGCACCGCACCCCTCCTCGTGCCTGCATGTGCCCACCAAGGCGAGGGGCTGCCCCAGGCTGCTCCTCTCCCCTCTCTGCCCTTCCATTTACTCCACAAATAACACGTTCAAGTGAGAGCTGGGTTTACAGCCTTGGGTTTTTGCAAATGGGAAAGGTAAGCTCTAATGAGGGAGAAGCAGGAATATTTCTGCATCAAACAACAATTACCGAACATGCTGCCTCCTGAAGATTAAAAGGGTTTTTAAAAAATAATGAATACACCTGGGCTTGTGCATTCAGTTGAGTCTTAAAACTCAAAGAATCTGAATTAGCCTCATTTCCTTGGGGAAGATAATTTTTTATAAGTGTAGTTTATACATTCTAGAGACTTAATCTGTCACCTGCAGTGCTGTGAACCAATTCCAGGGACTTGCACACGAAAGGCTGAAGAAAAAAAAAAAAAATCTAAGTGAAACCTCCTTTCAATACCTCATTTCTGGTTGATTGCCCTTGGAAATACAGAAAGTAAAGAAGAAGAAAGAAAAGCAAGAAAATCTTCCTATGTCCATCTTTACTAGTGGCACACATCAGCACTTCCTCACCTGTACAGCCTTCATTGCTATTTGCATTTTAATTAGTTTTGCGTGGTTAATCGCAGTCAGGGAGGCACAGAACTCCATAGCATCCTGATTGTCAGAGACCTTAACCCTAGGTTTATCTGAGAATATAGGTACTGAAAAATAAATTCACCTACTAGCACTGCAATAAAACCTGCAGAGAGGCTTTAGCCGAGGCAGAATCAAGGGTGAAAGAACAAACTCCCCTTACAAGCGCACACAGAGCGGCCCCACACATCTTATCCCTTGGCCTCGAATGGTCATTCCTTTTTAAAGACATGCGCATGCTGCAAGTCACCCTGTGCCACCAACCCCCCGGCTTCCCTGCCTGCCCTCTGCTCCTGTGCCAGAAGGCCCAGTATTTAGGGTGCCACAAATTCCAAAGCAAGGACATTGCTCTTTGCTGTTACATGTTACCGAGTACAGTCCCTGTACTCGGTGCTGGTGAGGCTGCACCTTGAATGCTGTGTTCAATTTTGGGCCCCTCACTACAAGAAAGACATTGCATTGCTGGAACATGTCCAGAGGAGAGCAACCAAGCTGGTGAGGGGTCTGGAGCACAAGGCTTACGAGGAACAGCTGAGGGAGCTGGGGGTGTTTAGTCTGGAGAAGAGGAGGCTGAGGGGAGCCCTGATCGCCCTCTACAACTGCCTGAGAGGAGGGGGTAGAGAGGTGGGGGTCGGGCTCTGCTCCCTGGTAACGGGCGATAGGACGAGGGGGAATGGTCTAAAGTTGCGCCAGGGCAGGTTTAGGCTAGACATTAGGAAAAATTTCTTCACAGAAAGGCTCTGGAATGGGCTGCCCAAGGAAGTGGTCGAGTCCCCATCCCTGGAGGTATTTAGAAGACGGGTAGATGAGGTGCTTAGGGACATGGTTTAGTGGTGGGATGGCAGGGTTAGGTTAACGGTTGGACTCGATGATCTTAAAGGTCTTTTCCAACCTACACAATGTTAGGATTCTATGCTTTCTGCACTTCAGTTCCCCTTTTGCAAACTTGCAGACCCCCTGGGCTGCCCACAGACCCCCAAAGGGGTTCCCTCCCTTACTGCAGCACACACCGGGCTTCCCCGCATTCCTCCTGTGGGATTCAGCTCTGCCTCTGCCCCATCCCTGCAAGCTGCGCATTTTTTGAGAGATCAAGTTTTCCTCCAGGACACTTTCCTGTGTCAGCAGCACGTAGCTGTCACTGCCATCTACACTTTGAGCTTCAAGTAGTCAAGTATGGTGGGGTCACGCCAAAAAGTACCTAGAATATAAAAGCCACAGAATCTAGGAAGTTCCCTCAACCCACGCAAAGGCCAGTCCTACACCCAAGCCTGTTTGTAAGCCTCCCATCAGGACACTGTTTATTAGCTCAAACTTGAAAACGGGTAGAGAAAAATAAGTCATTGATCTCTGTCCAACCTCCCCCCAAAACCTTCTTCTCTGTTCCAGACCCCACCACAGCTAAGCTTTCCTAACTTTCCCCCAAGTTACTGCTCCACTCCCCAAAGCAGGTCACACAACTGAGGGGTAAGGCAGCACCAGCTTGCTCAAGGAGACCCCAATCCCTCAGCTCAAGCTTGCTGCTGCAGGGCAGGCTGGGCGAGGGAGCAGAGCACCCTTGCGATAGCCTGTGCTCCTGACAAAGCCCGTGGCATCGTATCGGGGTGCGCTGCTGTGACCTTGCAGGGAGCAAAGAACAGCACGAAGAGCAGAGCCAAGCCACTGCTTGCCAAGCCATGTCTGGGTCTGGCAGGAGGCAGCGCTGGGGAGCAGCCCTTGGCTTGGTTTGGTGCTGCTACAGGTCACACATACTGAGACTCCCCAAACACCTAACTCAACAGAAAGACAGATGGGACATGAAAGACACCCAAACCATTCAACGGCCACAGCTTAAAGTACATTTTTCTTTGAAGGGTTTAATAAAGCTCTATCATTTTGTTGTTTCAGTGGCTGAAAAAGCATCAGAAACAGAAGCATCACCTGGCCTGTCGCAATACACAGCTCCTGCGGTTGCTCTGGGGTAAGTAGGCAGAGGACTCCAGGTTCAAAAGAGGCCTTAAAAGCACTGCAAAACACCAACACCACCAGATTTACAAAACCTACTCGCAGCCAGTGCTCTGATGTTACCATTTCCCTAAGGTGCAGGCACCTATAAAAGCTGAGAAATGTTCACTTCTCCTATGACACAGAGACACACACGTGTGTTTGTGCTCCTAGCAGAGCTTTCCCTGGTCAAACAGTATTTTAATTGAAGGACCTTGTTTCTTCATCCCACAAGCCCGTATATTGTGCTACAGGCAATTAATGTTGGGAACCTCAGCTGGTAAAGGGACACTTCAGGTTACAGCACAGGAGCGCCGTGCAACCACCGCAGCTGTGTCCACGGGACTGGGTGTACGCACACGCGTTTCTTGCTCTCCCTTATTGCTAGGTACAACTTAAGCGAGGAAGCCTTCTTCTGAGGGGGCTCACCAGCTGCTTTGTGGTTAGGCTACATCAGCTCTGTGCTTTGCTTTGGTCCAAACAGAGCTGAGTTACCCCACACAAACTGAGCTGTGGTAACTCCGTGTGCTCCTCTTAGAAAATGCTTTTAAGTCACTGTATTGGGGAGAATTCCTTACAGAGCCACACCAGGATGAGATATAGAAGGTGTAGCAAAGCCACAAGCTAATGCCAGATCTCCTTCCTCCCACTCTGATACTGTCAGCTGTAAGGCCATCTGGTAAGAGGGATATAAAGCAAATTTTAACTTGCACTCACAACACGAGCATGGTTGAAAGCTAGATTAACTATAGTCTGCTTGAGTTCACTGGAGATGTACCGACCACTAAATTAGATTGAACACCACTAATCTCCATCCCTGTCACTGCTGGTCTCTGGTTGAACCCAGGGAAAGAACCAGTAGAGCCAAATGGGAGAAAATTTAATCAAGTTTTGATTGTATTTCTTCAATAATTTTTAAGGAACAGACCAGGAGACCAGGCCACTCTCTGAGCTTCCAACCCCTTGGGGTGGAGAAGCTTCAGAGAACTAATTTGCATAAAATTTGTCCAAAATTTTGAACCATGATTAAAACAAGATGATGATAACTTCATTAACCCAGCCAATCAATGCCTGCCCAGTCTGACTCTTAACTGCATTGCAGTAGAACACAAGGATCTTTCATTCAATCGGTCTCAAAACAAGACAGCCTTATATATTCCCCAGGTGTCAGACCCAGAGGATTTTCTTTACACTCTTCCATGCACATGTTTTTCTTTGTTCCCATGGCAAATTTTCCCTGTGAGCAAGACAGGGGTTCAGATTCCAGGTCTTGAAAACAGCACCAGGATCTTTATGTGAGACCTAGGCAGGATTTGCTGGGGTTGTGGATGATGCTGGCCAACAACAGGCACAGCTGTATCAGTGCCATTAGCTACCATGAGCCGTTAAAAGCCTTCAAGAGGGGTCCGTCTCTGTTCCTATGCTTGTTCCTGGCTATTTTAGGCTGAGATCAGGGCAAACTCCAGAGAAGTTGCTCAGGAGAAGCCCAGCACAATGCCTGCTCCCCCTTCCACATATACAGCCAGCAGCTGCCTTTCTCTGCTCTCTCAGCTGGGTCCCTTCACCACCATGAAGCTGGGTCCACACCTAGGAGCAAAGGCATTTGCCAGCCTCCAAGCACGCAGAAAAGGGTCTCCTCAAGGCTTCCCTGACAACTAAACCTTGCAAGTCAAAAGCAGAACTATCACTGAAGGGAAAAAAGGGAGAAATGAAAAGGCTTCTCTCACTCATGGACCAAGACATGCTCCTGACTGTGCCAAAAACTACTCAGGGACATCTCAAGCCAAGAAGCCCACACCTTGTTCAGAAGTATCTGGGGAAAAAACTTTATGCAGATTTCCTGAGCCAGACTTAATTAGTTCAGACACCTGCTATGCAATTGCCTGGTATGGGTTAGGTCAGAGCCCTCAACAGTTTGTGGGTGACCTTGTGCAAGTTGTTCAGCCTCCACCTTCACACTCCCAGAGGAAAGAGAATTTTTACACTGCTTTCTTCAGATAAACTAATTTAAGCCTGTGTCTGACATGCATTGCCAGGATGCAAACATGCAATGGATGCACCCTACAAAGCATTCACATTACAAGTTCTGCTCCTTTTATTGCTATAAAAGAGTTATTTAGTCTGTACACATTCTCTCTACCACACAGATCATGTGTACTCTGTAGAAAGATCCTGCAAATTTCCAGGCAATGGAGGAAGGTATTGCATGGTTGTGACATTCAGATGCAGAGCTGGCTGAAATAATATTTATCTCCCCCCCAACAGAAATGTCTTCTGTGCTGAAAATTTCCATAAGAGAAACCAAGCCACTTCCTGATATTTAAATTCCTTGTAGAAGAACCAAGGGAAAAATATGAAAATAACAGAACAAAATACGTCACTGTTGATTTACACTAACCTAATTTTTGAAGCACTCCTTCCCCGCTGAGCCCAACTTGAGCACAAGGCAGCCTTTAAACCACCACTTCTAAATCAAATATCCATGAACTAGCTGTGCAGCATGCAAGTGAACACGAGATGTCCTCCTTTACTGAGTGATTCAGGGGTTAAGTATGATGGGTCAATGTAGCTTTCATTTAGACACAACTTTCTAGCATTAATAGCATTTCTCAAAAATATTATGTTGACTATTTCTACATCTCACTGACCCTCAGCCATATCTTTATTTTTGAACTGCCTACCCCCTTGCTACTGCTCCATTTCCTTCCTAAGTTGTTAACTAAATCCAAGCCATTGACGTAATTCAGGCATTTGGAGGGCAAAACAAAACCCACCCTTGATCTTGATCCAGAAGTCTTTAAAAACCCAGCTGAGGTCAGGCTGTTAGGATTGCTAGACCGGCCAGAGGACCATGTGGAAGCAGCATCCGGATGCTGAACAGCTTAGACTCTTCCTTAGACCACAACAGTGCCAGGGCCTCAGCAGCTGCCAACACCAGTTGCTAAAGAATCTTTCTCAGTCTAACGTAGCAATGTGGGATTTCACTTGTGTAGCACTTGTAGAGATGAGCAAAAACAAGATCTGAAATGTTTCTCACTTCAAAAACCTATGTATGAACCGGCCGTAAAGGTTTAAGCTCTCCATTTCCAGACAATTCTGTCCCTCCTTTCATCTAAAGTGAAAGAAAAACTACCCCCCCCCCCCCCCCCCCAGGGACTCCCCATTTGAAGTTTGTGAGAGCGTTTCAGCACTAAAGCCATAATCTAAACCGATGCCAGATTTTAGGTTCAAATATTGCTGGTCTCTCCCTGTGTCTTCTAGTTTTGAACTTTCAATATCTGCCTTCAGAAGGACATGTCCCTGGTGTTGTTATTAACAATATTCTACTTTGAACATGATCTGAGCTGTTACGGAATGAAAGCTTGAGATGTCTGCCAGGAAAAACACCAGAGAGCAAGAAAAGCAGTAGCTAGTGTGAAGAGAGAGAATTTGTAATTGAACAGTAGTTAGATAATAACAGCACCCAACCCACATTACAACTACTTCCCCCCACCTCTAGAAGACATCGCTGTACCAAATTTTTAGTGTCTTGGCTGCTAGCAGGGTTACACGTGCAAAGCTGTTTATACAACAATTACTTAAACCAGCAGCATTCCAGTAGTCTCAGATCTCCAGTATTACTTGCAAGTTATCTAAACCTGCAAGATTTTCTGTTTTAACAATCTGTCAATCTTTGCTTTGCTACATTTAGGAATTAAATGCAACACCAGCAGAAGTATTAACTTTGAAAACTGCATGAAGTGCAAAACTAGGCGTGTGTTTTGGCAATTTAACTGCCCTTTACTCAGTGCAGTTAAGTAAGCGATGTGATTTCCACCTGCTTCGTGTGACTGGCATGATGGACAGGTCTTTTCTGCATGTGGTAGGTGGATTCCCTGCTTCACCCAGACATGAACCAAGGTCTTAACCAAGGTCCCAGTACTACTGTGGTGTAAAAAAAAAAAAAAAAAAAAAAAAGAGGGCTGATAGTAGGTGGGCTGATGTCCTCTCAGAAGAAAGTAGATCTTCAGTAATTGTATGCAGTTTTCAGGAACAAAAATAATTCAGAAGTCCATAGATTAGGAGATTGAGCCAAGGAACAACACTCTTATCTGCAATTCCATGGAAAAAAGACAGTTTCTCCTATGTATGTTTTAGGAGCATCTATCTTCCAGTTAACTTTTACTGAGGCTGCTTAAACTAGCAAGCTGAGATACACATTGAGCGTGCTGTTAGCCTGCCGTGCTACAGCCCATGGGATGCTTGCCAGTACTCACTCAGAATAAAGCAGTCAGCAAATGCAGCTTCAGACACTTCTGTCTGCATCCTAGCATGATTTGTCAACTGGATTGTGCTACCATAATGGGGTAAGAGACTAGGAAAAAAAGTTGTCTCAGGACAAAACAGTGGTTCTACCAAGCCCAGACACTAGCTCCAGCACTCAGGGGGCTAAAAGGCATCCAGGCCCCTTGCAGCCTATGCTGCTCTCAGCTACGAAGCTCTCTTTGAATTAAAGCTGTCTTATTCAGAGCGATCTTATTCAGTTATTCTCCAGAAGTGCACTGCACCCCTAGGGAGAGCTGCACGCTCGCAGAAATCTGCAGCAGACAAGCCGTTACTGTGATTAATGTCCAGATTTTACATGACTTATGTTTTTGGTGCAGAAGCGTTCAGCTCCCCGCAGGCCACGGTTGGGCTGGAGGCGGTCAGCAGGGACAAGCAGCTTGTGGGAAAAGGAGCCAGACCCTGCAGCCGCCCGACCCCAGCCTGCTCTGCCTCTGGCACAGCAGCATCTCCCACCGTCAACCCCACCGACTGCCCTGGCCAACAGCTCCACTCATCATTTGCTTGCTCAGGCCAGAGAGAGCCCAACCTCATGTCATGTGCAGGAAACCAGTCCCCACTGTGTCCCTTACCCCAGTTCCAACCCAGATACTGAAAGGACAGAATTTTCGTCGTGATAACTTTCACTCTTACTCAAAACAGGTTTCTTGCCACTTGGTTTTAATGTGATATTAGTTGTTGTTATAGTGGTGCAGGCTCACGTCACACTCTTAACTCCTGCCAAAGAGTGAATTTTTTTTATTTCCCATTGCTGAAACTGGGAAAATATGGATGGAAATTTAGATGTGCCCAGACAACTCCCTCGGCTCCGTCCTCACCTGTTTCAAAAATGTAAAGCAGCAAGGCTGCACTGTCTCCAGAAAAAGGTTTTCCACTAAGTACAGATCAGGCCTTTACCAGTGATTACAGATTGATATCACCAATCTTCTGGTGGTCAGCAGCACAAAGTCTAGTACGTTTATTGTGCTACTGTGATTCCCTGGGAATGGGGCCAAGTCTCAGGTGGCCTCACTTAGGACTGAATCAGCTCCCTAAGGGTTACAAAGACGACATTTTCAGCAGAATTTTTTTCTGCTCAGCTCTGTATTCAACAGCCTAATCTCCTACTGCTGCTGGAACAGTTTGTCTGGTATGAATATAGGCCATTGGGAAGGTCCTTACAGAGCCATCGATCTGCTAATGTACGTTCCAGTGCTCAGAGCCATTTGCTCTTACTCCTGCTCCCCGGTGCCTTCCACCAAAATATCTTACCCCATGAGGCTCAGTTGTATCCTCATGGTTATGCTCCAAGGGATGTGTTATTAAGCACCTAACTACCTCTTTCTGAATTTCACTGCTGCATCTCAAGAGGCGTGATGTGGATTCACGCTGCTCCTCCTGCAACTCCAGAGTGGGGACCTGACTTCCATAGAGAGAAGACCGCAGATTGCAGTGTCCCCAGCACCTCCCACGGTCTCAGTTTAGTCAGCTTCCTGACAACCACTTCAAGACATCCGATTTTCCACACACCTCATTGCAGTAAAATTCACTGTTCCAGACCTAAACTTTAGGAACTGCAACTGGCACCAGCCCAGCCCTGCATCTGGCCTTCATTCCTCATCTGTAAAATGCAGATATTCTGTTCACACCACAGAAGCCCAGACACTAAAAAAAATGGGAGCCATTATTTGCCTTCAGCAGATTGTCACAGTAATGCCCTCTGAGTCTCATCCATTGAAATGGATTATACCAGCCTGCTTCCCTGGAGTGCCATGGAGCTTCTATCAAGTGTTTTGTGCTCCGAAAGGCTTGTTTACAAGTGCCTTACTTTTAGCCAATACGTATAAATTCTATTAAAAAAAAGTTGCTCAGATATTTGTCTGAAGTTCATTCTCAAGCTACAGACAGCCAAGCCATTTCAGCCACCACAACAAGCTAAAAGGGATCAAGAATAAAGAAGGATTTTTAATTTTTCCAAAGCCATAAAAAAGCAAAAGCCAACGAAGAGCAATGAATTTTTCCTGAGTAATACTCCATCATGCCAATAAGACAACAGGGTTTGATTTGGAGGAATTAAAAGGCAATGGCTTTCTTTCCTAGCAGCCTTTACTTCCCAGGCAAACAGGACTGGAAATAGGATAAGGAAAAAAAAACCCAAACCACTGACCTAGGGACCATTCCAACACTCAGAAACTCGCTGGGCACTGAGACTCACACAGGGATGGGTCCCAGGGGTGGCTTAAAGAGTGATGGCCATGAGAAAGAACCAGGCTTTTGGAAAGCAGTGGAAGAGTCTTCCTGAGACATGAAAAAAAAATATATAAATAGTAACTATGATTAGCAGTGCATACAGACTGAAAGCGAATACAAGGCACTAATAATCATACCACAAATGTTCTTTTAAGACATGGGGACAGTGTATCTAATATATCCTCATATTTATAAAGGTAGATGCATGCTAGGGGGTTGCACTGAACACAAGATGTCTATCCACATAGGAAATAGTTTTCTTCTTAGCATCTACATGTCTCACCAAATAAGTGCAGGCATTTATTTCTTACTGGGCCGTTCAGCAGGAGCACACCATCAGCACAACACCAGGATGCACTGGAAGTGATGCAGTGCTCTGTGATGGAAGAAAACTGGATCCCAACTGAAAAACTCCTTAGGTTTTTATGATAATTAGGTGCCTGCACCACCTTCTGCCTCTCAGGGAGGAAGGGAAAGAAGTAATTATCAGCCATCCAAACTCCCTGCTGTACAAAGAGGGCTCCCACGCTCCTGTCAGCTCTGACAACAGCCAGTACTCTGTGGGTAGCGCCTGTTTTATTCCCTTGTCAAACAGCAACTGAAAGAGGCTGGTTTCATCGGTCTGCCTGTACTGACATGGGCAACGCTCAATGTGGATTACAAACTGTGAGGCTCAAACCAAAGAGCTCCTTCTGAGCAACCCCTAGAGCACTTTGGAGAGACAGAGCTGATGACTACCGGTCTCAACACTTAATGTGCGATCTGTAGAGATCATCTCGTGGCATCACATCTGGCCAAAGGCGTTCTGCCAGCAGACGCCTCCAAGTCATCTCTTGCCAAGTGCAGCACAGCAGCTTTGAAAGCAAGTTAGGAGGGTGGGATTGCTGTCCTTCCCCCATGGGCAACAGCTCTGCTCTCTGAAGTCAAGGCATGGCTGCCTCCTGCCTCAAGAAACAGCAAAAGCAGAACAGGGGTCTTCACTCTGTGCCCATAGATTTCAATAATCACATTTCAGTCAACTTCAACGTGGGCAGAATGGATTTTTCTTAGTCAGCTTTTTTTCTTCCAATTGAAATAGGTGACATCAATTTGACTTGTCAGTTTTAATTAGCATTTGCACTATGTTCTGCTCTGAAGTTGTTCTGTTTTGACAAACAAGGGGGAAAAAGTCTAATACATAACTCAAGCCTAGAATTTAGGATGTCAACATGAAAGGCCAAACTAATTAAGATGCTCCACAGGAGATCCCAGTGCTTTCCACAGACACCAGTGACATGATGCTTTAGACAGGCATTCTGTACATTTGTATATATACAAACACATCCAATAATCAGGGATTCACAAAATGAAAACTGACATCAATTAGTACTAGCAATGGAACAGAGCCCAAGACTCGCAGCTAAGTTCAAGCCTAATAATACTGGGTATTGTTGCAAGAACACAGCAAGAATCAATCCCTCTTTCAAACAACAGAATGTAGTGACTTAAGATAAATATGCAAAGAAAGTGTTATCAGCAGCAGCTAATGAATGGAAAACTGATACAAAAGTACAGATTCTCCAGAGCATATTTGGTTCATATCTCCTGCTGTAGTCAGTCAGTATTACATACAGATATACCTCCAGGGACACCAATAGAAATATAACCATTATTTTTTTAAAAGTTACTAGACTTATTAGACATTTCAATTGACTCTGAAGCAAGCCAACAGCAGTTTTTTCCTTTTTTTGAAGCACTAGCGTGACCAAACTTACAGGTAAAGCATTCAGCCAGGGCAAATCCATATACAAAGTGCCAATTATTTTGTTTAATGTTTAGCATCATTTCTGTCACTGTAGAGCATGGCTGGAAGCACAAGTGATGCACAGCATCAAGGAGCATCACTGGAAGAGCCACTGTCAGAGCACACTTGGAGATTCTTCACAGGACTTCTCCAACCCTTTGAGAAACCTCTCAGCTCTTACAGCCAGAACAGACCCAAAAGACAGGAGCCGTCTGCAGTCCTAGAGTAATACTCAAGGTTGCAGTTGGGTTTGGATTATTTTTCCACTGACCATAATTTGTTTAGATGTCACTGATGCTTTTCAAACTAGATGAAACGCACAAAGGGCAGCTCTGCACAACAGAACCAGGCCCCATTCCCAGCAGCGTGTATTCCCCTCTGTTCCCTCACCTGCTCCCAAGGGCAGGAGGAGATGCTGCCCCAAGCAAAACTTCCCACAGCCACAGGGAGGTAGATCTGCACACAGCACAAGAGCTTCATTTCTCCTGTTTTATACTTCTGGCATTACCTGGCCTGGAAACAGAACCTGACAGCATTAACCGAGACACAAATAAGGATAGACACAGCAACTTTATTGAAATACAACAGTCAGATAAACACACGGAAGATGGGAAAGAGCTACCTAAGATGAAGAACGGTGCAACAAAAACATTGACGTACACATGCAAGTTTCCATTTTGACTAGAAGCTAAGAGAGGCAGTGAAACAGCCTTCTAGGACCCAGCAAGGGAACAACATCCTTGCTGCTTTTAAGATAGTTTGTTCTGCTTATGATAGTTTGCATGACATAGCTGGCTGTGATTACAAATGGTGGGGACATAGACAGGATCCTCCATGACCAGGGTGGCCTCTTGTACATTCCTCCTGCCAACATCAACTGTTTGCTCGCTTGCAGTATGCACAAATTTTAGAAGGAGTGTTGGGGGAGGTTTTGGGGGGACAGGAGAGGAATAGGAGGCATGAATATCTTTAAGACAATTCCTCAGTTTAACAGGACAGCAGCTATTTCCTTGTTTTACAGGCAAGTTACAAGACTTTTGGGAATCAAGGTTTGTATTGAAGTACCAACTGGTCTTTGATTACAGCAGCGTGAACACTGCTGCTCTAATAAATCACCAAAATCAAAGCTGAACCACGCAGAGAAGATTTCAGAAAGGACATTTGTTTTGTTTGGGCTTTGTTTTTTGAATAGCTGTGACCTGATCAGAATCAGATTGGCCAAAAAGCATTATTTTTTTTTTTTCCTTAATACTACAGGGAGAAGAGAAGAATGCAGACAAGAAATGTAACACAAAAAATTGAAGCATTTAGGTTAACAGAAAGGCTGAGTGTTTCAGTGGAAGAGACAAAGTGGTTTGGTGCATGTCCTGGTTTCGGCTGGGACAGAGTTAATTTTCTTCACAGAAGCTGGCATAGTGCTGTGCTTTGGATTTAGTGCTAGAAGAATGTTGATAACACACTGATGTTTTCAGTTGTTGCCAAGTAGTGCGCAGACTACTCAAGGACTTTTTGAGCTGCTTCTGCTCGGCCAGGTGCATAACAAGCTGGGAGTACAGCACAGCTAGGACAGCTAACCCAAACTGATCAAAGAGCTATTCCATACCATAGAACGTCATGCTCGGGGGGGTCAGTTTGGTCGGTCGGTCGCGGGCAGAGTGATCGCAGCTCAGGCGGTGTGATCGTGGCTCAGGGGGAGCGATCGCTGCTCGGGATGGGATGGGCATCAGTCAGCGGGTGGTGAGCAATTGCATTGTGCATCACTTGTTTTATATATTCTGTATATTTTCTTACCATTATTATTATTACTATTGTTATTCTTCTCTCTTATTAAACTGTATCTCAACCCACGGGTCTTACTTTTTTTTTCTTTTCTCTGATTCTCTCCCCCATCCCACAGAGGGAGGGGGGGGAGTGAGCGAGCGGCTGCGTGGTGCTAGTTGCCAGCCGGGTTAAACCACAACAGTGCATCTTCCTCTTCTGCCACAACCTCTCCCCTCAGCATCCCAGTGTGTTAGGACCAGGGCATGGCAGAGGGAAGCCATACTCAATGACATTGCAGGGCTCAACCACCACGATTCCTTCAGTGAAAGCTCTCTGCCTACCTCAGCGGAGCTTGTCCCTGCAGAAACCACCAGGTTTTATGCCTCCTGCCTTTTCATAAATGCTCTTTCCTTTTATCTAGACTGGATTATGGTGCTCACCAACAGAGGAATTCAGGCTACTCCAGGGATTTAAATCTCTCCTCCCCAGAGCTAGAATAAACTACTCAAAGTCAAATATAGGCTTAGAAGTTTGAATACAGTAGACCCAAAATGGGGACCATTCAGCATCTTTAGCACATGGCCAGAGCAACCACCTCCATCTCATTTGTCAGATGGGATCATGCGACCTTCCAAGACTAGACCCCAAAGATTAACGAGGCAAAGCCCCTGAATAACACTGCTGGGCTCTGTGACCTGTATTTCAGTGAGTCTTCCCTCTGGGGACCTACGTTATTTGTAGCTGTGTGCACAAATACCTCAAAACTGAGGCGCCGACTTGAACATCATCCAGGATGGGATCTGCTCCAGCTTCCTGCAAAGTTAACAGCAAGACTTCCCATCATGTCTCAAGAGTTCCATGTCCCATGTCTTATTTACAAGACGAATCTGCACCATGATAAGGATCAAGCACAGCATGGTCCCATCATCTTGTTTTAAAGCTCTAACTGTGCAGAACAACTTCACATGAATCAAGCCCATGCTATCAGTCTATGGGTCTGTTTCAAGAGTTAAATTCTTTCCCCAAGTCAACACAAAGTAAAGGAGGCTTAAAAGTCTCACCAGGCTCACATAAACGTTTCTTCTTCACCATAAAATATTGATGTTGATATAGAGCATGAATTATTGAGCTTCTGATCTCTTTGAAGAGTCTGGCCTTACTGAATGTTACAGGACATATTATTTATATTATTTGGATAGTAGAAGAAATAACAAATGTTTTCACCTCTTAACCTTGTCTAATAGGCAGCCTTAAGAACACCAAAGTACAGTAATTGCTATAATGGCAGTTTGCCCAAGTTAAGTCTTAATGTTATAATAAAAAGAGTCTTGTTGGCTCTTCTTAAGATTGATTCACCCCAAAAAGTAATCAATAAATGCAATTTTTTGCCTCTTCACTGCAAACACCTGCTTGGTATTTCTTAACTTTTCTTGCACTCAGCTTTGCTGGAGTCCCATGACAGTGAGCTACCTGGCCACTGATGCTCCAAGTACCCCCTCAGTGTGGAACTGGCCAGATACAGCCAAGGGGACAGAAGTGCAGACAAGGAAAGACTGGAGCAGTAATCCTAGCACATTTCAATCTTTCCTCCAGACTCCTTAGTCCCCATTTCCTATGACTAGACTCCCAGGCATATTTTTCCCTGACAAGAAAAGATTTAAAAATAAACATCGGATGAGCATTGACCAGGGTTTGGCTGGCTACCAAAGCCTCTTCCCCAGACTTTCCCAAGCAGTGCTGTGCACTGCTAAGGACTCTGTGGCAGAAGTGCATCCCACAGGCCAAGCCTTCAGTCCCAAGCCAGGGTGATGGTGTGCCTGGCACGTGACTGCAGAGCTCTGGGCTGACCGAGAACATAGAGCCCATGACCAGGGAGCCCTCAGAGCAATCGCTGCTCATTTCAGCTTTGCAGACTTTATTCATGTTATTTTTCCCCTTTGACTTATAACCCTCCACTGTTAACAGAAGAGAGGGCATAAAATGGAACACCTTCATTTCACCTGATTTAATAGCAGATTTAACCAGCTAGTTATTAGAAATAAGTCAAATGAAGAAGTGATTGCACTCCCCTTTACAGAAAGAAATATCATGTTAATTACTCTTTACTGGCATAACAATAATATTCTGATATCCCAGCTATACCCAGCAGCAGGCCAGTGGGAGCCAGGCAGGTCCGCAAAGATCCCCACGCCCAGCCCAGCACTGAGGCGGTCTCTTAACTCAGGTCCATGTTTCTCAGGATTCTTGCCTAACTGTATTGGAATATATCCTGTTAGGGCCATATTCGAGCACTGAAATCACCCATGCCCCAGTGACAGGGCAATGAAGAGAAGCAGGTATCTAAGAACATGGCAAAGAGCCACAGAAGTCACTGCATGAGCTGTTTGGCACTAATAAAAACCAGGCACAGGGATTTAGGTGGAATTTTACACAGCTGACTATGGTCCTAAAAAGCAGTTAAATCATTTAGGAAAGGATGGTTACAACTGCTCTAGATATGTTTCTGAGTAATGAAACCCAGCAGGTAACATAACTGAATATTTAATTTCACAGTAGCTGTGAACTTGTCTGCAAAACATTTACCCTCCATGTGTCTTGTCCCATCTATGAAAAATCCATCCCAAGTGAACCACAAGCAGTAGGGACTTGGTCTA
The DNA here is from genome assembly GCA_017310255.1 of Butorides virescens. Taxonomy (NCBI): domain Eukaryota; kingdom Metazoa; phylum Chordata; class Aves; order Pelecaniformes; family Ardeidae; genus Butorides; species Butorides virescens. Next base: position 17,650 of record JADKXX010006029.1, read on the forward strand.
GCTGACAAACTGAAGCAGTGGATGCAATTTTACAACTAATTGTGACAACTTCTGTTGGGGCCAGTTCTGCTTAATAACTTTATCAATTATCTGGATGAGGGGTTCAAGTGCACCCTCACTAAGTTTGCAGACACCACCAGGTTGGGCTGGAGTGTTGATCTGCTTGAGGGTAGAAGGCTCTACAGAGGGATCTGGACAGGCTGAATTGATGGACCAAGGCCAATTGCATGAGGTTTAACAAGGCCAACTGCTGGGTCCTGCACTTGGGTCACAACAACCCCATGCAACGCTACAGGCTTGGAGATGAGTGGCTGGAAAGCTGCCTGGCAGAAAGGGACCTGGGGGTACTGGTCGACAGCCGGCTGAATACGAGCCAGAAGTGTGCCCAGATGGGCAAGAGGGCCAACAGCATCCTGGCTTGTATCAGGAATAGTGTGGCCAGCAGGAGCAGGGCAGTGATCGTGCCCCTGTACTCAGCACTGGTGAGGCCACCCCTCAAATGCTGGGTTCAGTGTTAGGCCCCTCACTCCAAGAAGGACATGGAGGGGCTAGAGCATGTCCAGAGAAGGGCAATGGAGCTGGTGAGGGGTCTGGAGCCCAAGGCTGATGGGGAGCAGCTGAGGGACCTGGGATTGCTTAGTCTGGAGAAGAAAAGGCTGAGGGGAGCCCTTATCACTCCTTACAACTGCCTGACAAGAGGGGGAAGCCAGGTGGTGGTGGGGGAAAATCGGTCTCTTCTCCCAAGTAACAAGCGATAGGACAAGGGGAAATGGCCTCAAGTTGTGCCAGGGCAGGTTTAGGTTGGATATTGGGAAAAATTTCTTCACCAAAGGGGTTGCGAGGCACTGGAATGGGCTGCCCAGGGAAGTGGTTGAGTCCCCATCCCTGGAGGTATTTAAAAGACATGTAGACAAGGTGCGTAGGGACATGGTTTAGTGCTAGGTTGATGGTTGGACTCAATGATCTTAGAATCACTTAGATTGGAAAAGACCTTTATTCTAAGTGATAAAATATTCTTGTTGAGAGCACAAGTTATTATACCTCACTTTTGACAGACTTTCACTCTAGCTTAAAAATACATTTTCTACATGAATGTATCACTCTAGTTCACAGAACAACCTGCTAGATTTCTTCAAATTGAAAGACTCCAGCAGTAATATTACGTGTATGGTTTATATATATATAAATGCAGTATCTCTGATTTCTCTCTCCAAATACAGTTATCCATTAGACTTAAGGATGTTCAATTCAGACACAATGTTGTTTTGCAGAATACAGAAATGAATTTTTAATACCGCAGGAATCAGTGTAGTGAGACTGACTGACCTCCAGCCCCACACAGACTACAACTCCTGCATTGCTTTCTTAAAAGGGCTCCTGCTTCTGTATGCCAACCCCAGCTAAATCCCTAGCCCCATGCCAGCTGAACAGGTTACTTTTCCCCCCCCCAAACATCATGGATATTATTCATTTTACCTGCACATGAACTCCTGGAGCAATCTATCTACACCTGTATCATTAAATCAGGTCTCACTTTCATTTTTGTTGCCATTAATATAGTTTAGAAAAACTCCAACTCCTAATTTCTAACCTGACAAAAAGAAAACAATCATACTCACGGGGCCCAGTTCTCCTCCTACACTAGTGTTACTTTAGCATAACCACAGCTTTCAGAGAAATTAGTCTTGTTCACTCCACTGGGAAACAAAGAAAAAAGGTCAGTCCTACTATTTCCTCCCTACTACACTTACAGGAAGAGTTTAATCCACAAATACGGTTGGACTTAATGATCTTAAAGGTCTTTTCCAACCTAAACGATTCTATGTTTCTATGATACATATGCATGACCCAGCCTTTGGAGGGAGAATTACTCACTATGGCCAAATAGTATTGCAGCAAATCTGATCAATGTTTTATTACTGCTAATTATTTTCACCAAGAAAACTGGCTCCTTTAAGATATCACAATGCCCGCGTACACCAAAATTAGGCAGCACACATTAGCATGAACACCAAATAAACAAAAATAAAATCAGCCCTGTGTCTGCATTAAAACTACTGAGCAACTATCATAAGGGAAATTATGAGTTAGCTTGACTGGACTCTAAAGAGTTACTGATAATTGCACATTTAATCAAATTAAACATGGCATGCAGATCTGGTCTGTCTTTCCCTCAGTGCTTTTGACTGTTCTCACAATGCTTGCTCTGTTACAGACAAAAGGATCCTACTCCTTCCAAGGCCAAGCAGATCACAACCCCATTTGGGTACTTGGGGATGTTTCTGGCCACAGTGTTTGACATCCAAGTGTCCTGCTAAGATGACTTCCCCCTGTTGGCACAGCTGCTGTTGACAAGTCCTTATCCTCCCAAGCAAACCCATATCCAACCTATACACGAAGCGTCAATAGCAATGTGCACATATTCCTCCCCTGCATACACAACATTCTGGGGGAATCATGAGCTAGAAGACCAGATCAAAATTCAGCTGGATTTGTTTCTTTGTTGTCAGCAGTTTTTCTGCCACATGGTATTTGGGTTTTGGGGTTGGGTTGGTTTTTTTTTCCCCTCTCTTCCTCCCATTTTCCCCCCTCCTCCCCATCCAGAAGTACATCAGTAAAAAAATCAGGGGACTGCAGCAATGTAACATTCTGTTACCCAGTACCCAAGTCCTTGGCTTCATCCCAGGCCAATATAAAACAAAGGGGTCTGCAAAGCCTCGTTGCAGCTGACTCATTCTGTCCTCTACACTTCTAAGAATGATGTTCACCTTTGATTTTTGTTTCAAAGGTCCTGCTTCATCAGGGTTAATGAGAAAGAAAGAAATCATATAGCAAATTAAGGCTTAATCATTGTGCAATTCCCTTAGATAAATGTTAATTGTCCCATCCTCAGTGCTTTGCAGTGTAATTAACTATACCTCTGTACCAAAGGGAAAAACTATAGCACGCTTCATTTCAAGGTCGCAAAACAAGTGAGAGAGGCAGGAACAGAGGCAAGATCTCCTGACTTACCACCTCAGTCCCCTGCTTCAACCAGCAGGTAGGAGCCACTCTTCAAGTTGGCACAAAACACAGAAAACCAAAGTCAATGCCAGCTACTAACTAAAAAGCTAGGAGAACAGAGGCTGGGAAAAGGCAGCCTTTCCACACTGATCACACAAAAGAACTGCAGTTTAAATCAGTGTTTGGTATGCAGTAAGTTTGACAAATAGACTTGTATACAAAGTTATCTAGCTCTTTTTACATAGCCTTGTAATAACGACAGCAACTAAAGATTCAAGCACCACCTCTGAGCTCAGCTGTAATTTACTCTTCTTTGCTGAGCTATTTATCATCCTAATGTCCCTGCCAAACCAGAAATAAATTCTACGAGACACATCATTAAAGTATTTAGTAATCAGTACAAGATAGTGATATAATTCACCAAACCCAAAATACCGCAAAATGCTAGCTGCTGCTACCCCTTCACAGTTACTAAAGTGCCTTAATGAAGTTCCATCTGGCAGCAAAGTGAAAATATGGATGGATTTACACATAACATAGAAACAGTCCATTTAATTAGCAGCTAAGAGGTTCAATGGCCAATATTAATTTCTGTTAAACAGTGAGCCATACCTCTCAGCTGAAAGCTCTGAATTCAGACAGTTGTTTGGGATTCATTTTACTTCAAAGGCTCAAACAAAAGTGAATTTCAGACATGACTCTGCAGTGAAGAAGTCTGAGTTATGAGCAAATCAAGAGACAAATGTTCAGAACTTAAGACCTACAGAAATTGCTGCTAGAAGGCCATCCCATGTCCACCCCAGTCTACAATAAGTACTCTGTGCTGCAGCCCCAGATGACAGCACAATTTCAGAGAGGTGCAATTCATTCCTTACCCAAAAGCCCGATCACCATACTCCACAAAGCATGAAGATTGAGAGATTGTGCAATTACCATCCCAGCTATTATCACCAACTATGCTGTTCCAACCCAGCTCATTGCCCCTCCGAAGAGGTCACTTGTACATAACAGTAATTTCTCAAACAACAATACCCATGAACATGCTCCAAGGCAAGCAACCAGCTACAAACACTTGCAAGATACCGCCTCTTACGGCAGAAGCAGTAAAAACTATTCTTTGCTTTCCAAAATTTCAGCATCAGAGACCAGAGCGGGAGAAGGGTCTGGCTTCTGGAACAACATGGTCTGTCAGCCCAAGGACCCACAGTTACAAACTCTTTATTTCCTTCTTGGAATAAAGCCCGCCCAAATCTCTCCAATCTACAGATGGGATCAGCAGGACAGAAGCAACCCCATTTTTGAGCTCTTACTGAGCCAGGCACACAAAGGGACTGAGCAGTGCCTATTCCTGCTGCAGAGCTGGACTCATGCAGGCCAGCCAGCAGGACTTGCCTTGCTTTTCATCTTCTGCAAACTTCACTTTTTAAACCTGCTGAGCACAGGAATCCTTCAGCGTCTGTACTACCAACCTTCAAATTCTTTTTCTGTCCAGTTCTAAGGACATACCAAAAATAAACAGAGTTTCCATCACCTATTGAAAAAGAAAAGGAAAAGCACATGCATGGCAGCTAAAGCAAAGCTCATTTTACACTCTCCAGTCACTAACACACAAAGTGCAAACCCCTGCATTCCCTGGTATTTCCTCAGTAAAAAGAAAAAACAAACTCCACAACCCACACCATCCACACCAGTCTCCCTCTGCATGCACAAAAAAAGACATTTTTCTTTTTTGTTTGTAGCTTATTGATTTTCAGTTGTTCAAGTATAACTGAATCTGTAAGACTTCACCTCTAACCGCCCTACATGTGCTTTTACGTTACAGAGCAGTTTCAGGCAGTAAAACGTCAAAATAAACAAGATAAACAGGTAACTCTGACAAGTTTTCCCAAGGGCAGAAACCCATTATCAGCACCTGCTGCATTTCCCATGTGCTCTGAAGTACTCAGGAGAAAAATCAGAGCTTTTATATAGTCAATTCTTTGCAAGTTATGATTGGTATTGATTCCTTTAGAAAAATCCAGGCTGTGTGTATGTATGCATATGTTTCTATACAATTGTGAGAGCAGTATAAACAAGATGTATTCTAGAATCCAAAGGGCTTCAGGCCGAGGTGCAGCTCTTCTTCCTTTGCCTGTCTACTGGCCTAGACGGGTGTATTCTTTGCTGGGTTGAAAACTGGCTGGATGGCCGAGCCCAGAGAGTCATGGTGAAGGGAGCTAAATCCAGCTGGTGGCCGGTCACAAGCGGTGTCACTCAGGGCTCAGTTCTAGGGCCAGTCTTGTTTAATATCTTTATCAATGACCTGGATGAGGGGATTGAGTGTGCCCTCAGTAAATTTGCAGATGACACCAAACTGGGTGGGAGTGTTGATCTGCTTGAGGGGAGGAGGGCTCTGCAGAGGGACCTGGACAGGCTGGATCGATGGGCCGAGGCCAACTGTATGAGGTTCAATAAGGCCACATGCCAGGTCCTGCACTTGGGTCACAACAACCCCATGCAGCACTACAGGCTTGGGGAAGAGTGGCTGGAAAGCTGCCTGGTGGAAAAAGACCTGGGGGTACTGGTTGACAGCCAGCTGAATATGAGCCAGCAGTGTGCCCAGGTGGCTAAGAAGGCCAGTGGCATCCTGGCTTATATCAGGAATAGTGTGGCCAGCAGGAGCAGGGAAGTGATCGTGCCCCTGTACTCGGTGCCGGTGAGGCCGCAGCTTGAATACTGCATTCAGTTTTTGGGCCCCTCACTACAAGAAAGATGTTGCATTGCTGGAACATGTCCAGAGGAGAGCAACCAAGCTGGTGAGGGGTCTGAAGCACAAGGCTTACGAGGAACGGCTGAGGGAGCTGGGGGTGTTTAGTCTGGAGAAGAGGAGGCTGAGGGGAGCCCTGATCGCCCTCTACAACTGCCTGACAGGAGGGGGTAGTGAGGTGGGGGTCGGGCTCTTCTCCCTAGTAACAGATGATAGGACAAGGGGGAATGGTTTGAAGTTGTGCCAGGGGAAGTTTAGACTAGACATTAGGAAAAACTTCTTCACCAAAAGGGTTGTCAGGCTCTGGAATGGGCTGCTCGGGGAGGTGGTAGAGTCCTCATCCCTGGAGGTATTTAAAAGAAGGATGGATGAGGTGCTTAGGGACATGGTTTAGTGGTGGGATGGCAGGGTTAGGATAAGGGTTGGACTCGATGATCTTAAAGGTCTTTTCCAACCAAGTGATTCTATGATTCTACTCTGCTATTCCAGTGTTGGTTTGCAGAAAAGGGCCGGCTGACCAGGACTCCTTCAGATGAGACCTCAGCATTGCTTGGAAAACAGAGAAGAGGCAATGGAGAAGGAAGGAACAGTTTAATTTCTGGACTAGGACACAGCAGAAGAGAGTCTCATGGAAGAAATCGCCCTCAAGGTTTGCAGCTAATGGCTGCTTCTGGCCCTGCTACCACTTTCATGCATGGCTTGGTTATGACTGACCCAAGCTGGGCTTAACCTGGCTCACTGCCGAAGTACGTACTGTTTCTTACACAGGCAGAGCTGGGTGTAGCGGGGCTTGGTGTTGTCAGCACAACCAGGACCTCAGCAGGGCCAGATGAGGGCTGTGTGGTGAGCACTTCCAGCACAGGACGGCCACAGGGACAGGTTTTGCCAGCAGAAAAAGCCTCATGTTGTAGACTTTAATTCCTGCATCACCACCAGCAAGGCAGAGAAAGCCATAAGCTACCAGAACAGAGCAGCCCTGGTTTTCCACAGGAGACATCTGCTTTCCAAAACAAGTTTTGACTTCCCAGCAAAAAGAGCATTGTGCCAAGAGCGCAGGCCTCACCTCCCAGGGCAGGACAAACCCCCTCCTTACCTCAGCAAGCTGCCTCTCCTGGTTTAGCCTCACCTGCCCCCGCTGCAGCTGGACATGGGCCCAGTTTGGCACCACCTCAGAGCGCTGAAGCCCCCAGTGACCATGCTGGCAGCAGGCACAGACATGGCAGCCACAGCACTTCCCTCCTCTCACTGCCATACTCTGCCAGCAAGAGAAAAAACCCTCCCCAGGGCAATTTAAGCCCATGGGACTGGGTGTGATACCGCCCTGCCCAGGGGCAGCTCGTCAGCCCATCAGCCCCATCCCATCCCTGCCTGGCCCAGCTGCGCCCAGGCCGCCATCCTTGCAGCTCAGGGCCCTCCAAAGCCACCACCGCCAAAACCAACCAAAACGGTCCTTTGGGAGCGTTTGACGGTAACCAGATTGCTTTATTTACAACTAAATCACGGCTAGGAGAAACAGGGAAAATATTTTCTTCCAGATCTGGTCGTGAACTTCTGGCAGAGCCCCTGTCTCCTCGAGGCACGGGCTCCTCATGTGATCCCGCCAAGGTGCTGAGGGGCTCCTGTGATGGCGGCCACAGTGTGAAAAGCCAGAGCAGCAACAGAAGCATGGCGTGGGCCCATCCTCCAGCACAAGCTGATGGGGTGCTGCGTGTGCCCTAGCCTCCTGAAATGCTTTTTTTTCGACCCATTTCCTCTTGTAGGAGAAGCTTGGAAGAAATTACATGTCCCCAGCTGTGCCAGGCCGACATCGTGGGAAGCCGTGGTGCTGCAATGATGGCAGGACAAATACCCATAAAAAATGAGTGTTCAGGTTGACTGACGGTGTTTTGTAATATTTCAAAAGTGTTAGAAAGGGAAATGTTGGGTTTTCATTACAAAAAAAAAAAACAACAAAAAGCAAAATCTTGCTAAACTTTTATATTAACCAACATTTCTGCATTTAATACTTTCAAAAGTGCACTCTGGTTTTCTCTAGGTTTCTTTAGTTTTACCTACTGCATTGCTGCCTTCTGTGCTCCCACAGCCAGACACCTGGCTCCATGCTGGCTGCATGCCCCAGTGCCGTAAAAACCCCTGGGTCATTTTTTATATTAATGAGTTCGTTAACTTCATTGTCATGGCCAGGTCCCAGTTTGAGAAAGTACAATCTGTCCAAATATTCCTCTCTTATTTCAACCACAATCATCTTTTTCAATTTCTTTCTTGCAAATTGTTTTGTGCTTTTTTCCACGCTTTTTTTTTTTAGTTGCAAAACAGCTGTCACTTTTCACCCAGAGGATGGTTGTATTTTGCTGTCACATTAATACCCCTATCCTACACGCTTATCAAAACCACCGGAAACCTACCTCAAGGCAAAGCAACCTGCTTACAGTTGAGGAAACAATTTTGCACCCTACTTCCAGGGAAATTCAGAAGTTTTGCTCACAGGAGGAGCACAATGCAGAAGCAAAGACATCACAATTTATTAAACGTGTTACCTATAAAATATTTTACATACAAAATAAATTATGTGCTTCAACTGGAGAGATTTATAAAATGGTTTGATGGCTCAGTCTATTTAAAAGGTAATCTAAGCAAGCTGTGACTGCACAGCCATTGCCACTAATCTAAAAGACACTAAAGTTTCCCTGGCCTCTTACAAGCTATTATGTGAGTTAAAAACCTTATCAGGACACAACGCTTGGGAGAAAACATAGAAACATATTCCAGTTAATGGTTCAGACCCACCTTGTTTGCTCTGGAAACTGACCCCATACTGTAAATTCTACCTCTGCTGTACAGTGCATTACTTATAGCGTATGAATAATGGATATTATAAACAAGCATTACAAAATAAAAATTCAGTTAACAATATTATGGAGTTTCCATTCACAAATGTAGTTCATGAGTGATACAAATTTTATGGTTCTTATCGCCAGTGAAAAAAATTTGCATATCCCATCACAGAGTTCTTGCAAGAACCCATTCTGCATTTCTTATCTCAGGGCTTTTATGGCAAGAAATATTGCAGTAGGCCCAGTAATTTACATTTTTCCAATAAAATTCTAAATACATATGCAGCAGCTCTTTACTGACTGGCTTAATGTTATAAATTGTAAGCTTGGAAGTAAATACATTAGGAAAAATATTGATTTCTAAATAGTCACCATGAGTGAGATTTTATCCTGCTGTTGAATTATTGCACCTCTTGTCTTTTATAGCTGTATCTTATCTCCCAGCTACTACGCTTTGTGGCAAGTAAGTAAATAAATAACACCGCCTCACTTCTGACAGTTCGATTCATTCAGCTCCACATGGCGGAAATAGCAGGTACAAATCTGTGCAAGGGTTTTCTAGCAGCTCTGCTCGGAGAGACATTTTGGGATCTGCAGCTATCATAAGCACTGCTTTCAGCGTGTCACACCACCAAGCATTGCCGGCTTTACTGTGGAAGCGGCAGACGAAGCCCAGTGCCTGTTGGAAAAGATTAGCAAAAAAAATAGCAGTACTGCTCTGGGATGTCATTGAATGAACAGTCCTTGTTCATTCAACACGTCTGCTCCAGGGTTGTTCAGCGATTTTGTTGTTTTAATGGATAATCTCAGCCTTTACTACCTTAACACCATGATTACACATGGCATCTGGTTAGGAAACAGGAACAAGGCACTTGGTCTGTGTAAAAAATCAAGCAGAGAGCTCAAGTTGCAGTTACAGCTGGAGCACCCTCCATACTCCCATCACCCCAACCCTCCCCTACAACCCAAATGCCACCTCGTGCCCCAACTTGCGACTTGCAGCCACCCTGGCTCCCACACCTTTCCATTCACAGCTTGGCTGTGTTTCCCTTCCCAACTGGAACACGGTTTGTAGGACAAGGAAATGGATGTGGCATCGTCTTTGCTTCCATAGCACTCAATGTATAGACACAGACACAAGAAAGGCAAAGGGCCTCAGAGGGACACACCACGATGAGACCAACAGCAGTGTGGAGGAAGCTTCCTCCCTGATGAGGAAGGCCGTAGCGCATCAGGCAGCTGGCTCGCAGGCAGGTGGAAGAAAAACACGTGAATCCAAGGAGATGTCCCAGACGCGCTGGGTCATTCTCTGCCAGGTCTGAGCTGGGCAGCTGAGGTATGCCTGAACTCAGTTATATTTGTCAATTCAATCTTTTTTCTGGGAGTCAACAAAACCCAAGCTGTTGTTCCAAATATTTATTAAAAAATAACTGCAAGTGAAAAAAAAAATCAATAAGCAGTCCAATGGCAGATTTATTACAGTTTTAACAAGTAGAGGGAATGAATCTACTTTACAAACAAAAATAGCAATAGGGAAATATACTGGAGGGTTCTTAATCAAATTATAAAATGGAAACAGCATACACAATATATATTTATATATAAATATATTGGTTACATTCTTCTTAAATAGGTTAAATAACATTCATTAGCATCCAAAAGTATTTGTGGCAAAAGATTTGTATTCTTTCATGACAATACCGCCTCTCCGTAAGTTTATGTCCACTACAACAATTTTAGAGTTTGGGGCTAGAACAGGTATTTAACACCACGAGGTCAAATCCAGAGCAAGTGATTTAAAACCAGTTTATAGGAGATCTCAGTGTTATTTCTGAGACTTAAGGCCAAGTATGCCACGGGTGGAATTGGCAGAACATGGTTTAAGCAGTGAGATCTCCTTGAAAACTCAAATTTGGATTAAAGCTAGATTCCCACAGGGAAACTCTGACACTGCTCAGGATTCCAAGTTTGAGACACAATTCCCTTTTTCTGTAAACAAATATTAACAAAATAAACTCTCTGTACCCTGTTAACCATTTCCTAAAATAAAAATAAGGAGCTGCTTGGGTAGTCTTAAAATAAGTCAGTATAAAAATCTATCTTATCCTAAGTACTGTCTCTGTATCAAAGTGCTAGCAGATGGCACAGTGTTTTCTGTTTGAAGCCACATTCCCTGCTTTTCGTGTTTCATATTGCAAACCTCAGCTCCAGCAGGACTGAGCTCAGGACTCCAGCTGTGGTGGCTGAGTCATCCCAGCTCCGGGCTCCCTTTTGGGCAGCCCTCACTTATACTGGGACACCCAGAGCACTTCCAGACGGGTCGTGCTAGGGCAAGCTCCCTGTGCCATTAGACGGATGGTGCCCATAGCAGACCCATCCCCACCCTGCGGGGCAGTGGCAGGGTCTGCGTCTGCAGGGAGCGGCTCAGGACCCACCCCAGTGCAGCAGGCACTTAGCCTGTCCCCTGCAAAGACCTGGGGAGGAGTCAGGCTCCAGCCCTGCAGCAGAAGACGAGCAGATCCCCCCACCACTTTGCATAGTTTGGCTCAGCAGTGACTCTCTGCGTGTCCTGGGGAGATGCCCTATCGTGCTCCTGCTGCTCCCCTTCCTCCCAGGTGCTAGCAGAGACTCCCACAGCTTGCCTGTTCAGGACCTCTTTGGCTTACTTGGTTTGGTTCAAACGCTCGCTGGCTGTTACTTTGGAGCCTGAATAAGAAATAGTGCAAATACAAGCTTAAAGAAAAAAAAAAACAAAACACATTGCCTTCACTGAACATTCAGTTAAAAAGACAAGATCCGTAAGATGAAACCCCAGATGTAGGGTATTTGAGACATTTGGCAAACCTGTACAAGATTCTTCAAGATTGTCTTAAGGGAGTATATTTGGCTTGGTGCTAGATGCTTAAAATTATTTGCTATCATGATTCTAACTAACACTGTTGTGGCTAATTGCAAACAACTTTGAAGACCAGGCACAGAACACGGGACATCTCCTTGGTGCGATGGGACAAACACTCCCTGCAGTTATGGATTCCTCGGTGCTTTTCTTATCCAAGTTTGACTCAAAATGATTTTGTTTGCACGGAATGGTGTGAATTCATCCAGATTGGTTTTGCTGGAAGGCAAACGGACCACATTGTTTCTGAGGGTCAAGATACCTTTTTTTAGCCATGCTCAGGCAGATTAACAGGCCAAAACAGAACTAAGTTTGATTCCTATTATGGGAGGCTGGCTGCAGTGCATTTTAAAACAATAACCATGCGAAGTGGCTGAGATGTTCAAGTTTGAAACTTCACAAAGTGCCAGGGTGCCCTATAAGTGCAGAGACCCCCACTTGGCATTGCAGCGACCTTCCCCACGTGGCACCGTGCACACTGCAGCCCTCGCTGAAGCAATGCACCGTGCAATGTTTCTTGGCCCACTCCATAAAGGGGCTTAATTTCTCTCAACTCCTCTTCCTCCCAAAAATCAGCAGAAGGGACAATTCAGCAACAAGTTGCTTTCAGCAAGCAATGCGCAAATGGCTGGCTAACGTCACTGGGGAAGGCACTTGGCCTGCTCAGGGTTTTTGTAAATCCTATGTACCTCCACCTGTAGGCACCTACGTGCTATTGCGAAGTCTGGTTCTCAGGTCCAGCCCTGGGAACTAGTCCTGCTCTGACTGTGATCGAAGAGGCAAGACTGCACTCTTTGCTCAGGAGCAGGGCTGACTGCTGTCCTCATTAGAGTGGTGGGGCTCAGGCCCACTCCCCTCCATTGCACGGCTCCCGCCGTGCCTCTCCGTACACCAGCATCAAGCCAGGTTTGCTAGCTTGAAGGTTGAGTTGCACCAGGGGAGTTTTACCTGTTGATTTTATGGGCCTGTTTCCAAGCAGCATCCACACATTTAAAACCATAAGGAGATGAATTCACAATGAAGCTAGGGAAAAAAAGAAGAAGTCATATTTACAGACAGCTGCCATCACCCCCCACACACTCCATTAAAGAAACAAACAGCCTTATCTTTGCCCATGTGCTTGTTTCTAATGTGATACTGGCCTTCCCAGCACTTCAGGACATTGTTTCCAATGACAAAGATAACAGAGTTCAGGCTTTAACTGAGAACTGATGCGTGAATATGCTTAAGTAGCTTTCCTCTCCCAGCTCCATGAATTAATTCCAGCTTTGTACATGAATAAAATGGAAAAAATTCTCCACTCTTCTTAACCCCCATCAAATTCATGTTATATAGTGGGCAAAAGGACAGATGTTTGGAACAAGCACTTCCTTCCCCTTCTCCCTTCGTCTGCACGTATAAATATTACTGGAACTTAAAAGCCGGCATCTGCATTAAACAGATGGGACTCTGCTATGTTAATCTTTTTTATGATGTTCATGGAGCAGGGACTTCTGAAAGACATTTGGAATGAATGCTGGCCATGACAGGATACTGCCTAAATTAGAATCAGGCTCCAAGTATCTTCCCGCAATTAGATTATGTCATATGTTATACTCTTACTCATGGCCTGGGAAGGAGAGCGCAAGGGTACTTAATATCTGTAGATACTCAATTAAAAAGAGTGCATCAGACACTCACTAGGTCTGGCTTTTGCCTGCCTCACATCTAGCCCAAGCCAGCTTCTAAACCTGAAGAGAAAAGAAAAAGGAAAAGGAGCTCACGCGCAGTGGCAGTCATCACGCCCATACGTCTGCCTGCTGCCTAATACTGTTACCGAACTGAAAATGTAGAACGTCATGCAGTTTGCACTTTGTTTGCTATAGTTTAGGTTATGTTAATGCTAAGAAAATAGAATCCAGAGGGAGGGGAGAAAGGTTTGTTTGTAAAACATGGTGATTTTACTGGCTCTTGAAGGTTGCATTTCAAGCATAACTGCGTTTCTCCATGCTTTGCTTTTCGAGGGTATTGGCATGCTTGTGGCAAAAGCAACCAAACCAATTAATTAGGCACATGGTGAAAGATGGCATAAGAAAAGGAAAAAAAAGATAAAGATCAGTCATTTCCATTCTGAAAATCCTTACTCAAAGCCTTGGTGTCACAGCGATAAGCTAAGCATGAAAAGTAACAGACTCCTTCCTTGCATGAGGGGCCCAGCAACACCAGCTGTGCCGTGCACACATAGGAAGGCTCTTATATATTATATATACAACTGTAATCCAGAATAAAGAGCACTGTTCTGACTCATAAGTGTATTTCAGCTTGGTTGTTGTTGTTTGTTACGGCCGGAGATGGCTTGCTTTTCATCCCCTCTGTCCCACCCTTGGACACATCGATGAACAACAACCTGGGAGTCCGGAGCGTCAGCAGTATCCTTTTGTACTCCTTCCGGAAATTCTGGTTAAGAAGCCCATAGATCACAGCATTCAGGCAGCTGTTGAAATAGGCCATAAAATAGCTCAGGACAAAAAGCCATTCTGGAATGTGTGGCTGCACTTTTGAAGGATTAATCGAAACAGCAAGGCCAATAAAGTTTAACGGTCCCCAGCACACAGCGAAAAGGACAAAAACCACAAACATAGTCAAGAAATTCCGGATGTCAGCTGCTCTGAGCTTCTGCTTGCAGTCTTGTCTCACCCGGTGTTTGACTTGAATCACCAAAATCCAGATCCTTAGGTAGCAAAATGTCACGATGGACAGCGGGACAATGAAGTGAACCACCACCACTGTGATGGTGTATGATGTACTCACCGTCTGGGCAAAGGTGCAGGAGTAAATCCGGGGGTCGTATTGCAAGGAGCCAACAAATAAGTTTGGCACAATTGCCACCACTGTGAGTATCCAGGTCAGGCAGAGATAGCAGCAGGTGTTCTTCAGGTTGAAGAGTTTATCATACCGAAGGCTGTGGCAGATATAGCAGTAGCGGTTGATTGCGATCGCCGTGATGTTGAAAATGGACCCAATGACACTCAAGCCCATCAGGAACCCGCTTATCTGACAGTGAACGTTTCCCATGGTCCATCCATTATGGAAAATGGCACTCAGGATCAGAGGGTATGGATAAACTGCAACTACAAGGTCTGCGACAGACAAACTGACGACAAAGATGTTGCCTACAAAAAAGGAGAAGAGACCATGGGAGGTTAGCATAGGTCCAGGCAGACAACTTGCAACTCAGAACTCGTCTTTAGGCCTAACTCTTCTCACAGGCTTCACTCTACCCTCCATTTGGAATTTGAAACCCTAGAAAATAAGACTTTGCTCTACTAGTGACAGCAGTGGAGAGTAACTAGGCATGATTAACCTGCATACTCCTTAAGAAAATCCTAAACAGGAAGCGCTACCCTTAAGTCAGCTATAGCTGTGGGTCAGGTTCCTGCGTTCCTCTAAGCTGTGTAGAAGAGAAGGATTTTGCTCTCCTTGATAATCAGCCGGCACGACTGTCGTCACCAGGCAGCCACCTAGCATTCGCTGTCCTGCAGAGAACTGCATTCCCTTAAATACTATATAGGACGCAGTAATTTCTATAACATCACATAGTGACACTTTACATAAGCTCTGTCCATCGTGGGACAAAGAATTGGGGCAGGCGGGTTAAGTTTTCAGTGGTTTATTCATTGCACTGACAGCAGTTGCATGGAAAAAGTAATTTTTGGTCTTTTGCATGTGAACAGGTATATTTTCACCAGAATTTCTGCAGTGTTCATGCTAAGGAGCGTGTGTTCTTTCAGGAGCCATGGTGCAGCCAGCCTTTACGCGCTTATCTTATTAGGTATGTTTTCCTGTTCCTTTAATATTAAAGTTGTCCAGTCCAATGTGGAAGGTCAATCACTCCCACACTGTCTGGGCCTGGGCAGGGGATATGATTAATAAGCTGCTGTCAGCCCACTCTGCAGAGTATATGCTGCAGGTTGGCCATTTACGCTCTAAAACTAAAAGAGTAGAGAGTCTGTGCAAATATGAAATAATTTAAGCCTTGCTGGATGGAAAATGGCCCATTGCGTGGGACAGCACCTGTCAGCTCCGCTCTGTGCAGCAGCCTCCAACGACCCAGGCAACCAGTGACTTCCCAACAGCAGATGCTGCTCATTTTATGAGTCTGGTGGATTTTTAGGTAGGCAAAAAGTCTTTCAGTTCTGTTTGCCAGTCAAGAGTAGAGGAGTGCATTAAGAAAGGGACCCTGAGGTCTTTTGGGAACCAGTGTAACTACAGGACCAGCTATAACGTTGAAAAGGACGTCTGTCAAAATTCAGCTTTTTGATGAGTAGGCAAATTGTCAGTTCAGGAGGAGCTCACCAACACAGTTAGAGGACAGCTCACTAGAAAAAGAAGATGTTTTTCCTAACTCTACTACCTTCAGGTATATCTGCAGTGGCAGGCAAGAAAATATTACTCGAGTACCAGTAGGGGCTATGTGTAACACATTTAAGGTGTTAACATCTGTGTGTTACAGGCAATATCCCAGCCCACTGATCACACCTGCACCTTCTCTTCAAACCCTCATACCCTGCTGTCTACCAGATTATATGAAAAAAACACTAAAATGAGGTCTTTTTCTGTAGTATCCACGATGGGACTCTCTGAGATCTCAGGTCAGCTCAGTCACTGCCTTCAGTATTTGGAAAATACATCCAAGGGCTGGCAGAAATCACGGCCGCATTGCCATTGCAGTTGTCTCACTGCAATGTTTGTTCCAACAAAAACTATCAGGATAAGTCAACAGTTCATAGCAGGCAGCAGAGTCCACTTCACGCTGACTGGAAAACAGTCCAGACTTGAGAACAGCCCACGGCAGCGTGGAGCTGCGACAGCTGACACAAAGCATCATTTTAAAATAAACATTCGCAGAGGTCATGTGAAGCGCTGAAATCTTTTGAGAGATTTCACATGGACAGGTTTACCACAGCACACAACTTCTGTGGCTGCTGTGCCTCAGTGCTCCATTTTGCTAATTAATATCTTTCTCAGAGCTTTACAAAATGCAGTCACTGAACCTGGTCGCCATATAATTAACTCTGTTTATGGCTGCTCTCAAGGGCAGAACCACCTGTGGTCAGGCTCGCTGCTCGCGCAGGCACCTTAGAGAGGGAACGCTCTTCTACAGCAAAACTTTAATTCCTTCGATCAAAACCATGCCACTTCAACAAAAAGCAGAATGTGTCCCCAGCACCAGAATTTCCTTTTGGAATCACACAGAATCATAGAATGGCAAGGGTTGGAAGGGACCTTGGGAGATCATCCAGTCCAACCCCCCTGCTGAAGCAGGGTCACCCAGAGCAGGTTGCACAGGACATCGTCCAGGCAGGCTTTGAATATCTCCAGAGAAGGAGAGTCCACAGCCCCCCTGGGCAGCCTGTGCCAGTGCTCTGTCACCCTCAAAGTAAAGAAGTTCTTCTGCATATTCAACTGAAAACTCTTATGTTTCAGTTAGGTTTTCCAAACCAATTTTCAAGACAGCAAAAGAGAGACAAGAGAGGTATCAGCAACCTAATTTGGGAGACTTCCAGAGGGTGCTGGGGACAGACTCTACTGATGGGACCACAGCCCTCCCTCTTCCCTGGACCTGTCCCACTTGGATGCACATCTATATGTACAGGTGGTCGGAGAGCAAGCCTTTGCATTTGCTTGGGATGAGAGACAGCCGCATGCACACCCAGGTCTGCATCAAGGCAGAACAAAGCTAGATATTCCCTACTTCAGACAGCACATCAGTGAATTTAATCCAAAGCTTAGCAAAACCATAATGAAAATTATCAGCCTCACATCACTGTCAGCTGCTGGGAAAAATGAGCAGTCCCTGTCAGTCTTTCTTCACTAACTTGAATAGTTGGGAGGAAGTAAAAATATAGGGGGGAAAAAATCTATAAGAAAATAATATTCACAGGATGGACTGAGCAGCTTGGATTCAACCCAAGAGCGCAGTACTGTGTGTATGATTTTGACACCACTTCATTGCATGTTGCTCCAGCAGGGAGAAAATGAGACAGTCTTATCAAGATGGGAATTAATAATCTCCTCCTTTACTGGGAGAGCAAACCTGCCATCCTCTGCACTGTGCTTTCAGCTCGCAGTCTTGGCTCTCCTATCAGCTAGAAGGGTTATCGCCCCGGCAGGGTGTCAGGTCCCTGAAAATAAGGTCAAAAAAGTTCACTCAGTACTATTTCTCAGAAACAAACCCATTTTCCATTTTATTTGGCAATGTGGTCAACTTCATCTTTTTCTTCTGGTGAGATGAACATGAAGGCCAGACCCATGGAATAGCCACTTGCCAGTCAGTCCTGAAGATCAGTGCATTTTTAACGCCTGAGTGCAGATAGATAGGGGCACACTGCATGCCCCCAGAGCAGAACACGCCCTTCAAAGCATGGGAACTGGCTGCTGGCTAATTATTAAAACAAGGAACTTGAGTTAAACACTAGCTTGTTGAATAACAACAGGCTGGGTTTGAAAACTGCTTTAGCCCCGCAATCCCTGGTTTGCTATGAGACCACCATGTGCTGGGCCCTGCAGCCAGAGCCTCATGTCCTTGTCCTCTGTAGGATGGTTTTGGACCCTCACTCCCAAAACCATGGCAGAATGGGAAGCCTTCTAAAGTGCGGCTCTTAGGGAAGGTAAAGAGCAGTCTCCTGCCAGTGAGCTTCACTGTATTTTTTTACATTTTTCCGCTATAAAACAGAGGAGTCCTGCCCATAAATAATACCAGCAGGACTTTATCTCAGATTTAAAATTATCTGCTTCTGTGACACTATTTTCAGACGTATATTTTTCTCTTTGTGGGCATGTGACTGTATTTCCTCATTAGCTTTCACATTTTCCGTCCTGTTTTTAACTTCGACTTAGTATAAATTGGATTGTGTGCCGCTGTGCTCCATCCCCCGGTTACGGAGTCATGCGTGAAGAAGCATGAATGGTGGAGAAGGGCAAGTCTCTCACAAGCCTACTGGTAATGCAGACTTGGCCACCTTTTCAGAGAAACTTTAAATCTTTTTATATCATAGAGGTCCAACACAAAGCTATAGATTATAGAGATATGATACACCGTTCACAGTGTAACCCACAAATTGTTTGGAAAAAAAAACCCACAAGACAGCCTGAAGCCCAGCAGCAGGGCAGATTATAAGCATGTGCAAGTAATACAAAAGGAAATTTATTCCAGATATGCCCTGGTACTCCTGCCTTTGAGCTCCCCTCCTCCCTCCCATACCCCTATAATCCTGTTTCTGCTCACTCCAACAGCCTGCTCCAGAAGTTCCCTGGCCCTGCTTCTCATTTTACCTGGATTATCCAACAACACAGATTATCTGAGGATTTACTGTCAAGTCCTGGTGCTAGGAAATGTGGAAATACCACAGTGAGTTCTGCAAATCGACAAACCACATACGTAAAGGTCTCCAGTGGCAGCCTGCCCGCACAGCACCTGACTTTCATACAAAAGGACATCATTCTTCTACAGAGATTAACCAAGCATCGCTGTACAAATACAAGGGTCATTGGCCCTGCCTGCCTCAGGAGGCGTTGGAAATCCCTCAGTTGCAGAGATTGAGCCTCTCCCTGCTGTTCCCACACAGCAGTTGTGGGCTGCCCTTTAGGATGCATGGGTTGTGTTTTAGGCACCCAGAACCTAGAACCTGTGTTGAAAGGGGAAAAGGAAAAAAAGGAGGTAAAATGTTTTTTTCTGAAAATCGGCTATTTTTATAAATCCCAGAACGTCCCAAGCAAGCACCCAAAAGCCTCTGTTATCCATGTAAATCTCTCTTATTCTCACATTCCATGCTGAAATATTACAGAACTATGTTTGCTTCAGGTTAACGAGATACCGATGCTCAGCGCAGCCTGAAGTTAACGCTGCTTTCTGTAACCCTGGTGCTGAAATCACAATGTCCTGAGCAACAGGAGTTGCACCAAAGCAAAGAGGCAGCTTTATGGATCAACTTCTGCTCACCTGGCAGAGCCCAGCTCCAACCGAGGAGGAGAGAGGGCTTTGCTGCCCCGGTTGCCCCTGCCTGCCAGCCACCTTGCAGGCATCTGAGTTGCCCAGCACAGCATTTTGGGGCAAACTCTCATACAACAGTCCCAAGCCCAGTAGGTAAGAAGCTGGCCCACGGGCATGAGGGACATGGGTGCCATGGGGGCTCGCTGCGTGACCAGTTCCACCACTGTCCCAACCTCTTCCCAGCAGTGAGATCCGATCCCAGCACCTGCCCGGCTGCAGCCAGAATAACTGCCAGTCGTAGAACAGCAGGTATAAAAACCTATCTTGAGAAAAACATGCAAAGATACACCATGACACAATGCCAAAAGTTTACTGGGGTGACTGGTGTGTTTGTGGTGACACCATACTTATTTATGATATAATAAAAAGCATCTTAAAAATTATGTTTGTCCTTTCAGGTTTTATGAAAAACTCAGACTCATGTCTACAAGGAGATAAACGGGAATTAAGACTCACATCAACCTCAGAGAGTTATATATATTAAGGCTCAGTAAACAATTTAACAGGCCATGACTGTAAAGCAAGCCTCTGATGACCGCTTACCATAACCTAATGCTCCCTATTTAAACTTCCAAAGCTTATGCTCACTGCAAAACAGAAACAAAATGTACTGTTTGCCCCAAGCAAAAAGATAAAGTCATAAAAGCTTTATTCAGCATGCAACAAGACTCTTTATTAGCTTTGATAGCCTCCTTTTCTTGTTTGTTTTTACCGGCCGCTCGCTGTGCATTTGTTTGTACTTCACTAAGCTCCAGCCTGCAGATGTGAAGTGCGCGCCCGGTTCCGCAAACTAAGTGGCAGTTCATAGAAAATGCTTTCAGATCAATTTTGTTCTTTCTATAATATAAAGTTACCATTGAGTGAGTGCAACCATATTGATCACATAGTGCTGTAATTTAGACAGAGAGTAACGCTGGGGTGTTGGGGCATCCTGATCCCGCAGCCCTCGCTCTGGCAAGCATTTCGTAAATCAGAAACCCCAGAGGATCACGCCAGGGAAGACAGCGTTTGCCCCATCAAAGAGCATTACGAACCATCCTTCCATAGGGGACTACGACCCGTGTCACTGCTCCGTGCACGCTCCTGGCTTCCAGGGCACAGTGAACACTGCACGCGCAGCAACAAAATGGCACAGGAGAAATCCCAGACGTAATTGTTGTCTCTTTTCAGCATCCTGATAAGCACCGAAGCATCCGACATGCCCGTACAACAGCCCGGTGTGTACTTACCCATTTCGACAACTGAAAACATTTGACAGGGAAGCACAAGTGAAAATCAGAGAAACTCTCCCTGAGATCCAGGCAACAGGGGGAAAAGAAAAAAAAAAACTTGTTCAATTCATTAATCCACAAATTTTAATTGAGGATTTTATTTGTGCATTTAGGGAGTCTGCTCAAAGAGAGGAATAAACAAAACAAAGGAAAAAGCATTTGATCAATTATCTGTTGTCATTAGTCCATCAGGATTCAGCAGGGGATAAAGCGTGGTTTCCGGCTGTTAAACAGACAACGCGGTTGGGCTGCCAGCTGGTCTCAAATTCTGACTGTGCTGCATAAAACGATACAGAGGGTAACGAGCAGACAGGACAGGAGGCATTCCCAGCCCACAGCACCCTTAGGACGTAAGGTTAGAGAAGACGGAAATATCCAGTGTAAGGACACCGTGAAGGTCCTAGGCAAAAGCATGAAACTCCAGAATAATTTAACTTTTTCCTGGCAAAAGTCCGTTGAGATCCCTCAGCACAATCGTGAAGCAGTATGCTCTGGGCTACCCATCGTTACTGGATTTCCTAAGGGAAAACGGCGGGCGCTTAGTGCTGCTGCCTGCCCCGTGCCAGCCCCGCATCCGCGCTGGAGCAAGGCCCGGGCAGAGCAGGAGGCAGCCTGCAAAGCGCACGCTCAGCCTCCTCCTGCCCCCTTCCAGGACCAGACGTTTCGGCATCACTTTGGCATCAGGACCGCAAGCTTCATTAGCCATCTCATCAGTGTATTGCCACGGTTGCATGAAAACTGCCTTTCCCTCTGGACCTGTGCGGAAGATTTGCTTCCAGGAGGAGGAGAAAAACCTCACAGTAATTGCTGAAGTAGAAAGGAGCAGCTCCCAAGCACTTCAATTACATTTATTTTATTATGTGCCATGTATTATTTTGGCTGATGGTTCAAGAAAGGAATTGCTTATGCTGCCAGGTGGAGGACTGGATTACTGGATTTTAGACTTACTTTTAGGTCATGACCTTTTAATTGTATGGCTGTCAAAACCATATTTGAGCGATGCCTTCAGCTGCTCTAATTGAATGCAGCGAAGGGCGACCATTTGCAGTGTTTACACCCCAGAGATTCTTAACTTTCATTTGGCTAAGGCCAGCCAGATTCAAAGTGGTATCTGAGCCCAGAAGTCTGTGGAAATGGGCTGGAAATTAAGAGACCAGCCCTGCTTGCATGATTTCATATCTTTCCTTATATCACTTACCATTACTTTGGAAACAATGTACAGGAGGTGATTTTTTCCCTTGGTGGGACGCAGATGGTAACTGGGCTCTAGACTGAATAAAACTGAGTTTAATTACCTCCTCTTCTTTAAAAAGGGGTCGGCCCTCTTTGGTACCAGTGCTTGTGACTTCCCCGTTTTCAGAGGTTCAGATATTTTAAAACCAAAAAGAAGTTTTTAGACCATCCCAGAGAAACAGTGTTTGGAAAGCTTCCCCCTGTTACTCCACATTAATCCTAACGCACCCCGCTCAGCTTCGGCACACCTTCCCAAAGAGATGATCTGAAGATATTATAAAGAAAGGGGAAACTATGTAAAGTTGATGTTTTACCTCTTTCCAATGATTTTCAACTTTTTAAAAATACCATTGTCTGTTCATTTATGTGCCTTTTGATGACTTCTTCCAGTGTTTTCCTGGAAGTTCTGACCCTTCACATGAGGGAAAACCATGATGCCGCAATTATTCTGGATATCTAAACTTAGCTCTTGTTAGTGTGATGTTTTTTCCTGGATGCAATTATGGCAGCTAGATCTGCTGCTAATGCAGGAGGAATAAGTGGTGGTCTTGATCTGGCTCTTAATATATGTACAAAAAAGTGCTAAAAAGTGCCCTTCTGGTTATGTGCCCCAGGCTCCCGTCACTTAGCTGTTACACCCATCCAACTCCTAGCCTGCAGCGAGGCTATGGGATAGCAAGCCAATCAACTGCAAAACTTGGTTGCTCCCTGTATCACTTCCAAGCGCTTGGGGTAAAGATGGGCTCGAAAACACCGCCTGCCTTCGCAGCACTGCCAGCAAGGCTGTCGGAGAGCGAGTGTTGGCGCAGGAGGCCCTTGGGGCCACCCTCCAATTCGCACTGGGCAAGAGCAAGCCTCAGCATGGCTGATGGCTACCTATTCCCTACGGCAGCTTCTCATGGAAGATGGCAGGTCTTTGGGAAGAGTCTAAAGAAAACCTCTCACAGCCACAGGAGAGTGAGTCCAGGTACCCAAACCCCCACTTGACACCCTGGATACCAGTGCTGCCCTCCGAATTCCAGCCATTCACCCTCCTTTTCTGCCTGAAACCCCTGCTGAGTGGTACGATGCGACCTTAAGCAGCTGCCCAGTTCCCACCCAGGCTGTGCAGGGAGGGCAGGCTGACGCCCGTATGTCCACCCTCACACACTGGCCATGTGAGCCCGGAGATGAGCTCTACCAGCCCACGTTAACTCCAAGCCCATTATTTATGAACTGGTTTGTGAAGTGCTCCGCAACAGGAAAGGCCCTGTATAAACATGAGTGTGCATTATGGCCAGCACCCATCCTCTCCTGGTCCCGGCAGCTGTACCGCCACCATTTGCCATCTGTTACTATTCTGAAATAAAATCTGTGAACTGAGGCTTAATAGACTCAGTGATGCTCTTTTGCTATTGGTGCCGGTCAAAGTGTGTTTCTGGCCCGGAAAGGAGCTATGTGCAAGCAACCGATTCCCAGGCAGCTGCCAGGCAGAGCGTATAGTCGGATCTGAAAACACAGCTGATTTTAGTGATAAAAATCATGTCTGACTGCCCTGGTGAGCCCTGCCGAACCAACACAGCTGAGCCCAGGAGCTGGCTCCTGCTCCTCCTCGCCCTTCACCAGCATGGTTTGCTGGCTAACGCTTGGCGACAGCACCAGCACCTCCGCTGCGAGGAGCAGATGTCGCCCTGCCACAGCCAGCAGCTTCTCTTGGCCTCCCAGCCCTGCAATCCCAGGGATGAGTCTCTCCCTCTCTCCAGTCCCAGCTCTTTCTGGTTAGTTGGTGGGAGGCAATATTTTTTTTCCTTGGAACTCTTCTGAATTGTTGCATTGGGTCGGGCTGAGGTGGAGTTACTCTTCCTCATAGCAGCCCCCATGGTGCTGTGCTTCCTATTGGTGTGTAGAAAGGTGCTGGTAACACAGCCGCGTTTTGGCTACTGCCGAGCAGTGCTCCACAGCATCCAGGCTGTGTCTCCAATATTCCACCACCACCACCAGTGGGCTGGGATGGGGCAAGATCTTGGGAGGGGACATAGCCAAGACACCTGACCCAGACTGACCAAAGGGGCATTAACGGGTTGTCCAGAGAGGTGGTGGAGGCCCCGTCCCTGGAAATATTCAAGACCAGGTTGGACGGGGCTCTGAGCAACCTGATCTGGTTAAAGGTGTCCCTGCTCACTGCAGGGGGGTTGGACTTGATGACCTCTAGGGGTCCCTTCCAACCCAAAACATTCTATGATTCTATGATTCCATACCATATGACGTCAGCTCAGATATAAAAGCTAGGGGAAAGGAGGAGGAAGGGAGGGCATTTGTTTTTTATTGCATTTTGTTTTCTGGAGCAACCGCTATGCGTACTGAAGCCCTGCTTCCTGGGAAGTGGCTGGGCATTGCCTGCTGATGGGAAGTAGAGAATAAAATCTTATTTTCCTTTTGCTATCACATGCAGCTTTTGCTTTTATTGAATTGCCTTTATCTTGACCCATGAGGGTTTTTTTTCTTTTCTGTCTCATTTTCTCTCCCCTGTCCTGCTGAGAAGGGGAGTGATAGAGCAGCTCAGTGGGCACCTGGCATCCAGCCAAGGCCAACCCATCACAACTGTATATGGAAATGATGAAGCTATTAAAAAAAAAAAAAAATCACCACACAAAAATGTTTCTATCAGTGAAGGACATTTAGCTTGTAACTCATTCTGGACCAAATCTTGTCCAAGTCAGCTACAGGCAACACATTTTCAGACCATGACTTGTCTGTTGGTTAAGCCTTAGGACAGACCAAAGAAGTTGTGTGAGGTGAGGAGTGTCCAAGGCAGAGAGGTGGAGACTCAAAGCAGTCAGTTTTCTTATGAAGACTTCAAGGTGGTTTTTATAGTGCTTGTTTGTGCACACACACAGGTTCACTTCTGGGCTGCATTAGATGCTGTAATACCAAATTCAGTTGGGCTGCATTGCATACCAAATTCGGTTTCCCTTTTCAAGATACGCCCTAATCTCCTTTTTAAAGATTCAGACTTGAAACAAAGTAGTGTTGTACAGCACCCAACTTCAGGAGAGAGAAAGCTGAACTTAGGCCATAGAGAAAAAGCTCAGTCTGGCTGCAGACGAGCGCAACACAAAATGCTGCCTCGACTCCAGCCTTGCTTCCTAATGGAGGCTCATGACAGACCTCTAAGACGTTCTGATCCTGGCACCAGCCTCACCTTAGCACTCTGTCCAACGAGAACCAGAGACTAACATAAAAATGAGTTACCATATAAAGGTAGAGGTCATTTTTAGACAAAAAAGTAATCAACGTGTGAAATAACTAAGCCTAGATCATTAATTAGAGGAATACTAATAGAAGACCTTGAGTTAACAGAATTGAGTTCTGCTGGGTACACATGCTACGACAGAGCAGCTGTGCTCTGAGTGTCCTCAGCTCGCGGATGCTGGGATGGGCTCGTGTGCCCAGAGGAAGCTTATCCGCTTTTCCCAGTCTGGGTTGGTCCAAGGAGGGCTGTTTCCCTTTCCAGCAAATCTCGCCTCCTCAGGAACTTCATGAATTCCTGTTCTCCACTGCCAAGACAGATTAGTCCGTGCCATACAGACCATTTAGCTGAAATTCTTTTTTCATCTGCTTTGGAAAGGGTAAATAAACACCGTTCCTTGAACCAGAATCTGATCTCACATAGGTAGGGAAAATCTGAAACAAACCCAGCGCAAGTGGGCTCGTCAATCTGCCACCTCGGCAAGCTGTCTTGAAAAGCATTCAGTTTAAGTTGTACCTGCCTGCACTTGTCTTACAGTATTACAGGGCAAATCTTAGATTTATTAATTAAGAAAAACAGGTGTCAAAGCCCAAAGAATGGGGGATGCAGGGATGCAGGGAAGAGAGCCACCACGCAGAGACGCTGCAGGGTGCAGAACTTGCAGGGGGAAAACAGACTTGCTCAACAGGCAAATGAAGATTGCAGTCTGCCGTAACAGAGCTGCATTTAATTTGCCTTAGCTGGTAAATCTGTCCTCACTGTAGTTACACAGCCTCCTCCTCCTCCTCTTGCTATAAACAATGCATTGAGTAAACACACTGAAAACGCAGGAGATGGAGGGAAAGCAGGCCTGTTTCTCTCCATCTTTACTCTCCCCTTGGTGCTCTTAGATGTTCTCCAGACTCAACATGCTTGGGGTTTTCTGTTTGCACCCTGACACCCCAGGATCTGCTCAGTCAAAGGCTGGATACCTTTCTAAACCAAAGCTGGTCTTCTAAAGTCCCTCCCTGATTTGGGCTTGGGGTGAGGAATTCACTGACCAAGCAAAGACCTTGCTGACCATGACTCGTGGGCAGGGGCCAGCACACCCTGGTGTTGATGGAGGTGTGCTGAGCACATACCAGATTTCTCATAAACGGCCTTTTCACCACTCACTGTAACAAACCCGCTCCTTTCTGCTCACCTTTTCAGCACTGAAAACAGAGGGTCTGCTAGCTAAGTACCAAGTTGGACAGAGGTTACCTAAATGAAGGCTCGGGTACTACTGCAGTAGCAGGGTGAAAATCGGGGTAGGATATTTACTCTGCTTCTGCACAGAAGTTGCCACTAGCATTAGGAAAAAGAAACATAACTGGGATCCCATGTATCTCCAAGGTGATAGCCTCATTGTAGGCTACAGCATGGTCCTGCTATGCCTTACAGTGCTGCACTGCAATTGGTTGGCTTTTCTTCTGGTGGCCTTAATATATTTTTTTCAAACATTTGGTGACCAACTTTATAAAGCCAGTTTATACACAAAAAAAAAAATGGGGTAGATTTAGTCCACAGAATTCCTTCCAGCCCACATTTTTTTGTCACACTGGACCTGGCAATGAACCAGGTACTGCCCCAGTATGGAGATGCAGTGAGGATGAGGCTGGAGAAATGGTACCATGAGGGACAGGAAAGCAGCGGATCTGGGGGGAGCTACTTACATTCCGGTGCATGGTCAGCCCTCCAAACCCAACATCCAGCTCCACAGCAAGGAAAAAAGTTGAGCTACCTGAATTACTGTTAATCCAGCCTTCACAATCTGCTAGAAAGAGGAGTAATATTCCTCACATTACCAATGGGGAAAGAAAGAGACCCAAGGTTTGATGGCTTCGTCATGACTACATGAACTGTGAGAGAAGTAGTGCATGTAAGCAGGAGACTAGAAAGAAAAAGAAAATCTATTCTGAACCTCCTGGTTCATTCACAACTATTTACTAATCCCATTGGAAATGGAGACTTACTGTCACCTGGGAACACTTCAGGGACTCTGATACAATTGCACCCGCAAAAGTCCAAAGCAAACAGTCAAAGTTGATTCAATAAGAATAATAATGATACTGGAAAAAAATAACCTCAAAAAAAATATAACACATGCCCTAAAGGACCTTTTCAATTTTCCCAGAAATGAGTCCAAATAACAGTGGTTCCCAGAACATTGGCAAAAGCTTCACTTCAAATATTCCACAGGACTTAGAGGACTCATGTCAAGGCTGGCTACAGGATGGGCAACAAGAAACTGTCGATGATGTAAGAAACTCTGACTAGGGAGCCCCAAATGTATTGCTGGAAGACATCTGCTTCTGTTTCTTTCCTAATGACTTATGAAACTTAATTATCTTTGAGGTGCATGTGGGGATATTAAAAGAGAAAAGACGTTTTTGCAGTAAAGTCCACAGTAAACATGTTCAGACACGAGCCCCTGTGAACAAATGGTTCAAATGGGTGTGCTCTAACACTGACCTCAACAGGGAGTCTAATGGTGGTTAATGTCAAACTGGCTTGAAGTAGAATAAGATTTCATGGGACTATGACACCTAAATTACTGGAGGAACCCCTTGAAGTAAGTAGCCAGTAAAAGGGAGATCTTGCACTTGTGGAGCATAACTGATGGGGCTGGCAGACATCTCTGCCATCCACAGCTTCCAGCACAAGAGCATTGCTGGATTCTGCTCTTACCCAAACACTTTGCCCTCTGCAAAAAATACCAGACAGAATAAAAGATACTGAAAAAAGGCCATCCATGTGAGCCAAAGAAACTCTGAGGTACTTAGCTCAGTTGCCTAATCCTGAAATATCCGAGCCCTACTTTCTCATCTGCAATGATAAGGGCAGGTCTACTTTTAGAGTTGTATAATCACCATCAAGTGATGGTGCTTTTAGTGTCCCATTAAACTTCCCCCCCCCCTTTCCCTTTTTATCTCTGTTGAACTTTTCTCAGCAAGAAATAAATCACAGAGATTTCTTCTCTCTGAAACTACTTAACATCCGTACCAGGATACTTCAAAGTGCATAACTTGAGCCTTATGACTCCCATTAGAGCCAGGGAGGCTTAGAGAGGGCTGCGGGCAACCCTTTAAATGCTAACCCCGAGTGGACCTTTTAAGCCAGATGGTGGTTGGTAGGGGAGACTCTGCTCCCCCCTTCAGTGTTTGTACGGCCAACTGCATGACTAAGAAAGCCAACAGAGCTGGAAGGGACCCTGCGGGGATTGGTTGACCATCCCCCTCGGGCACAGCATCTCCACCTATAAATTACTGACAAGAGGGAGCATTTCTAGATCAAGGACATTGCCCTTACTCAAATCCAAGCTGCCTTCACCCCGCTTGCTACAAAAAGAGGTTTTAGACACGTGCTGGTTGAGCAAGCTCAGAAACAACGGAATAGCTCAACAGCACCCTAAGTCAGCATGAGACTTTCCCCTGGGCAGGGGCAAAAGAGAAGGAAGAGCTACAGCTTTTCACACTGCCTTTTGCCACTGAAGTGTTAGAATTTCTATCAGTTTTAGAGGGGACACTTTTCATTTGCCATCCTTTCCAAAGACAAGAGAAATGGTCAAGATTCCTGAATTTCTAAAAGAAAAACCTCACTTACTCTATGCAGTTGCTGAAAAGCCCTCTTCCCTGCTTCCTTCTCCCTCTCACAGCAGTGTGTTTTAAGGAGCTGTGACTCATTAAGCACAGGATAGTAATTCCTACCACCCAGTCTCTTCAGACCACTTGTGATCCCCCATTTTCTCTCCTTAGGAGGATTCACTGATCTTTTTCATTTATTTGCTGAAATCCCATGTTGTTATCTGTCCCCAGTGAAGTATTTTTGTTTATCAACAAACTCCAAAGTAACAGAATACTTCAGGATGAAATGGAGCATGGGCTTAATGCAGAGGCTTCTAGTGAGAAGTCCTTGTGTCCAAGCACACACACAGATGTCACACATCCCTCCTGAAATCTTGAGGGAATTTGCAATATCACATATCATTAAAAATACCTTCCTAAGAGGGGGTTGATTTGACAGGGTTACAAAGGACGAGAATTTCTAGTCCGCAGCAGGAATGCAACACACACCTATCAAGGTAGGCAACAAAAATTCACGGCATGTTGCCCACCTCCTTCTTCATGGGGAGCCCCGAAAACAAGCTGTTAGAAACATAGACAGGACAGGGAGATCTAAGGCAAGCTTAGTGTGCACTGCAAAGAGCTTTCCAGAAATTCTGTCAAAAAAATTTGCTTGGCGCAGTGCCGGAAATGGATGAGAGCTTTGAACGTTAATGAGGAACTGAGTGGAGTCCAGCAAACGTTCCCTGCTTTCCGAGCAGAGCTGGCAGCACAGCGGGGTATGGCATGCATTTCCCTGTCAGGCACGTGAATGCACCAGCAGGGGTTGTACATTCATTTAAGCAGCTCAAGAAACACTTCTGAGAGCAAGGAGGTCATCTTCAGTCCGGCAGGACCGCCCTTGCACAACCACGTGAAGTTTTTAACAGACTTGAAGAGCTCAGTCAAGTATCTGTACATATTCTAAGGAATCCAGGGAGTTATTTGCAACATCAGAACTAGAAGGAACCAGGATTTGCAGCTTTGATAACAGATTTACACAAAATAATAGAGATGAGCTCTTGCAGCAAACTCTCTAGCCTGAACCACCCAAGAACTTCCCCAGGAGCACACTCTGCCCCGGCTCCCACATCACATCACCCAGCCCCGGCTCTCACATCACATCACCCAGCCCTGGCTCCCACATCACATCACCCAGCCCCAGCTCTCACATCACATCACCCAGCCCTGGCTCCCACATCTCCCTGGCTCCAGGGCAGGGAGGACACACCCCAAGGAGCATGGGCCCATGTCTGCTAACTCAGCAGATGCAAGAGCCTTCACCTGGGATCACAGTGGAGAAACACCCAGTGTTGTCTGCACCACGGTGACAACAAACCCGGAGCGATTGCCAGAAGCCAGCGTCTCAGCACCAGGAGTGCAAGGCGTGGAGTTTAACTGCTAATTAGGACAAGGCAGTAGCAAAGGGCAAAAAAGGGGAAGAGGTTCCCTCAGGAGTTCAAAGTCTTTCCCAAATTCAGCTACATAACATATCCTTTAAAAGGAGAGTGATGGCGGCTTCTGCGTTAGCAACAAAGCAGAAGCTCTCACGCCAGCACTGCCTCCTGATACTAACTGTCCTTTTATCATTTATTCAGGAGTAAAACTGTAACAAGGCAGATTTATATCAAATGACAAATAACAGCTGTGGGGAAAAGAAAAAAGTGTCGCACTTCATTAGAACTCTGTAAGACTCTGACAGCCAGAAACACACCACCAAAGTGGCAAATACAGCCGAAAAGACAAGACAGAACTCACAGCAGCTGTTAAACCAACTGGGAACTTGTTAAAATTAAGGGCCATTTCCCCCCTTTCATATTTAGTCTCAAAACACCATGTAAAAAACTTCAACCTCTTATAAAGACAGGCTGAGTCATTAGCACAGAAGTGACATGAGATCTTTGCAAAGATTTCAGATTAAAAGGTAACCGTTAATACCCAAGCGGTTCCTAAAACCCTATGAATATGTTAATCTGGTATCAGCTGGAACCCTCCAATATTAAAGTAATAAATCTTACCAGATTGAATTTCAACATTATTCACTTGGTGTTAAAATATTCCTTAAAAATATGCAAGCATTCAACATGGAGGATGCTGATGGGCCTCTAGCATCACTACCAGTGCTGTCCTGCACCAGACCACATGTTTCTTTCTTCCCAGAGAGGTTGAGACCATACCTGTCCCCACGTACCAGCACTCCCAAATTCCCTACACCACCAGACACTGGTTTCACCCATGAAGGCTGCTGGGATTGCCAGGAGGGAACAGGCATGCACAAGGCTTACAAAAGTCACACCTAGAGTTGGTTTTGTAAAGGTACCACAACAGCCACCAAGAAATGCTCAGGACTGAAAAGCACCCTGCAAGCCAAGCTATAGATTTTGCCTGAAGGATGATGATTTCCAGAGGGGATGGGATGATTCTGCTTCAATCAGGCCCAAAATAAACATTGAAAAAACAAATGAATTAAGCACCTAACCAGCCAGCCTGCCTCAGATTATCCCACGGTGTGAGGGTGCAGCGCTGACAGGTTTTGTTCTGTATTTCTTTAGAGGGCAGGAGGGGATGGCACTGCATAATTCTGCATTTAATTAGCAGAGCTACTCTCATATTGGAGCACTGTCTGTAGGGACAAACAAGAGACCCGTTCTTGTTTTGAGCAAGGACTTTCCCACTTAATTGCCATGTAGCCTTGAGCAAACCTGCCTCTGCATGTTTCGGCATCCTGCTCCGCCAGCAGAAGATTCGCCTTCCTCGCATTCACTGATGTTTAAAAGTACAAGGATGTCATTCAGTGGAAGGCAGAATAGAAATAGAAATTAAAATATTTCTGACATGCTCACCTTTTGGCTCTCAGGCAGTTCTCCCAAACTCAACACTTCATTTTGAACAGCCCCGTGCAGAGCAGTCTCAGGAGCCTGCAATACGCAAGAAGAACCAAAAGAAGCGGGATAAAACCGGCAGCAGCACAGCCCTGTTTACCTGTCCTGGCATTCCCCTCAATCCCCCAAACCGAGAGGGGTTTAGTTCAGAAATGCTGAACTGCAGCACGTGCAACTCTGTGCTCAGAAGGCAGGACTCCCCCCACTGAACTAGAGAGCGCCGTTACCCCACCATGGGACCAGAGCCATGGAATCATTTAGGTTGGAAAAGACCTTTAAGGTCATCAAGTCCAACCATAAACCTAACACTGCCAAGTCCACCACTAAACCACATCCCTAAGCATCTCATCTGCCCATCTTTTAAGTACCTCCAAGGATGGGGACTCAACCACTTCCCTGGGCAGCCCATTCCGATGCTTGACAGCCCTTTGCTGCTAGAGGTGCTGTGACTGGAGCTGCTGGCACTGGAAAAGGACAGAGCTAGCTGGGTTAACAAACATCACTGGGGACTCGTAACAACAGTGGTCTGAGTCAGAAGAGCCCTTGACTAACTCTGAGCTTGGACTGCTGCATCCAGCAGTTATCCTGCAGCTTCCACTCAACTTGGAAATCTTCCGTGCTCTAAGCTGGATGCAGTTGAATACGGTCATGGTCCATTGCTGGATTGTCAATGCTTCCACGCTTGCAGCCTCTGTCAGTTTGCAAAGCGCCTGAAGATCTCTTCCAGTGAAATCTCACCAGCTGATTTCCAGGGGGTAACTGGGAATGTCCATTGTAAATCACACTGCACAAGAACAAACACTCTCTTGTGCTTCTGGCGCAGGGTAGAAGCTGCCTATGGCCTCGCAGGTCAGCATCTGAGAAAGCAGCAATGCGGCTCATGGGTAAACTATGAGTGTTGCTTGTTTAATTTATGCCTGTTTTGGAACAGAGGTGGTCACGCACAGCCTGCAGACAATTCCCTCTCTGTAACTGGAGCCCAAAGCTAATTCCTTGTTCCCAGAGACCATGGCCTCAGGAACTGAGGTCCAGCCTTGGTTTCCCCTTCAGGTTCCTGCTGCTTGCACAGCTCCCAGTGGGTGTCACTTAACAAAAAGCTCACACACACCCCTTGGCTTCCCAAAACTGAACACTTGCTCATGTGCCAGGAATAGAGCTTTGCCGTCTATTTACAACAGCATGGCTTTGTAACCCGGGCCATAACAGCAGCACTACGTACTAGCCAAGAAGGCTGAAGCAGCTAAAACCACCAGCAACCGTACAATACATTGCTATACGATGGCAACATCTACTCAGGAAAGGAACGTCAGAAGGACATTGAGGTACTGAGAGCAAAAGCAATACAATTTGCATTAAAAGAACAAAACGCCCCCGATGCCTCCTGATACACGTGCACAGCACAACACGCTGCAGGACCCCGTTCCCTGGGCCCAGCGTGGGGACGTTTAAGCACGTGTGGCAGAGATTCAAAAGTGATGGGGCTCTGTGGAAGCAATAGCTACCGAAGTGTCTGCAAAGAAGCCTTTGCACCACGAGCAACTACAGCTGCACCATGGACCATGGGCCTTGGCGTGTTCTTTGACAGGGACACATTTATTCTCCTTCCTCCACTTTATTGTTTGGGTTTCTTTACCAGCACTTTCTGCACAATCCTCAGGTGATCTGGCAATTGTGGAGGACAGAGCGCTGTGAATCATTGTTATGGAAAATGCTACAAGTTTCTCAGGCTGCCTGAAAGACAGGCATGGGCTGAAGCATATGCGGAGGCTGCTTTGGGGTAATGGCAGCATTTACAATGATGTCAGCTTCCAGCAAGTCAATTCCAGGAATCACAGAATCACATAAACCAGGGCTGTCGCCTTCCTCCTCGGGAGACAAAGATTAAGAACAAAGATGGGTACCTTGGAGGCTCCAGACACCAACAAGCTGTTCTTACAGGCTCAAGGAGCTAAACCATCCTGAACCTCCCCACAACCACCCTGAGTATCCCCCAAAAGGCCCTGTGTTGAGGTAGACATGAAGCTGCTGCTACATCATTACTATATAAACCATAATTTACAAATATTCCCAACACACAAAGATGGCTTTCACAGTAAAAGGACCTACCAACAACAGCCGGACAGGAGTACACTCTTCCCTTGGAGGTGTAAGCCTCAGAATATCAGTGCTGCTCACCTCTATTTTTCATCCCGGTTTCCTGCCTGCCTTTCCCCAGTAATTTTTGTTCAGGAAGGCCAACTTCATTCATATTTTATAGAAGACTGGATGACTCATTCAAAAAAAAAAGAGTTTCCACACAATGGAAACTGGTTCCCAGCAGAGCAGGGGTACTGCGAGTGATCTCACTCAAAAAAGGTATAAGGGTGACTTCAAGTTTTCCAGGAAAATGGGTAATTCAGTTGTTACAAAACCACAGACCGGGATGAGTTTCAGTCGAGTTCATATTCACACAGTGCAGAACCAGGCTATGGGAAAACTGGCTTCATTTTAATGTTCAATTTTTAACTCATCTTCTGTACGAATGATGCTAAAGACCAAGAAAATCAGAGGTAACACCACAATACTGTTGAGAGGTTGTTTCTAGCTTCAAGTCAAACTAACTCATCTTCCACATCTCAGCCTACAAGACGACAACTGAATATCTCATCAGGGGCAAGGAGTTATTAGTAGAGGTCTCCTCTAAACCAAGACTTTTCCTTGAAGTCCTGACAGCTTCAGCAAGACTAATGAAGGCAGGGATAATAGTCAGCAAACATGTTTCTTGGCAGAACTTGCAAAATCCAAGACCAGGAAATTAGCAAAGAATCCCCAAAAGACAGACATGTTATAAATATCCCAAAAGTGGAGAAAGTCTCCACCACATTTTAGACTTAACTGATACCAGAACCTCTGTCCATGAGGCTCCAATCGGTAGGAAACTAAAATAAGGAAAATGAAGACTGGCGAGACAACTACAAGCAGGCCCGCCATGGGAGACCAGGAATGGGTCTCCTGAAAGGAAGCTCAATGCAGACACTGTATAATAATGGACACAAATACACGTGCCATTGATGGAGGCAACTTCTTCGTTGCAGGCATGTTCTGCAGAGGCCTACAATGATTAAGATTGCATATTCCCAGAAATGAAGTCCCATGAGTTTTCAAAGAAATGGTACCTTTGCAGAAGAAGAAACAGTTGACATGAGAAAAATAAAACTGATCTAAATCTGCTTAAAAAATAATGTTACCTGGGCAGTAAACCTAGTTTTAAGCAGACCAACCACTATGTAACACTGCAATACAGCAGCAAGATTGTGGGTTACCTAAATTGCCACCCAAAGGGAGGGGAAAAAAAAAAAAGCAAGACAAAGAGGCCAAAATAGTGTTAGCCAACACAGATAAATCAGTTCACTAATGGATTTGATGCTGACTTAATCTTCTTATTTGGCAGTGCCCTGAAAAGCCTGCTCTTTTTGCCTTCCCTTACCCAAATTAAATTAACCTATTCCAGAAAATTAAGAACAATTTATCAGGCCACTGAAGGCAGACTTCTTGTTGGATCTGGATCTGCCATTCCAGCCAAGAAACAAGAGAAACTTCATAATTTAAAAAAAAAACTGAAAATGGGAGGATTGGCATCTGGAGTCTCCCTGCTCTTTTCTTGCATGCTTTCTGCCTGCGCGGCACACTCCAGTACACCGGTTGTACAAACAACCTTTTGTTTGGAACAAGAGCATCTGGCTCCTGCTACAACACAATTTGTTCTTCAGTACTTCAGAAAGTATAACTTCCACTGCCATCAACCAAGAAGAAATTTCTGAATGAACAAAACAGCAGCAGAATATTTCACTCTGATCTCAAGCTTTTACTTTCTTGATAAAACTGATGGGCTTTTTTTCCGAGAAAGTTTTACATGGAAACCTGCTTTTCTGAAGACAGCAAAACCACTATTTTATTCTTCCTCACAGCACAGAAGAATCGGGTTTTACAAAACTAGTCTAGGAAATGGATGATTTCACTTTTCACGAACAAGGGTTTCTACTGTAAAACATCTGCTCGAGGTTAGGAGGGCTCTACAGAGGGATCTGGACAGGCTGGATTGATGGGCCAAGGCCAATTGCACGAGGTTTAACAAGGCCAAGTGCTGGGTCCTGCACTTGGGTCACAATAGCCCCATGCAGCGCTACAGGCTTGGGGATGAGTGGCTGGAAAGCTGCTTGGCAGAAAGGGATCCGGGGGTGCTCGTCGACAGCCAGCTGAATATGAGCCAGCAGTGTGCCCAGGTGGCCAAGAGGGCCAATGGCATCCTGGCTTGTATCAGGAATAGCGTGGCCAGCAGGAGCAGGGCAGTGACCATGCCCCTGTCCTGGGCACTGGGGAGGCCGCCCCTCGAATGCTGGGTTCAGTTTTGGGCCCCTCACTACAAGAAAGATGTTGCGTTGCTGGAACAACAGCCTGATCTAGTTAGCAGTGTCCCTGCTGACTGCAGGGGGGTTGGACTCGATGACCTCTAGTGGTCCCTTCCAACCCAAAACATTCTATGATTCTGTGATTCTATGAACATGTCCAGAGAAGGGCAATGGAGCTGGTGAGGGGTCCGGAGCCCAAGGCTGATGGGGAGCAGCTGAGGGCACTGGGGGTGTTCAGCCTGGAGAAGAGGAGGCTGAGGGGAGCCCTCATCGCTCCCTACAACTGCCTGACAGGAGGGGGTAGTGAGGTGGGTGTCAGTCTCTTCTCCCAAGTAACAAGCTATAGGACTAGGGGAAATGGCCTCAGGTTGTGCCAAGGCAGGTCTAGGTTGGACATTAGGAAAAATTTTTTCACTAAAAGGGCTGTTGAGTCCCCATCCCTGGAGGTATTTAAAAGCCGGGCAGACGAGGTGTTTAGGGATATGGTTTAGTGGTGGAATGGCAGGGTTAAATTAATGGTTGGACTTGATGATCTTAAAAGTATTTTCCAACCTAAACGATTCTATGATTACCATCTTGCGCTCATTTTGAGGACACACAGTCCTTCCATTGCCCACTCCCTGGTAGGAAACACAGACGCACCTGCATCTCAACATTTCAGAAGTCTCACAGGTTTGAAAGCCAACAGGGGAAAACCTAAGAGTAAGAACTGAAAGCCATTTTTTCTTCCAGTATTAACTGGTCATATACTGAAATGAAGGCTGAGAAAAAAAATTTGGCTAAAGAATTGGCTGGAGCCAGAATGCTCCATCAAGAAGGAAGCCCTCTCCAGCAGAACTGCAGTTTGGTGCACCTTTCCTCGCCATCTTTGAGCCCTGCCTGCAGGAAATAGTAAAAATAAGCAGTTATCTGTAAAACCCTTAATGTTGGTTTTTAACTTTTTCATTCTTGGGACATGAAGTAGGGCTGGAGGAAACAGGTTCGAGAATAACAAGACGATGACATAAGGGTGTTAAGTGAGAAAAAGCCTGAGGAAAACACTACTGCTAGGACGCGCTGTGCACCTACACAATCCACAACTGAGTGGATTTCCCAATGCTCTCGCGGTACCCACAGATGTGACTGCAGAGGCTGGCATCGCCGATGAAAGCAATGGGAGCTGACGAGTGAAGCGTCCCCTCCTACTGTGCTGCCTTCCTGCTCAGAGCCAGCAGGACAGCTCCCTCTCTAACAGGAGGTTACGTTCAATGAATAGGGAAAAATCAGGAGCAAGAGCAGGATGTGCAGGGCGATGCTTAGAACTGCTGCTAGATCGTTTTAAATTCAGAAACAACCCTCAAATTCATTCTGTGGTGGACATGACAGCAGAAGCATGGGGCTCCCACCCCCCTGGGTTGGCTCCAGCCTGCCAAGGTGGAAGAAGGAGAGCGGTACGCCCTCCCATTTCCCTCCCCAGTGTTTGCATATAGGATTGGGCTGAAGGACGAACAAAACCAGGAGACAGGTTGTGAGTGAGGAAGAGAACAAAGACGGAGGGAACGCTGGGGAAGTCGGGGGGTCAGGGCACTGCACACTCCCTCTGGGGACCCAAACAGTGCAGCTTGCTTTCCTCTCTTGACACTTTCAAGGAGCAATGCAAGACCCATGTCAGCAGCAGCAGAAGGCTCAGCCCTGCCCCTGCGGACATCAGGGCAAGGCAGAATGACACATCTGCATTTTCATTTAAGCCAGGATTCACAGATTTTTTTTCCCCTCAGATTGCTGTGTCATAGGAAGCCAAAGACAGATTTCATTGAATCAGTTGACCTCTGCAAGGAGAAGTAGCAGGTCTTAAAACATACGCTACTTCATTTCCCCATAGGCAAAGCTGGCAATTAAAATGCTCCGTTCGCAACACGCAGCCCTGAGCCAGGGTAGCACGCTGGAGACTGTATGGGAACAAGCCCTCTGAAAACAAACCCGAGTTTGCTGTTTCTTGGAAGTGTCGGGTCCAGCACCTTTGGGCATATGATGAGAAAGATGCTTTGTCCACCTCGGTGCATCCTACAACACGTTCATGGTGATGTGTCCATATCACGCGCCCACTAGCTTCAGGCTATCAAGAGTACCTTTTTCTTCTCTAAATATTTACCCTCCCTCACTTATAGCTTCTCCTGCAACGTGCAAATGGTTTAAAAAGACAATAGTGGGGCTGAGTGGGATTATTATCCATGTACAGGGGTTTGTTGTAAAGGGAGGCAAAGTTTGACTTGTCTGTGATATAAATAAAAGTGAAAACACAGCGGGAAGGTCACGGTTCTGCTGGTGCTATTTGAAGTCCAGGGAAGGAAAGCCCTACTTCAGTGTGCATCGAAGCCTTCTGATCATTCACAGCTTTCTTTCCATGGGTGTGGTCTTGTGTTCACATCGAGATTTGCAGCTGCCACAACAGTCACATAAACATTGAGAAGACACAAATTCAAAAGCTCAGAAAATGACATGCCTGTAATTATGATTAATGTTCATTACAAAAGCATCCAAGAACTCTTCCAATCCCTAATACAGGGCAAAACAGAATTCAGAATTGACCAATACTCTGGAGAGGTATTTTGGAAACTTGAATGACATAATGTGAAATATATTTCATTATCCACATAATGTCCAAGACACAACTAGATATTAGATAAAGTCCAGGTTAGAGGCCACAAATTTCTTCAACTCCGTAGCTCACAGGGTATGCAGTCTTAGAAAATTACACAGATTTCGATCCTAGCACATGAATCATGCGAATGATTACCTATCTACACTCATTTCCCAGAGATACACAGCCACAGAGGCCTTACTGGAGGACACCACACAATCTCATCTGGAAAAAAAAGAAAATCAACAGACACACTTTATCTTCACAAAAGATTGCTGAGGCACTGAAGGGACGTGGAAAATTGGAAATAGCATCCATGCTGAGAGCATAAATGATCCTTCTCTTAAAGAGAACAGAATTGGACTACTGCTTCTCACTAGGAAAAGCAGAAAAACATTTGCAAACATGAGTCCTATTGCAAGACCCATAAATCTACATCCCACGGCCTAGGGAACCCTTCATGTCCTTCCCATTCCTCTCCTCTTGTTCCTATCCCACTCACTTGGTGCTTGCTTCTATTTTTCAGCAAAGGACAAGGAAAAAAGCAAGTGTCGTGGCACACCTGATGCTGCTGTGGGCAAACCCCCGCATGTGGTACTTCCCTTCTCGGTACTCACAAGTTTTAGGGGTAAAGCCCCTCTTTCACCTTTTTTTGCAACTTGGGACGTTCCCAGCAGGGCTGATCCTGGTGTACTGAAGCGAGCGTGAATGCTCTCACTGCTTCTGTGGCAACAACATCAGGAGCACCACTTTAAAAAATGGGTTTGAAGGATGTGTTTAACAGGGGTTTGTAGGCAACTCTGCAAGTTAAGAAGTTGTTTCTGCTGCTTTTCTAGTCTTGAAACCCCGCCTCATCCCAGCCCAAGGCATGAACTGTCCCGTTATCAAGTTTTAGGAGGATAAAGAGCATCAAGCACCATAAAAAATAAAAACTGCAGAAAGTACTTGCTTTAGTAACTTTAAATTCTCCCTCTTGGTTGGGAACAGACGAATTCGAAGAGTTAATTCCAACCTAATAAATAACAGACTTCCCCAGAAATGACATAGAGCACTAAGGCAAGGGGTCGCAATATATGGTGTCTTGGACAAGCTGTAGAAAGCTTACATTTGGATTGTCTGTCTTTTGCTTCAGTTCCCTGTGCATTCATCTCTCTCTGTAAATAACGTCTTGGACTTTCCGAGTGCCACTAGAAGCAAAGAGCAATCAGAAAGCCAGGTAAATAAGATCAATATTTACCACATTGAGTTACTCCACAAAGGTCTATTAAGGTAATGCTTTCTCATACCTCATTGAGACAAAGGGTTGATGAACGCTCTCAGCATGACAGCAGCCACATCAAAGTTGACCTGAGGGTCATCTGATCCCGTGCCCCATTGCCAGCACTTGCCAGAAGGAGCTACATCACAGAAAAGTTCAAGAAAATGTGTATTGGGCAACAGAGATAATGTGCCTTAAGGGAACGCTCCTCCCCGACACAGCACCAAGCACACCAGTCACATCTATATTAATAAAACATAGTAGCTTTTCTAATAAAAAAGTTCATTTTCAAACACTACTATAGTGAATCTGTAAGAAAATCTTACAAGGCAGTTGATGCACAAAGCTTTCACTTAAGAACTTACCTAACTGGAGAAGAAAATATGCCAGAAAGCGGTGGCTGAGGCTAGGCAGGGAGGGAAGATGCTGTGCCTGGCACGAGCTGATGCTATAGGAGCCCACACTTGAAAGGTGGCCAGAAAAGATTTAGGACGTATTCACAGAAAATGTATGCTTGCAAATCTGACAGATCTTTACAAGTCTCCTCCAAAATAAGCCTGCATCATTTAAGCCCATCTTCCCGGTTAGCTCAGCAATCTCCAAAAAAGCCATAACCACAGTGCCTGGGCAAGAGCTGCAACAGGCACGGGCTCCCCCCCGACACACACAGTGACAAACAGCACAACTGGTGGAGGAGGTATTTAAAAGCCAGGTAGGGAAGATGCTTAGGGACATGGTTTAGTGGTGGGATGGCAGGATTAGGTTAATGGTTGGACTTGATGATCTTTAAGGTCTTTTCCAACCTAAACAATTCTATGATTCTAAGAAGCCACCCATACTTGAAGATGACCCGGTTACCCCGGTGAGATGTAGTTCTTGTCTAAAGCAAAGCCTCCACAATTTATAGCGTGATTAATTGTACAAGACATTATACAAGGAAAAAAAAAGGTCATCTTGGTGTTTCCTGCCAAATCCTCCCACGGGTGAGCTTTGCCTCCCCAAGGCACGGCTGGAGGAGCTGCGAGCCTGCGGGCAGAGCTGGGGGCTGAGCACCCGGAGGCCCAGGTCCTCTTCCCAACTGTGCAGAGCTGTTAGGAATGCGTGTTTTCAAAGGCAGTGCTCTCTGTCAAGCAAAGAAACTGTCGCTGGACCAAAAGTCAAAATCTTCATGGGAAACATGCTGATATTTGGACCGAGTTTTCAGTAGCAAGCTACTAAATGAATTAGTTTGATAGGTAAACGTGCTTCAGCTTACTTCATCTCATCTGTATGCAATTAATCAATTTTACCTTATATGCACTTTTATATGTTTTCATGTTTCAGCAGTAACAGAGTGTTTTGACGAGCTGGGATCACCCTTCTTCAGTCTGCAGGGATTTTTGACTTTTTGTTCCAGTTCCAAACCCCCAAACCTGGACATGGCAATTCCCCATTCTCCCCAGAAGAGAAATTAAGAGACAAACACATTCTCTTCCTAAAACAATATGCAAGGCCAATTTCATAATCTTTCCTTGACTTTCCCCATTCAGCAGAGGGGAATAATCCCCCATATGATGGCACGTGTCTGATATGATTGCCAAGGAGAAATTAGAGGCTTATATCTAGAGAAGTATAAATCCTGCATTACTAAGCTTTCTCCGGCTGCAAGGGAAAGAAACATTGCCTCCTGGTGATTAAGAATGTAATTATTATTATTAATTCCAAAACACTTTGAATTACATGGTACATTTTCTTTAAATGGGCACTATCGTTAGTGCAAGCTGATTTGAACCAATGATTTATTCATGGCTTAATAACCCT
This sequence comes from Butorides virescens, assembly GCA_017310255.1. Taxonomy (NCBI): domain Eukaryota; kingdom Metazoa; phylum Chordata; class Aves; order Pelecaniformes; family Ardeidae; genus Butorides; species Butorides virescens. The sequence continues at coordinate 59,465 of JADKXX010006029.1, forward strand.
GCTGGTTTCATATGCTCAGCACATTTTGCTCGGTATATTGTGTTACTGGCTGGTTGCTATAAACAGTCTATTTAAATTTAGACAGAAGCTTTTGGAAAAGTTCTATTTAGAACAGATATGTGAATTAAAACACTAACTGCATTGATCAGTAACTACTGGTTTCTTCTAAACTCTTAACATTTACATGTGTGCATTAGGATCTCAAGAAAGTTCACAGGTAACCTCTAGTTGAAGTTCACATTCAAGCAAAGCTTTCTACTCGGACTGAACCCAATATCCAGCCATTTGAAAATCAAGAGGAGGTTTGCCAGACAACACTGCCAAATTGTGAAATTTCTGCAAATAAATTAGAACCAGGCTTCCCCTATGGTGGCGTTAATAAAATACCTCCAGCCTTGCCGATTAATCTGCAGTACTTCCTCTGCTTTCCAAAGTGAAAAAAGCCTGGCTTTACCGGCTTTCTTGCAAAGCAGGTCTTAAACAAAACTAGCCATGGAAGAAGAGAAAAAGCCTTTACAATTTGGCCAGATACACTTCTGACAAGAAATGATACCTTTTTAACCACCCTGTAATTACAACGTACTTTTCTTACTGAAACTCCCCCAAAGTTTTTGCTCGAAGGTGTTGGATGCTGAGCAAAAGCAGACGGCCCCATCGATGATGTACACAGCCGTACAACCAGCTCCTCTTGGGTTACTTCACCTTTGAATTTTTAAAGATATCCCTGGGAACCAAGTCCAGTTGTGCTGTTCTCCACAGCTGCTACAGCCCTTTACAAGGGCCGCACACTCTTCCCTCTCCTAATATTTCCATGTTGCAGTTGCTTAACCGGTTGTCATTTTCGGGATGACAGGTCTTATTTGGCTCTTCAGAGAAGGGAACATTCCTAAAAGGAGCATCACAGCCAAGTATGTGTAAAGTTGGCATGAGCAGTACCTGCTCCCTGTTGCTTTCCTTTTATCTACTCAGAGCTGATGAAGCCACGTGTACGTTAGGAGGCATTGCCTGATTTACAGCCTGCTCCGCGCAACCCTGCAAGACCGGGGGCTGCACCTACGAGTTTATACAAAATGCTACCCTCTAGTTATCTCGCTTTGCTAATTAGATGAGGAATAAGGTTGTAGAGGACTGGGCTGCTAGAGTCAACAAGTGCTCAGCTTTCCGTAGTCTTTCCTGCCTCTTCTTCAGGGAAGTTTTCTGAATGGGGTGAAAAGTGAGAAGCTAAACCAAAAGCTCAATTAGATAAAGCCATGAGCTAGGATGAGGTATTGGTATCCTATGGATGTAGTTACTTTTTTTCCTTCAACTAGCACATTTCAAGAAAACATCTTGGTATCAGTTAGCATGCAAAAAGTCCGCTGTTCAGCTCAAACATCTCGGGTGGCTGTGTCTGCCGGCACAAGTTGGCTTTGAAGGCTTGCCTCCATTCTCTCAGAACAGCAATGTAAAACACGCATCCCTGTTCAGTGCCTTTAGGGACACTGTTCATGCAAATCCCAGGGCTGCCAGAGTCACTGATAAAACTTTTTTTTAAATGGAAGTTGCAACTTTTGGTAAGGTGGCAAAGCACAGGTCACTCGTGTTGGTGCACGAGTGCCCAAGCAAAGCAACACAGGAGCTCAGCAGGTAGGCTGAGCTCTGGCAGGCCAGGCCCAGCCCCAGCCCACAGCCTGAGCACATGGGATGAGCAAAGGGGAAGGATGCAATGGAAGTCACTCATGTTATACCTTATGGAATCATAGAATTGTTTAGGTTGGAAAAGACCTTTTAAGATCATCAAGTCCAACCGTTACCCTAACCCTGCCATCCCACCACTAAACCTCCAGGGATGGGTACTCCACCACTTCCCTGGGCAGCCCATTCCAATGCTTAACAACCCTGTTGGTGAAAAATTTTTTCCGAATGTCCAGCCTAAACCTGCCCTGGTGCAACTTGAGGCCATTTCCTCTTGTCCTATTACTTGTTACTTGGGAGCAGCAGAGCCTGACCCTCCCCCGGCTCCCCCTCCTGTCAGGCAGTTGTAGGGAGCGATAAGGGCTCCCCTCAGCCTCTTCTTCTCCAGGCTGAACACCCCCAGCTCCCCCACCTGCTCTCCATCAGCCTTGGGCTCCAGACCCCTCGCCAGCTCCGTTGCCCTTCTCTGGACACGCTCCAGCCACTTCAACCTCCCTGGGTGCAGCTTTGCAAAAGAGATGTTCCAGAGCTGGACCGCGAATTGGACACACACACCAGATCTTTCCTTTCCACAGCTACCTAAAAAGGTTGTGCAATTCTCAGATAAAATTCCACAAGCTTAACTCCTTACAGACAATTACTACTTTTGCTTAAATATTTGTGAAGTCTTGAACAGAAGTTGCCATTGGGGTTTTTTCCCTCCCCAAACAGAAAAAGGATCGATTTTGTGTGTATTTTTTAAATACATGCAACATTCTTGACTTCTTACAACGGCAAAGAAAAACTCGCTTTTTAACGTAAGTGAAAGAGAACGAAAGTCACATGAGCAAATAGATAACAATTAATAAAGCAGTTATGAGGTACCACACTCTTGGTTCCAATGTGGTTATAATTATAGGAGAGATTATGCATGGAGATGTTCAGAGATTAAGGAGAAGGAAGGAGAAGGCTGGAGGAAGAGAGCAAATATTTTCCATGTCATGAAACCCTGCTCGTTGGCTTTACATTGCCTCCCGGCGTGAAACTGTCTTGGCCCACTGCCGAGGGAGCATCACAGGAAAGGGGGGACTGAGAAGATGGCAGTAGGAGGTGCCCCCAAAAGGCAGTGTCCTCATCACAGGAGAACACAAGCCACGGGCTTCATCCTACCCTTTCCTTTTAAAGCCTCTCCAAATCCACTCACACGGACAAAGGGTTATTTTTCCGCACAATGATTCAGAACACAGATCTTAAGTTAGAAGGCTCCAAGCTGCTCCTCAAAATCATTTTGGACTCATCTTGCTCTATTTCTGTCTTTTTACTGCTTACATATAGATGTGGGGGTTTCTTTGCTCACCTAAACTGTTTTAATGCAGATCATTTACTACTCAGAGGGAAGGGAAAAGGACAGAGCCGCTTTTGAAACAGAGATGCTTGATCTCTTTAGTATAATTTTACAGCACTTTCAAGTTCCACATCAAGATTGCCTTGTACTGCTTTGAATTTTAGCTGGCTTCTTACTTCACAAGATACTCCCAGCGCAATTCTAGGTGGACGCTGTTAATGACTTGAAAGAATTAGTACGGCGTGATTGTGAGGAAGAGGGAAATACGAGAGGCGTGAGGGACAGGCCTGACACATTATCAGACATGTTCATTCCATAGAGTTAAGATATTAAGCAACCCATAAATGTTTGAAAACTTAAGCATTACTAGAATAATTAATTATAAAACACTGATAGAAAATGCAGAAGAATGGTCTTCTCTGTGGTGGAGGTTGTGAGTTTCTCAATGTCAGTAGCTTTCCACAGCTTGGAAAAGCATTTGAAAGCAAAATAATTTTAAAAGGGCAGAGAAGGAATAAGGCAGAGAGACTAATACAATGCGGGTGAAACTATAGCTCCACAGACAGCCGATCTGTAATTCTCACGTCCTGCCACCAGCAGTACTCAAGAGGAAGAAGTGTTATCCCTGATGCATCCATTAAAATGCAAACTAGGCATTTCTAACAGAAATAAAGTAAATCTGACAATGGGGATGGATACAAACCCATCTTAGCTTCTTCCAGGTACCACAGCTCTAAACCCCCTTGTCTCGGACAGAGGAAGCAGCACATAGTGGGTCTGAAATGCATTCGTCCAGCAGCCGTCCCCTGGAAAGGATGGTCCTGTTATAGCCCACGGCTCGTCACCATGCTAAAGAAATCAACACCATCTGTCTTACTTTCCTAAGGATAAGAATGAAGGTTGCCAGGCCTGGTTTGGTGGCAGGGGTATCAATAGTGTTGGGTTTTATTCCCAGCTGCCCAAGGCAGCACAAGAGTTTTCTAACCACTCTCAGCCTCCACAACAGGAAATGGAAAACCATTTTTGACAAATGCATGGCCACAAAGATCGCAGGCAGGGTGTAAGAAAGGGGCTGTATTCAAGCAAAAGCCACTTTCATCTCTTTTGCAACTAAATGGTATTTCAGCTTCAGGCTGTCCTTTTACCAGCTTTGCAGGGCACTTCCACTCCCGTCGCCCCTGTTGCTATTCCTGTGCCACTTGAAGGCCACTCCAGCAGATACCTCACCTGCTTTAAAGTCGGCACCAGTCAGAAGGACAAAAGGCGCCAAATCAGAACTCTTTTATGCAGTACCTTTTTAGCATGATTGCAAAGTATCTATCATCCCATTACAGCACAGATGCTCAAGTCTTTCGAGCTCTAGGATGCCCAGGAGGGAGACAGTCAGTCTCTGTCCTGAATCTGCCCTGTGTTCCCCCCACTCTCCTCCCCCAAGGAACGCACAGCGCAGCAGGAGAACAGGACGGGCGCTCAGTACCCCATACACGAACATCACACACATTGCGTGCATCGCCTTTTGCTGCTGGCAGCAACGTGCCACGCTCTGCAGTCCCCGTTGGCGCGGTGGCCCATGCGTGTTGGCGTGGTAGCCCACGCATGTCAGCGCGGTGGCCCACGCATGTCGGCCCGCAGCAGGGTCCGCAGGGCGGCCGGCCCCGCACGCAGCACCGCCGTGGCCAGCAGCCTCCCCGGGCAGCCTCCGGCAGCACGCACGGCCAGGACCGTCTCCTCTCCGCAAGACCAGCGCAAGTGATACAACGGGGACGGACATGTCCTGGGATCAGCACCCATGCTAACTGCATTACTATTGGAATTATTAGAATTAAAATGCCAACGCTCACACTCAAGACCCAAAAAGGCCCCAACCATCTGTTCCTCTAATGCAAAGGGAACACATCTGTGCTGTGCTAGCGGTGTTGCAGCCGAGACGCCACCAGGAATGCAGCTGTGCCACCATAACTGGTGTTTACTTACAGTAACTTAGGGTGTTTAGTAGGCTCCAATTCAAATCCCACCCAATTACTTTAAAAAGGATTCGGTGCACACTGAGAACCCCGCTTTGAGGAAAGTCGCAAGAGTTAAAACATCAGAACAAAAAGGGCTGCTGGGTTTCCAAAGATAGAAATGCAGTACACGGCACGGCCCCCGTCCAAGCTGGCACCCCCATACTGCAGTCAGCAAGCAAACGCATTGAGATGCCCTGGACACAGCACCTTTCCCCTCCCTTCCCGGTTTCCCCAGTGAAAGAGCCGTCTCAGCAGAATTAGAGAAGCAAGGGTGTGTGGAAGGACATGCACAAAGTTAATACTTTGCAGGAATTGGCTTCTCTGTCTCTTCTTTATGAAAAAAAAAAAAGTGCTTTTCTTGGGTGACACAGCGCAGAATAACCGGTCAGCTTTCTATTTCAAAGTGAACTCGTCTTAGATGTGCACGGCAGAAAGGTAAACGGGGGAAACGGCTGCTCAGCAATTCCTCTTCACCGCTGTGTTGTATGCTTCCGCCCCAGTTTGGGGGGGATTTTACCACAGCTAAGGACAGCTTGTGGCTAAAGGCTCGGCCCAACAGCTCTCCAGCTTTGCAGTAAGGACCCTTACAACATGGGGGCATCGCCCAAGTCCCACAACAACAAGCACAGGACCAGGGAGCACAACAACTTCACAGCACTACCACCCTCCCCTTAACACCAAAACTACCTTCATGCCAGCCAACTCCCTCCCAACTTTTATCTCGTGTGAGTGCAAGCCATGAAAAGCTCACGAGCAAACCTCGCCAGCGAGATATAACACGGGTGCACGCCTGTTAGCCGAGTATCCCACGTGCACATCAAACCATAGGGTAAAATCTGCTTGGGGTGGGGGGGGGTCCATTACAAAGTAGCATCTACCATAAATCAGACAGTGAGGGCAGAGGCCTGGCGCACTCGTGCCACCCCTGCGGGAGCCAGGGCAGCAGTGGCACGCCGTTCAGCAGCACCCTCACGGGAGAAGCTCCTGCCCACGTGTTATGAACGCTGTAGGAGCTGGAAAAGGGGGAAATCACAGTTTGCTACCTGAGTCACCTCTTCACAGCCCAGTTTTGTTGATTGCTGGAAGGTGAAACTCATTTTAAAAGAGGGGAGAGGAAAATGAAAGGGTTGATTACAAACCAGGATCACATTCCAAGAAAGAACAGTATCAGAGTTTGATCATTTGTCTTCATTCCACATGGGAGGAAAAGTGGGTATCTTTCCACATTTGTTGCAAATGGGCAAAAGAATCACTCTCAACGGTAAGAAAAAAACTGTTCGTCAGAGCAATGGGAATAGTCCAGCAGCAGCAACTGGGTTTGTAAAGCTAATGATCAATCAGACAAAATCCAGCCTCTCCCGGGAGAAATTTGTCTCAAAAAAGAAATAACAAATGAAGGAACTGCAGTCAAAATACCGGTAAGGAAGAACAGATGCTGCCATAGGAAGGCTGAAACCGTCCAGTTCCTTGTAAGCCCTGTTTGTTGCTTGCCCACTGCTTTGTTTTCATGTCTGTACAATTTATTCCAAAGCAAATTTATTATTTTAAAGACTCCACAGAGAAGGCTGTGTGTCTGCTAAGGGACACGGTGCTGGCGTTCACCCAGTGGTTACTTCTTGCCCCCACACCAATCTCAAAGGCTTGTCTAGCCTGGGATTTAGCAGGACTTTAATTGACAGCTTCCGATGGTACATCCACACTGGGAAGGCTTCTCTCATTAAGCTAATTAGTCTATTGTCCTAATTAGGCAGAGCAAGACAGTTTTACTCCCTCATAAGTGGGTAGTTTTCCCATCAAGGTCTTCCCTCAAGTCAGTTCCCAGCTCCTCTGCCCTGACTTCCCTTTCCAAAAGGACTTAGCTAGGTGGTGGCAGAGAGCATCACCTCACCTTTCGGTGCTAACCTAGACCAGGCTGGGAATGTTTTGTTCACTGCCGCCATCCTCCTGAAAGCAGAGCCCTCTGAAGTCCCCAGCAAGGGCTTGGGTCCTTAAGACTTGGCTGGTCAGCATCTGTCAGGAGCGACGCGAGTCCATTGCCCAACAAGCTCACTGTTTTCCTATGGGGATAAAGCTGGTCTGTCTCTGAAGGACCAGAAGACCACTGCACACGCCTGGGTGTTCTGTCCGCTCCTAATCTGGGCGAGAAGTGCCCTGAAAGAGGACACCTCACAACAGGCTGGGTTTGTCCTTAAAAACACAGGGGGCACAGCCGGGACGTGCCGAAAGGCACTGCCCTGGGCACCCAGGAGCATCGCAGCAAGACACGCAAGCAGATCACCCGTGGGAGCTGCGAGCTCGTGCCTCGTCCAGAGCAGCGGCTCCTGCTGCTCCGCTTTGCCCTCACTGCTGGCCACGACAGCTCTCGGCGGGCAGGGCTGCCCGTTTGAAGGCAGAGAGGAGCTTGGCAGCCTCCCACTGAATGAGTCCCTCCTCCTCACCTCCTCCTCCTCCTCCCATCACACGTGCCGCCTTCTGCAAGTCCCCGCAACCACGCTTCTGCCTTCCCTACAGAAACTCCTGCAGACGAGCACAGGAGAGGCAGAGTTTGCAATCCGTGCTGCAATATCCGATTATTTCAGTGCCTGTCAGCTACACCTACTCTTAAAGGGTTTTGTCAGCAAGCTTTCGACTGAGTCCAATTAGTTTTGCCTAATCAGTTTTGATTAGTAAAAAGAGTGTTTAAGACATAAGACTCAAGACAAAGGCAGAGCTTGGGGCTGGCCTAAGGCTCACATCTTGGCTTGGTAGAAAAGCTTCCTTTCATTTCTAGTCTTTCCTTGGAAAAGCCAAGATACAATCTCCAACTTGACAACATCTACCTCTGCATAAAAGGGAACGGTATACTTTATACTCGCGTAGTATCTTCCTGCAGAGCAGAGCACTGGAAAGCCCAGAGGTGGTGCCAATATTTTTGGACAGGTCAGAAAGAAAACAAGCAGAACTAGTGATGGAAAGCAGAGGACCGATAACTTTTTAACTCATCTTCACCTTTGCGGCTGCTGTTTATTGAGATGCCGAGACCATACTGGCCATTTGTAAACAAGCTAACGGGCACACCTGAGAAGAGACAGGTATATTTTCAGTCAGTTATTAACAGATACTGTTAGCGTGAGCGTGATCTGCCCTCCACCAGGAGTCAGAAGAGCAGAGATGGGAGGGGAGATTGAGAGAGGACATCGGAGAGTGTGAAAGAAAAGCAGGAATATGAATTTTGTCAACTCCAGACTACTCCAAATGCTACTGGAAGCTTCTTCCAGGGATATTTTACATTGTCATGCCTTGCTTTTAGTCTCTGTACCAGGAACTGGAAAGGGTGTTTAATACGCTTGAGATAAAGTTAACGCACCGTATGTCCATGTCCTCATGGTCCTGTTGGCTGGACTCTTCCTGAATTTCAGCTCTGACCTCCTCCCCAACCACACAGAAAAGCCCCAGGCTTGGCCTGGAGGTGCTGTAAGGCTGGGCTACTTCACTTGGCTGGGGCATCAATCACAGGGGCTGGGGTTGGCTTTTATTTGGGCTGGGTCTTGTCAGCTCTGCAGAGAAGACACCCAGGCCAGCGTTGAGAGGCCTCCACTGCCTTCCCAGCTCCTCCACAGCTGAGGCAACTTCCCAAAAGTTCTAGAGCATATCAAAGTGAAGGATGAGGAGGGAGGACCTTGATGTACAGAGACTAAAGAACAGTCTCACCTGGAAAAGGCGTAGTGGTAGAGGAAGGCTACTCAGGCACTCAGCCCTGGCTCTGCTCCCCCGGGTGCCTCTCTGGCAATGTCACCACAGAGATAAGACCTGGGAAACCTTGCTGAAAGCTGCAGGTAGTGAACAGTACAATGCACAGCACTTGTCCTCAGACTGCGCTGGGCCAAAGCTACCACACAGGCTGTTCTTCTCTCCTTCTATTTAAAAGAGCAATGACTTGCATGAGCATTGGCTTTGGAGTATGTGCTTAGCAACCCCAGCAGATAAACAGCCAGTATTTTCATGGAATACCATACGGTTCTGAAAGAAATACATTTATTTTCGCAATATTATTAAATCCAGGAGTGAATATTTTGAATATGCTATAATCTATTTTCCTAGGAACCAGCCAAGAACAACACTAGGTTTTACTTGGAAATCGATGGCCATCCCTGCCTCACCGTTCCCTCAGGGACACGAGCGGGAGCCCTGCACGCCTCCCCCAGCATCCCCAACCCTTCCCTCCTCCGTCAGCGTGCCTCGAAACATCAGCTCTGCCCTTGCCTGCCACACGGGCGAGCCCCGGTCCCTCCTGCCGATGCTGGTGCGGCTGCTCTCCTCCCATCCGGGCACTCCCCATCCGCCCAGGGAAGCCCGAAAGCCAAGCACTGACAAACACATTAGGAGGGCAAATGCACAGAAAGGCCGGTCAGGAGGAGTCCAGCAGCCAGCAGATGGGACTCAGGGCCAAAGAAGTGGGAGGACAGTGACATCTGGATGGCTCCTGCCATTGAAAGTGGCCAGCAGACACGAGCAGGAGAAGTAGTAGTTGGATTGGGTAGGTACAGAAGAACCAGCCCTCAGCACAGATCATCTCCTCCCTTTCTCCAGCAGTTCCACCCTCAAAGCAGAACCCAAACCCATTCCCATGCACCAGGACCCCAGCCCTTTACTCCCTCTTATCTTCTCTACCTACTGCCCATTCCACAAACCCTCCTATGTCATGTCCGTATGCAAGTCCCAGGGCTGGCTTAAGCTGCTGTGGCCACCTAAATCCATAGGCTCTCCTCACCCCGCAGCAGGTAGGAAAGCAAGTTAGTCACCCTGCAGAAGTCACTGGAAAATCCTGGACCACCTGGAGAACATCTTCTTTCCCTAAATCCCTCCCTGTGAATCTCCCCATGAGTAGGACAGAGCTGAAGCCACAGGAGACCCCTGTGCCCCCCATCTCGGCTCACGTGGGCAGCCCGTGCCCCACAGGAGCCATGCAGGGGCCATGCCCCAGGCACACCGGGCTGGTGCGCCCTCCCGCCGGGCTGCCAGGCAGCGTTCCCCTCTGCCGGCTGGGGGCTCCAGTTCCTAAGGCATCCAAATGTGACTCTGCTGTGGATTTCACCCACCCCATTAAGATTCAATTTTCTCTACTTCCTACTGCACTACCTGCAGAAATAAAACTCACAGCTGAGACCTGAAGGCCAGACACAGGGTCAGGAGTAAGGTGAAATACATCAGACACCACTTAACTCACAGCTCACAGAGCCCGTGGGAACGGGAGGCTGTGTGCCTGCTCAGCACCCACGGGGCCAGCTACGCTCCCACCCAGAAGACATAAGAGGTTTCAGTTGAATATGAGGAAAAACTTCTTTACTTTGAGGGTAACAGAGCACTGGAACAGGCTGCCCAGGGGGGTTGTTAAGTCTCCTCTCTGGAGATATTCAAAGCCCTCCTGGATGATGTCTGGTATAACATGCTCTAGGAGAGCCTTCTTTAGCAGGGGGGTTGGACTGGATGACCTCCTGACGTCCCTTCCAACCCTTGCCATTCTGTGATTCTGTGAAGACATCAGAGTCTCTTGAGCCCGCCTGCCCGCGCTGTCAAACACGAACGCCTGCAACAGGCAGAGCTGCCAGTTCTCCCCACCTTTCCCCTCGGGATGGGGAGGAGGCACAGCTCGGTTAGTCCAAGCATCCTACTGCCCGCCCTTGTTTGCTTCGGCTGCGGTTGGCACATCCCGCCACCACTCTTCCTGCTATGGCTGGATTCTCACCACTCCATCAGCATTCCCGCTTATCCCCCTCCTCCCTCACCTTCCGTGCATCCTCCTGCCCCAGGCCTCGCTGAACCCATCACTACCTGGATCCTTTTATGCTGGCCCAGGATTCACAGCCATTCACTTGCTCATTCCCCAGCAGCTCTGGTGTCCAGCTCAGTTGTGCCTGAATTCACCCAGGACCAAGCTCAGACCCACACGTGTTGCACCCAAGCAAGGATTCGGGTCAGGTCGGACCCTGGGCTGCCGGACCTCAGTCTCCCACAGTCACCGCAGCAATTGCCAACATCACATCTGAAGGTGACGCTGGGGATTGTTCAACAAAGCGAGATCTGAGGTCTCTCAACAGAAGATATCGAGTGGGTGGTCTCAGAAGACAGGGACTCGCTGGTCCTCACTCCAACTTTTGGGAATGAGAATAGTTAAACATGAGAAAGCTACACCACGGGTTTCCTTCTACATCTTCCACAAAGAGCAGTCCCATCAGACTGGGGCTGTTGGGGACAGGAGTGTGCTCGAGTGCGGCACAGCCTCCTCCTTGCCAACCAGCCCAGAGGACTGTCCTGTCCTCCTCCGCCCCTGCTCTCTGCCGTGGGACAGACTTGGAAGGGATTAAACATCCTGCGCAGAGAAAGAAAAGCAAACAAAATGCAATGAAAATGCAAAAAAGGAAAAAAAAAGCAAACAAAGCCCATCTCTGGAATTAATTTCCATTTTATTTATAGGCCACCACGCAATAGTTGTCTTTCTAAGCCTTTTAATTAATCACTCCACAAGTCACATAGGGAACAGCTACTTTGAGCACGTATGCCCACCTCTCTCCCCAAAACACATTCCAGCTTGTGTTGAAGGACTGCCTGCAAGGTAATTAATTATTTGCTATTATCTAAGCCAGTACTTGGCTCCCCAGATCTTTCAGGAACATCAAGTCCTGGGGCAGTAATGTTTTTGGGGGCTGAAAGGAAAAAAAGAAAAGCCTTTGCTAGAGGCAAGGAAGGGCAAAGAGGTTGGAAGGATTCAGAGAGGGAGAAAGGGAGCTCAGCACTGGGCTGAACCTGGCTTGCTAACTCCTGTGGAGGTCTGTAGGGTGGCAGAGTCTTACTTTGCCTGCTACGAGATGCAGATCTCCCTAACCAGAGGAGTTTTGTTTCAGCTAATTTAGCGGTAACTGTGCAGAGACCTGCACCAACACGTAACGAGACTTTTGCTGAACACTTTGCAAAGACAAATATTCCTCGGTTCAGAAATGCTAGAATTACTGTTTCTAGTGGAAACCTGATTCATTTCTCTCAAATCACATATTTATCACGTAACCACTGGCCTGACCACACGCCATCTGGCTATCAAACTGCCGGGACACCCGAAGCACACGCTGGGCACTGCTCACCGAGTAACTAGCGGTATTTTAACCCTGTTCCTCTGCTGCACATTCACAACTTAGGGTGCTGTGTCCAAGTCCCATTCCAAACAGGGGTTGTCCTGAAAACCAACATGTCATGGGAGGGGGAGGAACAGAGATTTCTGCTGGAAGTTCCACAAAGTTTCACAAAGGAGCTCCTGAGAGCCAACACTCCTAAAAATACTCCTATCTATATGAATTGTAAGGAGGGGGTTTTTTCCCTGAAAAAAAATAGCAGGAAAAAAAAAGAAAAAACACAAATTGGTGGCTTTGACCTCATGCAGTTGGTGGGATGGAATCCCCTTGGGACCTCCTATGGAGCTGTATGAAGGACCAATTTAGAAATATTTCTGAAGCTACTGCACTCCAAAAAAACTTCTGAACTGCTCACACCCGAGCGAGCTGCCGCTTCCTCCGGAGCTCCCGGAGCACAGCACGGGAGCGGCACAGCACGGGGCCACGAGCACTGCTCCGACCGGGACGGCAGCTCTGAGCCTCCTCCTCGGCACTCGGGGCACCCCGCTGCTCCCACAGCCCAGGAGCAGCCCAGCAGGAGAGATGTGCAAGGGTCTGGGTGGGAACCCGACCCGAAGCCACCAAAGCTGCAGCACAGGGAGGTGATGCTGTCAGAGACCTCTCCAAATCAGCTTGGCCACGGGGCTGTGCCACGAACCACGCAAAGCACCATTCCTCTGTCTCTCCCTATGCAAATCACATTCTAAGAAAAAACAGGTTAAGACTGTTCTTCACTTTATACTGCTATCACACTTAAAGCTCACACTTTAATCCAATTTAATTTTCTTACAGGTTTTATAGAATCATAGAATGGTTTGGGTTGGAAGGGACCCCTAGAGGTCACCCAGTCCAACCCCCCCGCAGGAGCAGGGACACCTTTAACCAGATCAGGGTGCTCAGAGCCCCGTCCAACCTGGTCTTGAATGTTTCCAGGGATGGGGCCTCCACCACCTCTCTGGGCAACCCATTCCAGTGTTTCACCACCCTCATTGTAAAGAATTTCTTCCTTATATCCAGTCTAAACCTACCCTGTTTTAGTTTAAAGCCATTACCCCTTGTCCTGTCACAGCTGGCCCTACTAAAAAGATTTTCCCCATCTTTCCTATGGGCCCCCTTTAGGCACTGAAAGGCCGCAATCAGGTCTCCCCACAGCCCACGGTCACTCCCGCTTCTCCCACCTCCTGCGGCCGGTGGCCCCGCTCCAGCACCCACCCGCAGAGCCACAGGGGCAGGGGGCTGCATGGAGGGATGCAGGGAGGGACCGACGCATCCCCGCCAGCACGCCTGCCCCGCCGCTCCCGGAGCCCACTGGGTGCACTCGGGTACCCCCCGCTGCTCCCACAACAGGCTGCTTCCGACGGCTCCCCTGCACCAGCCACAACCCGTGGAGCCGCCGTGCCGAGCCCCAGCCAGGCTTCTCTGGAGCAGCCCTACCGCCGCGGCCGACATTCCCACGGTTGACGGCACAGGGAGCGTCTCCGGCGGCCAGCTTGATACGGCAAATTCATCACCGTCCAGTTGAGCGAGTCAATAACGAAGCTAAAAGCAAACACTCTCACGGATTATTCCCCACCAACAGCGGAGAAGCAACAGCGAGACCATTTGTCAGCAGCTCACCCACTCGCGGTCACAGGCACCCATCCCCGCCAAAGAGCAAGGGGGTGCCGGGCGTCACCCTTCCACATTAGGGACCCAGGGAGCGGGGAAGGGGGTGCTGCTCCAGGGTCCCCTAGAGTCCCAGAGACCTTCAAACTGTTTCATCGATGGACACCACGTTTCCCCCAGCAGAGCCCAGCAGAAAGCCAGGCCACTTGCTGCAGAGTCCCTGCCATTTCAGGGGGTCAGCGGCTGGTGGGCGTTTGCTATAGACAAATGAATCAGCGGAACAGATGAGCAGCTCCTGAAGCATCTACCCACAATGTACAGAGAGAAAAGATGTAATTTCAGGCTGGTGGCAGATGCTGGAGGGTTTGTGGTGCTAAAAAAAAAAATTAAAAAAATAATTAAAAAAAAAAAATCTCAACACACCTACACATAACAGATAGCTTTCTAGGACAAGGAAATCCTGCAGTAGCTGGAATAAAACCAGTCACAGCTCTCAACTGCATTTGAGATAAGGAAACAGAACATGGTCCAACACGTCGTCTCTAAAAGGTCAGTTTCCCAAAACTAGAAACAATCAGGCACGAAAATAACTGAAGGAAAACATGCAAATATAAGCAAATGTGACAATGCTTATTGGGAGATATTTAAAGATGCTTTAGTAAAGCCCTCTTCTCCCCAACCCCCACAAAAAAAAAAAAAGCAATACTGTATTCAAAAAAGTTTGTTTTGTTTAAAATAAGAATATTTTAAGACAAGCCAAATTAAAAAATAAAGTACATAGCAAATAGAAAATGAACTATAAAATTAGTAGCAGGAAATCAACACATTTTATAAAGAAAGCTAAAAGATATCAAAAAAACTAATGGCAATAGGTATATCGGGGGGAAAAAAAGCAACAGTCTATCAATACAATAGGCTGGATGCTAAAAAAAGTGCAGTGAAATTATCCTGATACAGAAGGTTTAGAAAGTATAAGCATTACTGCTCGTCTTTGCAGATAAGGATGACTTGTATCTCAGCTACAATAAAATTCTCTGAGAAGCAAGTTGGGAAGATACCCAACACCGTCTGCTAACCATTTTTCACATCTGTAACCGGAAAACCTGCACGTCAGAGTGTATGAAGGAGCTCACCAAATCCCTCACACCGACTTTAAAAAACAAACAAACAAAACAAAAAAAAAAAAAACCCAAAAACCCCACCACTCAAAACATGTCCCAGGCCAGCCAGGAAGTTCCAGAGGTCTTGGAACAATAAATAAAAAACCCCACTCAAGCAAACAAAGCCTTAGCGTCGTACCAATATTTTCACGGGGCAAACGGCCCGTCCCGGGAAGCGCGGGCGGGTTACCCTGCCTGTGGTCCCCGGCAGAGGCGGGGAACGGCCAGCGCTCGGAGATGGAAACACGATTAGTGCTAGTCAATGCAGTTTTCTGGTCGGAGGGCTTGTCAAACCGATCTAGTATTTCTTCTACGAGTCCGCATTCGGCTGACAAAGGTAACCGGGTGACATAACACATGCAGACTTGTGCGTGGCACTTGACTTTGGCCGGTGTGACAGTCTAAGAACAAAATCCCCAGCGCTATGCAAACATCAGTGTATAGTGTATATCCAGAGGATTAAAAGCCAGTTGAGCCCGGTGACCTCATTAGAGTCATACCCGCGCCGCCTGCCCCCACGGAGGTTTCGGCTCCCCAGAGAGACGACGTTTTCACAAGGGAAAAGGGGCCACGAGGCAGCAGAAATCGCTCTCTGCACGCCAATTTCCAGGCAGAACTGGTGGGAGACACGGGTCTTCAGGGAACGCACGTTTTGGCTGCGTGCCTGAGTTTGCAGCAAGTTCAGGAGAGCTAGCGAAGGGCATTTCCAGAGCCTCTGCCCCAAGAGCAGGTTAACTCATTGAGGCTGTTTTTAGTGCGGATGTTCATGGTTGTAAAGCTAGCAGGACCCACAAATGAAAAGCTGTAGGCTCAGCGTGCCAGCAGCCTTGGGCTGGTCCTGATCCGGCACGTGCCGCGTCACGCACAACTCACTGGGATTATTTCCTACATGGGTCCCAATCTGCGCTCAGCGCGCTGAGCCCCTTCCCGTAACAACACGGGATGCACCAACACCCACCCGACACAGGTTATACCTTCCCAGATGGGGAGAGGAGCGGAGGGATTCCTCTTGCAGAGTTTGGAGGTTGGGTCTTTTGCTTTTGAACTCCACCAGTGCAGGGATGGATGGGTGGCCAGGTTTGTGAAGGCTTTCAGCTGCCAAAAAAGTTCACCCCTTCTCACCTACCTCCCATAAAAACATACAGACGTCTCTCCTGCCAGAGGAGCAGAGTTGTTCCCTACATCCTTCACCCTCAACCACCTAAATGTCCTGCACTGTGGACATAGGGACCAGAGCCTGGAGCTTTGTTTGAAGCTCTCGGACCATACGAGCAGCTCTGAGTGTCCGAGTAGCTGGGTGTTACTGTAGGAAAGCTTAACACCAGCAGTTCTCCAGCATCACCGACTGATCTGTGGAAACAAGTGGTCCACCATGAAGGAATCATAGAATCGTTTAGGTTGGAAAAGACCTCTAAGATCAAGCCCAACCGTTAACCTAACCCTGCCATCCCACCACTAAACCATGTCCCTAAGCACCTCATCTGCCTGGCTTTTAAATACCTCCAGGGATGGGGACTCAACCACTTCCCTGGGCAGCCCGTTCCAATGCCTGACAACCCTTTCAGTGAAAAAAACTTTCCTAATATCCAATCTAAACCTCCCCTGGTGCAAATTGAGGCCATTTCCCCTCATCCTATAGCTTGTTACTTGGGAGAAGAGACTGACACGCACACCCCTGGCTCCCCTCTCCTGTCAAGCGATGAGGGCTCCCCTCAGCCTCCTCTTCTCCAGGCTGAACACCCCCAGGTCCCTCAGCCGCTCCCCATCAGCCTTGGGCTCCAGACCCCTCACCAGCTTCATTGCTCCCCTCCTGGGGCTTTCAGTGAATCTGGATTTCCTCTGCCCACAGGCATCACCCACCTCCTTCTGCTCGTTCAGCTCCAGGCAGCTGAGCACCCCGGTGAGGGTATCCCCTGTGAGACCCGGCCTGACAGCCACACTCATACTCTCTGCCCATTGTAGCACAGAGGTGCTGAAGCGTGCCAAGTACTGCAGAGAGGTCCAAGGGGATGGACCAAAAACCCCATCCACAAGAGTGATTGCCCACCACAGCTCCTGAAGCAGTGCCAGTTTCACAGCCCAGCCTGAATCCAGCTTATCCTGGCGATACAGTTTTAGCTCCAGCCGGACGACCTTGTAGCTGGGCTCTTGCTAGCTTCCCTACAAGCTCGCTCCAGAAACAGAGGGCTGGGCGATCCATAATGAGTGTCCTTTGCATTTACTGGACTGGCTTAGGGTAGGTTTGAACACGAGCAGAGAACCTCTTTGTCCAAAGGATTTCAACCTGGCTGCTGCGCTCCAGCTGAGCCCCCCTCATTCATGGTGCTGCTCAGGAGAGCAGACTTGAGCTCCTGCTCCTGCTCAAGTCAGGAGAAGCACAACCTGAGCTGAGACCCCCGACTTCTCCTTCCGTGTCCATGGAGGCAAGCAGCCCGCTTGCTTGCCAACATGGACGGGTGCAGGATGTCATCTGAACATCCTAAACGCACACAGTCTGTTCAGCAAAACAAGATGACAACAGTTGGATGCTGGCATTTTACCTTACTGAGCTTCAGACCATCACCTTCCCTGACCACCTTGCTTTCCTGCTGCTGAACCCCTCTAATACGACTTGGCAAAGGCATTCCCAGTTTAGGCTGATGACTGAAGGAGGAACGATGCTCTGGTCAATGAAGCAGGATGGGTCTCTCGACACCTACCACCGCTTCGAAGCATGCAACACTGAATTCCCCACTAGCCACACTCAAGTTCTGTGTGCAACGAGAGCCACCTCCCCTCAAATCAGGGAGGTTAACAAAGATTTCACTTGTACGAGTAAAACCAACACATCCCGATAGCTCGGATACAGATCAGGCAAGAGGCTATGGACAAGGATTAAGATTTAGAAAATATCTCCAGAGCCACTTCAAGGGAAAGCTGTTCTTTTGCACTTTTGCAGGAACTTTAACTCAACTCACAGCAGGGGCAGTCCTAAGATATGAAGTGCTTTCCAGTGATTAACAATTTGAAAGGTGATAAAAGCAGCTAAATAGTTTCAAATCCGCTTGCTGACCAACCAGCCAGACAACATAAACCACTACTTATCCGGGGGAGAAGGGAAGGGTATCTCTATTTTTCTTTCCCAGAACCGCTGATCGCAAGCTCACAGCGCTCACATTTTAAAGCAAAGCTGAAGAGAATGGAAAACACCTTCCCCAGCTCCATCCAAGTCCTCAGAAACCCAGCACAGCGCGTTTGCGTACTGTGGGCGCCACGGGCATCGTTTCATCTACCAGTTAGAGAGCAACTCGCTGCTCGAGGTCGCGGTGCCCAGTGCCTGCCCGAGCTAATAGCCATTTGTGTGCTATCATTAATAAATCAATCAAATGTTAAAGGCACTGGGGGGGGGGAGGAGGGGGAATTGTCCCGTCAGTCTTACCCATCAGCTACTTTTACCGAACTCTGTTGCGTTATTCCATTATTTACAGAAGATTGAGAGAGACAGAGATCAGCATCGCCAAAATACTTACAACTCTGTCCTACGCATTATAAACACTGGGGATATTTCATTAAAACCACTTTACAAGCTACAAAACTAAAGGTCATTTTCTGTCTTTCACCGTAAAAGCAGCCAGGGGGTAGTCCTTAGCAAAACACACTCTACGGTACGTTTTAAGCAGCACTACACAGGCTACTTGAAACTTCTATTTCAATTTATACCCAGTGTTATTTCTTTGCTAAAATAACAAGACTTTGAAGGCAAGAATACAGCCTTCAGAAAACACAGCCTCCTTAGAAATGGTTGATATCAACTTAATAATTTTCCTAGATTAATTCATTAAGGAGGTCATCATAAAGCACCAAACTTTCAAATTACCCGTGGAAAAGACACGGAAAATCTCCCCTCTGCTTTCAGCTGGTCATCTAAAGCACCTCTTTAAGATGAAAATGCTGAAACCCAGGCGGGGCTGGGGCACAGCAGCAAGCGGTCAGCGCTGCACTAGGCTCGGCTCAGGAGCACGAGCGGCCCTGCCGCACCTGAGCCGGGCTCTTGGAGTTCTGCTCAGCGGCTCCCGCTCCCCTCGCCCCTGGCAGCCGAGCGCGGCGTTACCTGAGCCGCGCCGTGAGTTCGGGCTCCCGGGTTTGCAGCCGCCTCTGGGAGGCCGAAGTTCCGCCAAGTTGGAGGACAGACGCAGCGGGACGGGACGGACAGACGGACAGGCAGCGGGCCGGGAACCCCAGCGGTAGCTCGGGT
Source organism: Butorides virescens (assembly GCA_017310255.1). Classification (NCBI taxonomy): domain Eukaryota; kingdom Metazoa; phylum Chordata; class Aves; order Pelecaniformes; family Ardeidae; genus Butorides; species Butorides virescens. Next base: position 78,610 of record JADKXX010006029.1, read on the forward strand.
CACCGGAAAGGAACAGCGGGCGCAGCTCTGGCTCACGGGCAGCTCGCCGCCCCTTCGGCGCCCGGGGCTGCCGGGGCAGGGCTGCCCCTCACCGCCCCGGCGCTAGGGAGAGGGGCTGCGGGCCCGCCCGCCGCTGCCGCCCGCCGACCCCCGCGGGCTCCTTCCCCGGCGGG
>JADKXX010006030.1:0-32206 GCA_017310255.1 Butorides virescens
GAGCGGCGGGGCGGGGCGGGGCGGGGCCGCCCGCGTGCCCGGGGCGCGGGTGTGGGCGGCGCGCGCAGGTGCGCAAGGGGCTCGCCCCGGTGGCGAGTGGCCCAGCGGCCCCGCTCGCCCGCCGGGTGTCCAGCCCCCTCCTCCCCCTCGCAGCCAGCCGAGGGGTTTGGGGGTTGTGGTCGCGGGCAGCGGCCCCGGCCTCCGCGGCCCCCGCCGGCGCGCAGCGGCGCTCGGAGGAAGCCGGGGGGCGCCCCCGCTGCCCCGCAGCCGTCCCGGAGCAGCGGAGGGGCCGAGCAGCACCCGCAGCCCCCCCGGCCCGCGCGGCTCCCGCGCTCGGACGGGGCCACCGAGAAGGGAGGCATGACGGGGGGACGAGGTGAAGTTTTGCGGGTTTTCCGGGAAGCAGAAGGGTTTTCTTTGCCTTCGCTTCCCACCACGGACACCCCCCCGCAGGCCGTGTCACCCCTCAGCCAAACCCATCCTCACGAGAACTTTGTCCCCCATGTCAGAACGAAGCCGTTCGCTTTCCTTCTAATGCTTTTTGCTGACTCTAACACGTGTGAGGCAGAAGCCCCAGCAATGCCTTCGGCTTCAGCGGCCCCCGCGCGTGCTCCGCAGCCCCAGGAAAGCCGCGCTCGGCAGGGATTGCCACGGGCTGAGGCTTCCAGGCACCTTTCGTGCTTTGGTTACGCCACAGCAGCGTGAGCAAGAGACCGAGCCCCTGGGGTCAGATTGCAGCTGCAATACCACAACCACAAGAATTCTCAGTGTTCTTTAGACAATAAACTCAGAAAATAGGTTTTATGGGCTATGGAGATCAGCCTCGATGGGTGGGGGCAGGAGGGAGGGCTGCCTGCCTGCCGGCGTCACCTCCCCTGGCTTCGGCCCAAAGCCACTTCTCTGTGTGCCGGTCAAAGTGCCCGAGCTAACGTAAAGGCTGTGTCACAACCTGCCCCGGGGGTTTTACAACTGCCCGGCTGAGTGAGTCAATAACAAAGCTAAAAGCAAATGTTTTGATGGCGTATTCCCCGCCAGTAGCGTCCAAGCAGCAGCCAGGCACAGCCAAAACGAGCAGCAAACGGGGGCTGCCCCGGCCCGGTGGCACAGGGTCAAAGCCCACCCCGCATCTGCACTCCGGCCTTGGCTGAGCCAAGCTGCTTTAAGCATCTTTTTACCCTTTCCCCATGACCAGAGAGCACTCAATTTTGAAGCAAAAGGCTTTTTTGAAGACAATTATCAAAATCAAGCATTTTCAAATTGTCAAAGAGAACGTTTTTGGCTTGGAGTTTGGGTTCTTTGGGCTGCTTGGTTGTCACTCTGCGCCAAATTCTGCATAGCTTTGCAAATATTTTCTCTGTGTAAACCAAATAATTGTGTTCACAGGTTTTCGGCCGGTCTGCGTTCAGGACCTACCGGCAGTGCAGGAGCAGGGGCAGGGGCAGTTCTCACGGACGCAGCCTTTAAGCACCTTTTGCCTTCGTGCCGCTCTGCTCTGGCAGCTGTTTGCGCCGGGCTTAAGATGCTCTCAGATTATTTCAGACATGGAGAACTGGGATGTGACTTAGAGGACATGAACTTTATATGCAGGTGTCTTGGACTTGCCAGTGGTTTGAAATTAATGAAGCTGGTGTTCGAAGTCAAGGGAAAAGTGCCTTTCCGAGTGCTTTGCTTAAAGATGCGTGCAATCCTATCACTTCTCCCCTGGCTCTGGAGGCTTTCAAGAGCCCCAGCAGACCTGCACCCAGAAGAATTATCTTCTGCTAGCATCAAACCTTGCCAGTGCTGTCTTCCAGCCCCTTCCATCGTGGAAGCCACCAAGCTGGGATGTCCCACAGGGAACTGGTTTTGCCTAGCGATAGCGAATGGTAATTGATTGCTGAATAATGGGAGAAGTATTAATGTAAACGCTGCTGAACCCCACTGACCCTACCCCAGCTGCAGGGCAAGGGTAGTTGTGCTGGTGCTGTCCCAGATAAGATGGGAGCACCAAAGCTGCCCAGGGAAGATTTTGGCCTCACTTACACTTTAAAAAACAAAAAGAAAACCAAACTTGCTAGCACAGCAGTGCAAGGTAGAGGGGGTCGCATTTTATAAAATTGCTGCAACTGGAAAACCACAAAACTGGCCCTTCATCTGGCAGCTTCTTTTGGTGCATTATTTATACCTGCAAAAAGCAGTCTTTTTCCGCAGCCTGGTGCAACTGCCCTAGCTGGGAAGGTTGCACAACTCTACCAGGCATGTCTGCATCTGCACAGTTGTAGCCACTAACCTCTCGTAAGACACTTAGAACAAATGATGATAGATGTAGCGAGCAACTGTTTTCATCGGTGGAGTGATTTAGATGAATGATTTTCAGGCTGTTTCCTCCCACCTTCCTGCTAAATGGACTCTTCACTGCTTCAATTAAGAAAAGGCTAGCGCTCCAGGAAGCGGTGGCAAGGGAAAAAAATGAAGGTAGAGGTATCAATAAGATCTTTTAATTACGCTTTACCGGAACCTCTGACGTAAATCATACTGAAATAAAAATATCCCCCCGTGTGTTAGAAGAATTTAGGCTCATTTGATTGTGCAGGGACCATGAACATGATCACAGGGAAAAGCAACTGAATTAGGGTCAGAAACCAGAGCCCTTCAGTACCCAAACCACACCGGGGAGGCTACGTACGTGTATTCACCCAAACAGGGCACCCAAGCAGAATGCAATCAGTGCAAAATATTCAAGCACCATAAATGCTTTTCAAACAATCCTTTTGCAAAAATGTAATAGCTTTGCTAACGGTGGGGCTTAGGGGGGCAGCTCCTGGCACCCTCCCACCGTGCCGCTCGCACCCGTCGCAGCAGCCACGTGCAGAGACTCGCTTTGTCCATCTCCGAGCGCAGGACTCGTCCAGCGGCATGAAACATCCCCTTCCCGACCCTACCTACCAAAGCACGCAGCTTAGTAAGAGTTAATCCAGGTGTACTATAATAAATGAAAGCTTGCATAATTGAAAAATAGCTGAGGCATTAATCTCCCTTCTCGGTACCTTGAGTCCTCTTTAAAAAGATTATTTTGTCTTCAGAGACAGCTTTAATGCTACTTAATGAATCGCTTATAAATGAAGGATTTTTTTTTTCTCCCCTATACAGGGACAGGCTGACTACTACACTGATTTTGTCAATGTAAAAGAGACAATTAACCTTTGTCAAATATACAAAGATAATGGTTGTTCCCCACAAATATTGAATACTCTATACGGAATTCAGCGTATTTAAGGCCAATTTGTCTTGTTTTGACTGAGCCTGCTTAGCAGCAGTGACATATCCATTTCCTCTAGCCAGACATGGGGAACTCCTCATGCTTTCCAAAATAGTTAGTGGCCTCCTGAGCACCGTGTCGTGCTCCCCAGACGGCAGCTCAGCCCCACACAGCTGCTCATGTGCTTTCCCCTGGTGGGATGGGGGAGAGAATCAGAAGAGTAAAAGTGAGAAAACTCCTGGGTTGAGATAAAGGCAGTTTAATAGGGAAAGCAAAGCCGTGCATGCAAGCAAAGCAAAACAAGGAATTCATTCCCTGCTTCCCACCAGCAGGCGGGTGCTCAGCCATCCCCAGGACAGCAGGGCTCCATCACGCGTAACGGTGACTTGGGAAGACAAACGCCATGGCTCCAAATATCCCCCCCTTCCTCCTCCTTCCCCCAGCTGTATATGCTGAGCATGTTGTCATATGGTATGGAATACCCCTGGGGTCAGTCAGGGTCAGCTGTGCCCCCTCCCAGCTCCTTGTGCCCCCCCAGCCTCCTCGCTGGTGGGGTGGGGTGAGAGGCAGACAAGGCCGTGGCTCTGTGTCAGCCCTGCTCAGCAGGAACGAAACCATCCCGGGGTTATCAGCGCTGTGTCCAGCACAAACCCAAACCACAGCCCCGTACTGGCTGCTGTGGAGAAAATTAATGCTACCCCAGCCCAAACCAGCACATTCTCCACCCCTTATTCCACACCATTTACATCATGCTCAGGTCTCACGCTATCCAATACATTCTCATTAACCACACACCCCCTTCCCATCCTTTGATATAACACACAGATACCATTCCCTTAGTCTGTGGGCTGCCCCTGTGAAATGTCTGTAAGATGTCCATAAATGTCCGCAAATGTCCATTGAGTTCATTTAGTCCATGTCTTTGGGCTCCACCCGTTATGGCAGTCACTCTGGACGGGGGACGTGCTGTGTGGTGTGGGGTTACTGGGCACCAAAGCCGGCTCAGGTCGGGTCACTGCTGTACTTGTTCTGCTTCTTGTAAGGCTTCTCCTCCATTGGTTCAGGTGGTTCCTGCTGTAGTAATTCCCATAACATGCAACTCAAATCCCAGGTTACAACGATTTAAAGGTGTTTCTATTACAATCTCCACCCCTGGCCCCTTTGGACCAGACCATAGGGTTTAATATGGCAATGAACTCCTCCCCTTTCCCCTGCTCTGGCTCGGGCTTATCCACAGACCGGTCCCTTAGGGTTGTACCTGCTCCAAGTGGAGCCTTATCTATGAGCTGCAGTATCCCCGGGGCTGTACCTGCTGTGGCATAAACTTATCCACAGCCACAGCTGCTTTGAGGTGCACCTCTTCCAGCGTGGCCTACCCAATGGTCCACAATGCCTTCAGAGATAGCCCTGCTCCAGCATGGCCTTACCCACAGCCACAGTCCCTTCCAAAGTAAACCTGCTCCAACATGGCCTTACCCATGGCTGCAGTCCCTCCAGGGGCGTACCTGCTCTGTTGTGGGCTTATCCATGGCCAAACGCTTTGAGGTGCTCCAGCATGACCTCATGCACAAGCTGCAGATGCTTCAAGGTCTACCTGCTGCAGCATGAACTTATCCACAGCCACAGATGCTTCAAGCTGTACCTTCTCCAGCGTGGACTTATCCTCAGGCCACAATCCCTTCAGGGGTGTACCCACTGCAACACAGACATAACCATGGCCACAGACACTTCGAGATGTACCTGCTCTGGTGTGGGCTTATCCACAGCCACAGACACTTTGGAGTGTCCTGCTCCCACGTGGACTCACGCACAGGTCACAGTCCCTTCGACTCGAGTTCACACCGGAGTTCCAGCCTGTCCAGTACAGCAGCACAGGAACAGCAGCGATGCCCTGGCCACCTGCCAGCCCAGGCACATGGCCATGGCTGTTATCAAAATGTTCCCAGGCACAGCACATAAGATGATCAGCAGCACAGCAAGCAGCAAAAGCAGCCACTAACGAGCACTACGCTCTAATACATGGTAAGGCAAGCAAGCCCCATGGCAAGCGTAGGAGCCTAATGTTTAATAGCTAAACAGCAATAACAGCTATAATTTCAATCTAGCACATTCCAATCAAACTTGTCATTATCTCGAACCCTTTGGGCACCACACTGGACACCAAAAAGGCCTGTTGTGGTTTAACCCCAGCCAGCAGCTCAGCCCCACACAGCCGCTCGCTCCCCTATGGGATGGGGGAGAGAATCAGAAGAGCAAAAGAAATCTGAAGTCATCTCCCTTGCCTGTGTCCCACCAGGCACCTGCTCTGCTCCCCGGATCCACATGCACAGTGCAAAGATGCTGAAAGAAGCTGAATCCCTCCCCTCCCACCACCCCAGCCTGGCAGAGTACTCAGGTTTATTTCCAGCAAGAACAACAGGCAATAAAAGTTGTAATTTTTTAACAAGTGGGCCTTTTGACTCAAGCAACGGCCTTTGGGAGAGACACATAAGCAGACGCAGAAACAGGGCTGATAAACCTTTTGCCATGTGGGCTGCTCCCACGCTGTTTAGCCCTGGCCAGGATGCAGAGGAGCCCTGCAGGGCTGCTCCTGGTGATGGGCAGAGTGGGTCTCCTCCACCCTAAGCAGACCAGATGAGGATTTAGAGGTCTCTCCTGCCTCCCCAGTTGAAACCAGCAGCCTGCGGTGGTTTAATGCTGCCAGGACATGGTGCTCAGCTGTCGGAGCACATCAGCACGTGCCTTTCCAGCACAGTCTGGTTTTCTTGTTTCAGGTTCTGTTCTAGAGCCCAGACAATGGAGTTTCACTCCTTGGTGCAGTCTTAGACTCCTTGAGCTGGCAAACACAGCTAAAATAAGCCATTTAGTCCCTCTGTGCATCATGGCCATTACAGAATCATAGAATCATTTAGGTTGGAAAAGACCTTGAAGACCATCAAGTCCAACCCTTAATCTAACCCTGCCACACCACCACTAAACCCTGTCCCTAAGCACCTTGTCTACAAGTCTTTTAAATACCTCCAGGGATGGGGGCTTGACCACTTCCCTGGGCAGCCCATTCCAATGCTTAACAACCCTTTCAGGGAAGAAATTTTTCCTAATGTCCGACCTAAACCTGCCCTGGCACAACTTGAGGCCATTTCCCCTCGTCCTATAGCTCGTTAATTGGGAGAAGAGACTGATTCCTCTCCCTCCTGGCTCCCCTCTCCTGTCAGGCAGTTGTAGGGAGCAATAAGGTCTCCCCTCAGCCTCCTCTTCTCCAGGCTGAACACCCCCCGGTCCCCCAGCCGCTCCCCATCAGCCTTGGGCTCCAGACCCCTCACCAGCTTTGTTGCCCTTCTCTGGACACGCTCCAGCCCCTCCAGGTCCTTCTGGGAGTGAGGGGCCCAACCCTGAACCCAGCATTCAAGGTGCAGCCTCACCAGTGCCCAGCACAGGGGCACGATCACTGCCCTGCTCCTGCTGGCCACACTATTCCTGATACAAGCCAGGATGCTGTTGGCCCTCTTGGCCACCTGGGCACACTGCTGGCTCATATTCAGTCGGCTGTTGACCAGCACCCCCAGGTCCTTTTCTGCTGGGCAGCTTTCCAGGCACTCGTCCCCAAGCCTGTAGCGTTGCATGGGTCACAACAACCCAAGTGCAGGACCCGGCACTTGGCCTTGTTGAACCTCATACAGTTGACCTTGGTCCATCAATCCAGTCTGTCCAGATCCCTCTGTAGAGCTTCCTACCCTTGAGCAGATCAACACTCCCACCCAATTTGGTGTCATCTGCAAACTTACTGAGGGTGCGCTTGATCCCCATGACCAGATCATTGATAAAGATATTAAACAGAACTGGCCTAAATTATCTTCAAATTAAGGACCAACACCTTTTTTCTCCCCTCCTTGTCTCAATTCTGCCCTTAAATCCAGTGTGTGGCTAGAAGGAAGAAACTGTTACCCAACTATCCACCTGCCGCTCTCTAGCCAAACACAGCAGTAGCAGTAGTTCCTCTCTCCCAAACTTTTTTCTTGTCCGTTTGGACTGCACAGCTATTTACTGCAGAGGCAACACAGCTGTACTGTGCACGGTGTAAGAGAATCCCAGTCTTGGGAAAAAAAGCACTGGTTGCTTCGGCAATAAATAGATGAATACAGCAGCTTGCCCCGAGCTGCCATCGCAGAAGAGATCAGCAAACAAGCGGCTCTATTTATGCCATCGTGCTTGCACAGAAGCTCCAGACAAACTAATAACCTCGTGTTCAGCCACTTCCCCTCTTTGTCCCTGGAGCAGCAGCCTCACGCAGAGCGCACAGCTCGCTCGCCCAGAATAGGCTTTTTTGTTAATTGCTCAAAAAGCCGCGGACACAAGCCCGTTCATTCAGCTCCACTGCTTAACGCTGCAATCTAAATAAAAAGGGAAAGAAGGAAAACTTTGTATTCCTTTCGTACCCTGAATATTAAATGACACCGCCAATGTTGCCTTGGGACGCGACATCAAACCACTTCCTTTGCTCCGAGATGGGATTTAAGAAGAATGACTTTGAGGCTGACTTGCCGTTTCAAATCTCCCATTTTTTTTTCCCCCATCTCAAACTCAAGGACGCAACATGAATGAAATCAGAATTAGCCTCGTTACAAACAAGCAAGGGGGGTGACCTAGATTCACTTTGCCTCTCGGAAGGAAGTGACGGCAAAAGTTTAAAACCCGCCATACGGGGCTGTCGGCTGCGGCACATTTAGGTCAAAGTTTGTTGCCATCAAATCGTGCTTTCCGAAAAGGCTTTTACTAGCGGGATGATTTGTACGGCAGCGGCTGAATTATGCATGGGATTTGTACAGCCTCTGCTGGCAAATAACTCCAGCCCTTCTGACACGTGCGGAGAAACTCAAGCTCTTCCCTGCAGCATCTCCAGGGGCTTGGACCCAGCTCTGCGACCCTGGGGACACTCGTTGTGCTGGGGCGTCGGGGTGGCCCTCGCCACCAGCCACACCGGGCAGCATCCTGTGCAGCACCAGGCTGGAGCCAGTCCTGCTGCAGGTCTCAAGGTGCTAGGGTGGAATGTGTGTTCTTTCAATGATCTTATTGAATCCTGCCCCAAAAAATCCCAAATCAGAGGGCCTGCTCCCAGCGAAGGCAGCCTGGTCACCGTGCAGGCGGCTGGGGCTGCTGAGAGGTAGCACAGGGCTCTGCCCGAGTGATGGTCACACCAAAGGGAAGACATGGAAAAGATCAAGCTGGTGGGGTTTGTTGGGGTGAACTGGGAAAAAGAACTCAGGGAAGGCCACAACTGTTCATCCCATTAAGCCAGGAAGATTCAGTTGACGCTATTTCATGGCTAACAAATCCTGAAGAATTTTAAGTGCTTTAGCATCCAAGTAAGAAACTCCTACGTTGCCCAACAACAGATAAGTTGCTCAAGGTGCTGCTAGCTCAGTGCTTGTTGGCAAGACAGCGAATCTGAGGAGAGGAAAAGGAAAAAAAAGGAAAGCAAAGCAAAGAAAGGAAAGCTGGTTCACAACAGACCAGACCTTGGAGAGGTGGGACAGGAGCCCTGTTTGTCTTCAAGATCTGCCTTTAACTTGAGCAAAAGAAGGACTGCTCATCCTCCTCACACCATCCCCATGGAGCATGTGCTCAAGTGAGGGTGGGTAAAGCTTTCCCCCATACACCGAGGCCTCCTGGGCTGGCAGGATGAAAAAACAAACAAAAAACCAAAAAGAACCCCCAAAACACTTAATATTTTTCCCGTTGAGATTTCTCACCCACTCCCTTTTTCTACCAGTGAAAACCAACAACAAACCCACTCCTGCTCCTTACAGGTCTCCTTTTGGTGGTCACAAGGAGATAAGACTGGCAAAATCCAGCCCCAGCTCCTGCCCCCCAGACAGCCTGGAGGGAAAGCTCTTCACTCCATGGATACTGCCCAAGCAGAGGTGGTTGCTCTTTTCTCCAACACCCCCAAAAGTTTGTGTGGCATCTCAGACATTCAGCATCGCTCACCAGATGCACCATTTCTCCCATGGCTAGGTGAGATGGAAACTGCTGAGATGCTTTGGGGACTCCCTCCTCCTCATCCCTCCCCTCCCCATCCCCAATTTCCATTGGGGTTCACCTGGATGCACACCCACCTGCAAGCTTTTTGCCGGCACTCACTCTGCTGCCCAGTGCTACGTCCAAGCTGCTTTTCCAGCTGGGGACAGCGCGAGCCTGGCGAGGCATGGGGCAAACCCGGCTGGAGCCCAGCCAGCCCAGCTCGCTGGCGCCTGTGTCACCCGCCCAGCCGCACCGTCACTGGGGGGACGCTCACAGCTGATGCCACTCTTGTCAAAATCACTCCAGTGCCATTAGCAGCTGCTTTCCAACGCTAAGGCTGAAATTGCCATGGTCGTCCATGCAAGGGGAGAAACAACTGTCTTCAGGAAGAAAACAAGGAGATTCCCCTTCCCCCAGCAGCCCCTCCCGCAGCCGGACTTGTGGGAGCTGCGACTTCGGGAGCGCTGGGCACTTGCTGCCCCGGCAGGAGCCAGCGGCGCAGGACGGACAGCGTGACCCGCTCCACTCCGGACACCGAGCTCTTCCTTACGCCCCAAGCGGCGCCTCCGCGCCCGCAGCGCTGGGGGCTCGGCTACACCGGCGGCTGCTAGCGAGACCCTGCTTTGCTTCATCCTCGTTACGGGAAATGGCCTGCTCGGCTCCAGCAGCCGGCGGAGAGGTTTCCTCTCGTGAAGCGGATCGCTTTCTCCTGCCAATTACGAGCAGAGAGCTCGAGAGCCCTGCACAAATCGCTGGGTGACAGCACACGGAGGAGTACACGGGGACCGATGACAGCCTTGGTGGCAGGCGTGCTTAGCAACGGCCGATAGAAGCACAGAGGTCAGGAGAAATGGAAGGTGTGGGGGTGATGGTGATCACGGCCGGCACGGCAGTGCCAAGGAGATGAGGGGGGGCATGTGGCCCCTACCTGCCCCTGCAGAAGTGCAGCCGTCCACAGCAGTGGTGCAGCAGGGGTTAACAGAGGGGCTGCAGTGCCTCCAAAACCACAATTTCCCCCCCCCAAAGAAGAGATGCCCTTTTCTCAGGCTATTGCTTTGGTACGTATCAGCAGTGTGGGTCCCACAGCTGGGAAACTTGGCACCCCTTGGGGAAAGGGAAATTATTCCCCCCCTCTCCTACCCCCCGTACTCCTACCAAAAGCCCCGGTTTCACCGGACACGCCGGCACACCTGCAAAGCCCTGCGGGATTTCTGAGGGGTGAGTGACCAGGTCCCGGGGCTGAGGTTGCACCCCAAACCTTCACCCGGCACAGGGCACCGGTGCGCACGCTGCCCACGGCGACTGCGCTTACCCGGGGAAGTCCAGGGTGGTTGAACTGCAGCTGAGCACCATAAACAGCCTCTTGCCCCGATGGGTTCCCATTCCTGGGAAAAGGAAGAGAGAGCGCGTGAGCATTTTGACAAAGGGTCTCAGAGATGGTTTCTTCAACCCAAGAGACCTTGCTGGCTCCTCCCGGGCCAGGTTCACAGCCCCCCTGCCCCTGCCCTCACTCCTCCCTTTGGGGAAGGAGGTAGCGATGTCTCTCCTGCCTGTAGGTCAGCTCCGGTTTGGGGCCGGTTCAGCGCGGGAGCAGCTTTCCCGCCTGTTGCTGGCAGCAAACAAGCCAAGCGCCCAGCTCACAACGCTCGCTTTGCTCTGCCCTCCCATACATTGGTGCTCGTGAACTCCCACTGGTCTTCAACCCACCCCCCATTGCCTGGTCCCACCTTCAGCTGTCCTCTTACCCTCAGCCCGTCACCGTAAGATCCACACCAACACCCAACGTACGTGTGAAGCCTCACTTGCGCTCACTCCCATCCTCCCCAGCTCTTCAATAGCTCCATCCAGAAACCTCCTACCCGGCATCGGCTCTGCACACTCACACCCATCAGCAATTTTGCAGGCTATCGATTCCTGCTCATTGAGCAGTTCTGTCTGAAGAAAAGCCATGGCGTTTGCCTGGGCAGGCTTTGAAAGCTGGCCCCTCTATGCCATGCAGATCCCTCCTTTGCCTTTCCACTTCTGCCTTCCCCACAGATCCCCTGGGAAGTGGGGTTTGCTCACCCACCTCACCCCAGCCTAGCCCCCACTTTCCTCCTAGCCCCCACAGGCAGAGCTGCCTACGACCTATTTCTTTGTATTTAACACCACTAAGCGAGAGGCACCAGAAACCTGCAGCTGGCAACTTCAGGCTGCTTTCCAGCTCCTCCATCCAGACCTGCCAGCAGACGTTTTCAGTTTTGGTTCTCAGATCTCCATGACAGTCTGGTCTGAGAACAGCGGATCCACCAGCCCTCCAACTGGTCCGACTCCGCAGCCTCAAAGCTGTTACAAACGAGCCGCAAGTTCCTCCCGCTTCTCCCGAGGAACGGGTACCCCTCCGACACGTCCTCCCTCGGCGGAGAGCAGTACCCTTCAGGTCTCTTCAGCACAGTTTGGTGCCTGGGTTTCCCCTCCTACCTGATTGTAGGCTGGTAAGCAAAGAGAGCTCCTCAGATCTGGCGATGTCAAAACTCTTCTTTATCGGGAGCTCCGCTTACCTCTGCGACAAGGGGAAAATTGTGCTTGCGTTTCTGCCGCTTTCCTGAAGAGTTTAAGCGACGCTGCACCGTAGGTGCGTCCGTCCTCCCCCTGCCTTTCCCCCAGCTCCTGGGTGTGCTCTGCCCTTCCTGCAGGGATTTCTGGGCCCAGGTTTTATTCAGTTGTGGAGGAGAAGCGAGAGCTGCGGTTCATAATTCATATGAAATTTCACTTGAACTCTCAGGTTACTGAGAGAAGAGAGATGGGGAAAGAGGGATTTGCATGTCTTGGGTTCACCCCGCTCCCCTAAAACCTGAGGAAAGCAAATTTGGAGATGTTAAATCAGTTGTGAAGTTTAACAGGATTGTATACATTTAAAATCAAGCCCCTGAGAGATGGAATGAACCCCCCAGCCAGGGTTTGTCCCTGCTCCTGGCCAGGGGCCGAGCGCTCTCCCAGGCGGAGGGGGCTCGAGCCTGGCAGGCAGCGCGCGCAGAAGAGCCCAAAGGAGGCGGCGAGGCTTGCTGAAGGGAAGCTGGATGCAAATCCTAAGGAGCAATACGCATCTGAGATAGAGAGAGCTTGAAATGAAATATAAATTCAATGATGGAAAAAGTTGCCAGAGATATTTAGGGTTTGTATATGTACGTTACATATATATACACACACACACACATATAAAGACCAACAAATCCTATCTGTATGCAATGTGAGCAAGATGTTGCTATAGTAATTTTAATTTTACATTCCTTACATTAAGAAGAAGATTGCAAGTTGTTTGGCACCCAGACTGTCTTTTTGTTATAGCATGTGCTGCATTTAACCCAGTGGGACTCTGTTCTCTGCCTGTTGGAGCTATGGAAATAGAAATAACTACTAACAATAATATCATCGTCACTACACGGCAGCCTTGGATTCAGTTTCCTTTAAAAAAAATAGAGAAGAAAGAAAGAGGCAGACAGAAAAGGAAACTGCCTGTGCACGTTAGCGTTGAGTTTAGGCTTGGATGCAGACACATCCTCGAGGATGGGACCGGGGAGCAGTGTTGGGAGCCGGGGGGAGCAGGAGAGCCCTGGGTGGGAGCGGGCGAGCAGAGGGCAGGAGGAGCGGTGCCTGCTTCGGATTTCGTGTGACACCAGCTGTAAATCAGAAGCGCCGCCACCAAAGCCAGGAAAGGCACAGGGGTACCAAAAAGGATAGAAAGCAAAGTGAGGTTCCCGCGCTGCAAACCTGCTGCCGGTGCTGCGGTGGGAGGCTTCTCTGGGACCTGATGTGCCAGCGCAGGACGGGGGCTTTCTGCCCACACTGAGGGTTTCTGCCTGTGAGATGGGGAACTAAAGATAAAATTCAAACACTTCTCTTGAAAGCAGGCTCCCGCTCCAGTCGGAGCCCCGCTCGTTGGGGGGTGGTGGGGCTGCACCCTTGCCGGTGCCACACGGCCACACAGCAGCACATCCACCATCGCTCTCGCACTGGACATCTCTAAGCAGCAACGAGGCCACATTTGGGGCTCTCTGACCCCCGGCAGGGGCTGAACAGCTTCACGGTTGTGGTGAAAATCTCCAGCAGAAAGCGTCCAGGAGCCGCACCTACCACCGAAACAGGAGCATCCTTCCTTCATCTCCCTCGAAGGCGAAAAGCAGCCGGTGCATTAAGGCAGCCAGTGCGTTAAGACCACCCCCTGACGCCTCTGCCCCACAGCAGTTTAACCCCTACCTGGGTCCCCCCTGAGATGGGCTGGGGGATGCACAGGGGGCTACCAGCCTCCAAAAGCCGGGGACCTGGGCCCTCCCGGGGAAGAGGAGAGGCAGTGCTTTGCGCCCCCGGCTTTGCGGGAGCTTCGGGTGGCAACAGAGGCGGGGGAGGTGGGAGGCTGGGGATCCACGCGGCCGTGGGCACATCCCACCCTCCGCAGAGGCAAGCGCTGCCTTTGCGCATCCTCACCCGCCACCGGCTCCCAGGCGTGTTTGTTTTCTCCAGATTGATGGTGTTTACAACTCCAGGCGTCTTCTCCGTCACCTATGATCTCTGGCTGCGAGCGGGTCTCTTTGGGACATTGAGTGACAAGTGTGGTTACAGTGCCAAGGAGATGGGACTCTCAACGGCCTGTGGCAGGCAGATCGCCGTGAAATCATGATTTATCTGGAGTGAAATTAAGTTATGTCTCTCTCTCTTGCCTGCCCTGGCAGCGGCTGCGTACAGGTGTGCTGTATTTCTTCCTCGGAACAGGAAAACACGGGGCCATTTACCAACGGCTAGAGATCAGGAGGTGCCCGAATGTAAACCCCGGGACAAAGCTCATCGGAGCGTATTTGAGGGAGGGAGCTGACAAGTGACAAACAGCCAGAGCTGAGTTCGCTCTATTTTGGCTTACGCCATTGCTTGGGGAATCACGGGAAGGGAAAACAGGTGAATTATTGTCACCTCCAGACTTAAACAAATGGAGGCTTCAAACAAAATTGCATTGCTTAGACATTCAGAGGGGGAAATATTTACCTCGCGTGCAGAAATAAATGTTAGAGTTTATGAGTCATATAAAGCCTTTTATGCCGAAAATCCCCCTTTGGATGAGGATGGGGATATTTCTCATTGTGGTCTTGATCCATCCAATTTATTTGCAGAGCAAAAGGATCAGTTAGGGCATTATTCTCCAGAAGACCTGGCAATGGGAAAAGTTCTTCCAGTGGGGGCTGGACGCCCACCAGCACCTCCCCATCCTGGCTCACACAGGTCCCTTCACCCACCCAGGCAGCCCCCATCGCCCCTGGCAGAAGAGGCTCCGGGTGCCTCTTTGCAGCGAGGGTTTCAGTGCCATGGCACGCCTGGCTGCAATAACGGGGCTGCTCTGCCAGGACCAGGGGATGGAGTGGGGCTGCAGCACTCGGGGCTCCTCCAAAACCCTGTTCATGGGCAAAACCAGGCTTCGGGGGGCACAAAGCTGGGTTCAGGGTGCATGAGGAACAGAGCAAGGTGGAACACAGGGACAGGCAGGGTGGGGGTGCCCCACCTCACCAGGATGCAGGATCCCAAACACTGGCACCCGCTCCTCTCCCCTCAGCCCATTACTCAGATGTGTGTGTGCACCGACACGTGCATTAATGGATGAGCTGAAGATGGGCAACCCGAGCCCTCGGGGTGCACAGCCCCAGCCGCTGCCACCGCATCCCAGGGAGGCAGCCGGCAGCAGATCCAGGGAGTGGCAAAGATATGAAAAATGCATTTGTGTGCAAGGGGATTGGGTCTCGGGGCGACTGGCAGCGAGCTCAGGCAGCATAGCAGTGCAGAACGAGCCTGCCCCAATTCCTCTGCCTTTTGGAAAGAGGTTGCTACCACCAGAGCCTCACCCCTTCTGGATAAGCGCCATTCCCTCTATTGCTGATGATTTATTTGGGAAGAAGCCTCGTTTTTCACTGCTCATATTAGAAGCACAGAATGGATTACAGCATGGAGTAACCTTGATAGCTGAGATTCAGTGTATGCAAATGTGAGCCTTAAATGGCTCTTTCTGTGAAAGATTAGCTTGTAGGGGGGACGTCTTTGTGATATGGCACCAATGAATACACTGGTATTTAAAAGCAGGGACTTTGCCACAAGCCACGATACACAGTCCACCGACATCTGCAAACAGCAGCTTTCCCCTGAGAGCACAACGTGCATCTCTGCTCTGCAAACCTGCTCATTTCCCTGCATAGCCCCATGCCCTTCGGGGTGCTCAGTATACCAGCACCCATGCACCAAAAGGTGCCAGGCTGCTAAAAGCAAAGCACCGAGTCACCTGAGGCATCCACCAGCTCCCACGCCCACCCATACCATTCCCTCACACCTAAACTGTGGCCCAAAGGTGGCCGGGAGGGAGCACCAAGGGCCTGGGGCTGTTTTGTCCTCTCCCACCTCCCCCAGCCCCTCGGAGCTTGGACATTAGAGGAGAGCAAGCACGGGTATGAAGAGGAATGAGGTGAAACTCGTGTTTTCCCTGGACTGATGCTGCCCATTGCCTGGGTCACCTGGTGCCAGGCTGTGGCGAGCATCCGCCCTTGGGCATCCCTCGTGGCACCCAGGCTGGACCGGTCACCTCCAGCCAGCGCAGGGATGGACAGGGATGCACAGGGATGCTGTGCAGTGCGTGGCAGCTGCCTGAAGATGGCAAGCCAACACTGCAGTTTATAATACATGCAAATAACCCCGCTGGAGGAAGAAGGGGGCTCCCTGCAAATAAGAGGGCTATATTTTCTTTGCAGCCCATGTAATGCCAGAGCAGAATTTAAATTGCGGTGTTTATCAAACAAGTCTGAACCTTTTTTCTTTCCTCCTCTTTGTTAAACGCTGCCCGTCTTGCAGAATTTCAGGCAGTACTCCTGGTACTGCACCAGTCCTCAAGCTCAAATGCAAAGTCTGAGGAAGAAATTGCAATGCATCCTTTGGCACCAGGGAGCCATAGAGCTAGTGTGTGCATGCAATAATTTATCCTAAGCCTTCTAGTGGCATTTTATGTCTTTTTGCTGTAGTGCTATTACAGCTTTGATTACTCCATTTTTATGTTTGTCAGCACAGCATATGGGCAAGATAATTTGTATTCAAAGTATTAAACTGGTAATGTAAATTATTAAAGACCCAATTCATAAAAGCATTACACACCGTATGCAGATTCCTTCCCCCGAACTCTCCCCTCCTCTTCCTCCCCATTTTGCAGACCTGGCTGCACACAGTTTGAGTGGGACCGGGACCACTGCCAGCTCCTACCCCATGGGCACCAGGTTCATCCGAGCGGATGTCAGATGAAGACCCAGCACCTTCCTCTCCCTGGAGACCCCTACACAACTCATTTATCTCCGGGCGCCTGTTGCCCATCGTCTCATTTCAGCATCTCTGAACACATGATAGAGAAGAAACTGTTTTCCCATTTTTACCCCAACCCCCCTTTGCTGCAGTGCACCCTCCAAAGCGTGGACATCTCCCAGCACAGCCTTGCAAGGAGGCATTGGAGGGGGCACAGGAGGAGGAGGTGAAGACGACAACCGCTGTGGCGGTCCCATCTCATTGCCCGTCTTGGGCTCCACACGGGCAGGAGGAAGGCCGCTTGCCCTTGGTTTTACAGCAGGGACTGCTGTGCATGTGGGCAGGCAACCGGCCCTTGCGGGCAACAGGTCACCCCTCCCCGTGCTCAGCCTCCACGGGATTCCAGCAGCCGCTCCGGAGGGCTGGGAGCAGCAAAACCTACCGATCCGGCAGGGAAATTGGGCTTTTCAGCTGTAACCCCAGCAATAACGGGCAGCTCATTTCAATAGCTGTTTACCAGACCATACACAGTACCATCGTGTTGAGCAGATGCCGTCTTCTGTTTTTCTCATTACCAAGATTTACTGTCTTATAAGCTTATTATTGACTGAGGCTTTAGGCTTTCTTCAGGGCTGAGGCCAAGGGGAATGCGAACTCCCAGCAGCTCCTGTTTGCAGGAGCATCCCCTGCCGAAGCCATCAGGACTGACCTGGTGCTTGGGGCTGCCTCCCCCAAACCTGGACCCCTCTACCTCGCAGCTTTGGCAGCCCAGAAGGGTAACAGGGAGCTGCAGTGTGCCCTGTCCCCACCATGGGGTCTCCCAAAGCCCCCAGGTCCCCCAGGCAGCCCCTTAGGCTCTCCCCCCGGCACAGGGCAGTTCCAACGCATTGCGCTGCCGGCCCGTCTGAAAAATGGCATTAAAACAGAGCAGGAATTGGGGCCGTAATGCTCAACTGCACTTAGTGTGCCTAAAATCACACAAGTCTCCTAACCTCGAGTCCCCCCACAGCACACAGATGCTTTTCTGGCCCTGCTTTTCAGGAGAAATGCACTCCTCCTCTCATCCCGAGGGGAAAAGGAGGATTTTGTATCCAGCTTCCAGTGGTTTGGCATCCAGGGGGCCCACAGGTGACCCCAGGGGAGTTTTACCACTTTTCCAGACCTCCTCCTCTCCAGCCAAAACCCGCTGCTAACACAGACCAAGATGCAGGCGCCCCAGTACGCTGGCACCGAGCAAAGGAGCCGCTTTTCCTGCGAGTCCACGCACCGCCGGCGCGCGCAAATCGCTCTCAGCAGCGGCCCCCTCAGCTCACATGGAGAAAACGTAAGGACATCAGGCTTCAACCCCAGCAGGACACAAAGGCACCCCAAAAAGTAAAAATGCTGCCAGTACCCGCCGGGACTCAGCTCTGCTCCCCAGTCAGATCTCCTCAAAAAAGAAAAGGCAGCTTTGCCAGAAATAGGTGATAAAACAAGGTAGGGCAGCAGGAGCCGCCGGCCATCGGTACTGCATCGAGCAGGGCCAGGTTAGCACGCACGTTGCCAACAGGTAAAACAAGAACATCCCCCACAAAATACAAAAAAAATGGAAAATCAGTGCTTTCCTTCCCTCCCTAAGTTTTGCATGTCTTTAACACGACACAGGCACGTT
This sequence comes from Butorides virescens, assembly GCA_017310255.1. Classification (NCBI taxonomy): domain Eukaryota; kingdom Metazoa; phylum Chordata; class Aves; order Pelecaniformes; family Ardeidae; genus Butorides; species Butorides virescens. Next base: position 18,207 of record JADKXX010006030.1, read on the forward strand.
TCACCGAGTCGGGACTTTCAGTGGACGCTGCCGCACGGCTGCATTGGGCTCACTCCTCCTTTCAATTCCCTGGGGCATCGTGTCCAGCAGCGACTGGCACATGTCCTTCAGCCACCCCTGATTAATGCCCTGCCGGGGTCCCCACTGCCCTGGTACCTGCCTCTCTTCTGCAGCATTGATTTTTATGGGTTTTTTTAAATTAAAAATCCCTTTGCTTTTATAGAATCATAGAATGTTTTGGGTTGGAAGGGACCCCTAGAGGTCATCTAGTCCAACCCCCCTGCAGTGAACAGGGACACCGCTAACCAGATCAGGTTGCTCCTGCTCAGGATGCTCATCCCATGCATGACCCAAAGCACCACCAAGCTCTTGCATCTGCTTTAGGGCGATGCGTTTTACTGCCTGGAGGTCGCCTCTTTACCTTCCCCTAAACCTCTTGGCTTTGGCAGAGGCGGGGCAGGGTGGGAATTACACTGCCCGCCCAAAGAAGGCACCTATCCCAAACCTCTCCGTGCCGGCTCGCTCAGCGCAATGTTCCGCACCCGCGGGCAGGCAGCTGCTGTTCCGGCAGCAGTGGATATTTGGTGGGAGCACGGCAAGGCTCCAGCTGTGCGCAGCCGTGTTTTGGCATGTTACAGCTGTGGCCAGAATGGAAGCTGCCCAGGCAGGTTGTCCAGAAAGGGGATGGAAACATGAGCAAAGCAGAGCGCTGGAGAAGGAGGAAGGGAAAAGGAGCACACGCCAAGAGGCTGGTAAAGAAATGATTTTGGGGGGAAAACAAACACAAAACAAACCACTATTTGGTTCTTTCTGTTCACAACATATTTGGCATTCCTCTTCCAGTACTGGGCTTCCAAAAGGGCAAAAGCATTTTTCAACTCTTATTTCACCATCAGATGAAAAAAACCCCACGCGTCCGTCCCCACTCCACCCACGGCTCTGCACTCCGAGCCACGTCCCGGTGCCCGGAGGGGGACGGGGCGAGGGGCTGGGCGGGGGGACGGGGCAGGTGAAGCCGACCCTGGATGGAGGGTGCTGCCCGCGGCAGAAGCAGCCCTGCACTGTAACAACGGGCTCAACTTTGGGAGAACCAGGCTCTGCACACAGGAAGGGTTCAGAAGCCCTGAATTTGGGTTTTCTCCTCCTCTCCCATGTGTTTGCTTTTCCATCGGGGTCTGCAGAGCTGCACCTGCCCAAAAGCACAGGGAGGGCCGTGCAAGGGAGGGCCCGAGCATCTGCTGCCTGCGTAACACTGGCCACGGGCGCGTCCAGTGTTTCTCCCCAAAACCTCAAAGCCGCAGGCAGCGGCGGTGTGTGCAAACAGTGCCCTAAAACCCGGGTGCGCCCCCTCCGGCTTCACTGGGTGAGCTTCTCCTGCTCCACTCGTGTGATCGGGTTTGTGTTAAAGACACAGAGCTCTGCTGGGGAGGGCAGGGTGCTCCGTAAATAACAACAGAAATTGTTATTTCCGAATATACGCACAGAGAGCAAAACCGCGGTCCCAGCGCGCTGTTCGTTTGCGGCGCGTATAACCCATATAACGAAGAGGCGACCCACCCCAGCAGACAAGCTAAACAGCAGGCTTCCAGATGTCCACCCCGCTCGCCCATCTCAGACTCCTAATCCCCTACTTTGTCTGAGCTCTAGCTGATTTCTGATGCGTTCAGATTATCCAGCGAGCATAACTGCTAGTGAACATCTGAGCGTTTCCCCCCATCTCACATTTCACCTTGGAGGAGAAGCACTTTACAGAGCCCAGGCCCTTCTTTATCAAGCCAATTAGTGTAACACAAAAGCAGTGAATAGGACCAGGCAAAGCTCAATGGCCTGTAAAATCCCCAATATTTCGAGACAGGCTGAGGCCAAATATGGCTGGGGTTTTTAAAAAAAAAAAAAAAAAAGAAAAAAAGAAAAAAAAAAAAAAAGGAAAAGCCAAGGGTGAGTAACCAGAGCGCCGGCCTTTCCAACCGCATTAAAAGGAAAACCCAGCACACTCGTCTAACACACAAGCCAGTTCATGTATCGTAAAGGAAAGTTTACAAACAGAGTGGCTATAATTCCTTCTATAACATTGGAGGACCAAAGTTTGTGAGGAACAAAAGGAAATGATTAACAGGGGAAATATGCATGGTACAAAAAGGACTTTTTAGTCCAAAAAGGGATGTCCATATTTAGAAACACTTGATTCCTGTTGTCAGGGCCCTGCTTTTTCCTGAATGCGTTTCTCCCCCGTGAAAGAAAGAAGTCACAAAGGGAGTTTGTGTCTTGCAGCAGCCATGTCACATGCACACAGGGCACCGCTGATTTTCCTCCAGGATTAAGGGAAAAATGCAAAGATTCCAGAGCAAGCAAATAAATAAATAAAAATAATCATGTCCATATTTAGGAGACTGCTTCTAGCAAACTGGCTGTTCCTCCGGCAGGATCCCCTCTCCCGTCACGGGCACCCCGAGCCCCTGTCAGGGTGGGCTGCCCCCCCGGCACCCTCCCTGCGGGGCTGCCCGAGCACCCACGCCCGCAGCGGGAGGGCGGCTCTTGCTTCCCTTGCGCCGCAGGGTCAGACGCAATCCCGCTCTGGCTCGCGGGGATTTGCAGCTCTGCTTTGGCAGAGGCCATCGCCTGCCGGGTCCCCGCTCCCCCCTGCAACATGCTCGGGTACAGCCCCGCCACCTCCTGCGAGAGCCCGTGCCCGAGCGCGGCCGGGGGTGGGCGTACACGGGGAAGAGACCCTACCAAAGCGCCTCTGAAGGGCGGGAACCTCACGTTTAGCAGGATGAGAACGTACACGAAGGTGCTTCCCATCCACACATTAATTAACACCTTATCTCACCCCACAGCAGCCTATTCCTGTTCCCTGCCACGAGAAGGTGTTCCCAGCCCAGCCCAGCCCAACAAGCGCGCTACAGAAACCCAGCACGGCCGCGGCGCAGCCCGACACATTCCGTTGGCCAGAACCAGCTCCACAAGAGACCCGAGCACAAGCAACAGCAAACATTTTTGAGACCACCCATTCCCTTTCATCTCCACTAGCTGCCGAACCTTATCGCACAGGGCCAGCTGTGAAATCCAGCACCATATGGTCCCCGATACAGAGAGAGACCCTGCGGGCTGGATGCCGTCTGCTCAGGACCCGGAGACCCGCGTCCCTCCGCTGCCTCCCGCTCCCGTTTCCCACCTCCGTGGCAGCCGCTCAGCTCCACGCGCACCGGCCGGCCTGGCAAGCTCCCGGCCGGCAGCGGCTCACGCCTCGCCGTAGCCTCCGCCCTCGCCCGACGCTGCCCCGAGCACGAAATCTCAGGGGAGCAGCACCGGTGGGTGGTCCAAGCTGGCACAGAGCAACAGCCCACACCAGCTGAAGGTCTTCCCTGAGGTATCCAGTGGGAAAACACAGGGCCAGTCTGCTCCCAAAATTTGGGAGTAAGTTACATCACCTCAAATAAGCCACTGGGGTCCGATTTGCTGACCACGGCTGCTTTGCTGGACAGGGGGAAAGCTGGGGCAGGGCATGGGAGGAGAGGAGGACACAAACCAGGTGAAGAAAGGGCTCTTTAAAAGCTGAGAGATCTGTGAAACAGCACCTGGAAGTGAGCGTTGTGGGGCATTTATCTGGAAGGTTGGGGGGGGAATAGAGAGAAAAGGGGGTTGGGGGCTTCTTTCCACTTCGTGCTTGGGAAGATCAGCCTGAACCGCTGCTGGAGAGTTGGCTTTTTAAGATGTCACCTTGGAGTAAACGAGGAGGGTCAAGGGCGAGCTTCCCTGGGTCTGCAGGACTATTTCGTGGTGCTCCCTCAGATGAGCAATCGCACGTTAATGGAAAAGGCGAAGACCCCTTCGCTTCCTCCCAGGCGACGCGGGGGGGGGGGGGCGCAGCGACACGCTGCAGAGGCACACGGGGAAGAGCAGAAAACAAACCAGGCTGAGTCCTCCTACGTTCAGAACCATTGAAGGCCTCTTGCCAGTCGCCCTCGAGGTTCAAAATACCAGGCCTGGTCTCACTGATTTTTTTGCTAGGCAACTCTCTCTGGTGGGGAATCACCAACAAATGGAAACACGAGCAACGGCAAGGAACGAGAGATCTTCGGTGAGGCAGTGTAACGCTATTTGGTCAGGGTTTATTCCACTTCCAGACAAGCCCTTGGAAGAAAGGGTTCTCTTTAAGACTTTTACTGACACCTTGATCTCCGAACTTTGTTTGAAAAACCACCCAGCAGCTTACAAAAATTAAGTTACTGTATGAAGCAATGGAATAAAGCAATAGAAGACCTGGCGCCTGTTTCCTTTTGCTCTCCCTGCTGCTGGGGAGCGACCTTCGCCAGCAGCTCCAGGCAGCAATACCTTAAACAACCGCAGAAGCCAAGCCCAGGGAAGATCCCCACCCTAAGCTCTAAAGGTAAAGAGAGCAAAACTTGACCGATGTATTTTTTTAAGAAAACTGGAGTCTAAATTGCCCCTGCTTGCACCTTTCTTGAGCCTCTTTCGCAAGACCGTGAATTATTGCGGGTACATCCCAGGTAATGCATAGTAAAAGAGCAATCACAGTAATTAGCAGCAGGCATTTGTCTCAACCAATCCTCAAACCACTTCACCCTTCCACACGTATTAATTTTCTAAACTAACATAAAGCAAATCTTAAGCTTCACAAAGAAGCAGTTAAAAATACTTACAAGCAGTAAGCTCTTACAACAACAAAGCTGGGCCATGTTTGATTAATATTTTTTAAAAGAAGAGCGTTTTTCTGACTTGAAATACCCGAGGGAGCTCTACAAGGGGAAGGGCTGGGAAGAAAAAGCAGCTCTATCCCTCGTAGCATCCTACCTGCCTCTCTCCTTACACAAGCTGGGCCCCAGCAGCGTGCGGGGGCGTGCAGCACCCATGCGGAGGGGCTGCTCCTGCTCCTCGGGTGTCTCGGCAGGGAGCACCCAGCCAAAAGCAAGACGAGGTGGCAGGTACGGGGGCAGAGCAGCAGCACCCGCATTTCAGGGGCTCAAAAGTCAACCACAAACACCATCAAACACCCAGTCCCACAGCAAGGCTCGGGTCCCAGCTGAGACTTTCCTTGGCTGCTGGATTCAGCCAGGGACACGAAGTCAGCCGTGTCAGGCGACACAGTTACAGGACAGGCATTGCCTTGCCACAGTTAATGCATTTTCATCTCTCAACATCAACAAGACAAAGATTTGCTTTTATAACTCTCAGCCTCCCAAGGTCTTAACCCCACCACAGCACCAGTTTGCTGTTCCACACAACGCCCAGGCTCCCCAGTCCTGGGGAGGTCACTTGCCATCTCTGCTCCGGCTTAACAAAAAGACTAACCCTGGTTTAGCTACTTCATCGGTGGTTTTGTGAGGCCATACAGCATCCCGGATCAAGAGGACGAGGTACTCACCCCCCAGCAGGCGTAGCTGTCAGCTCCAGCAGGGCTGGGGCTGCTTCCTCCTGCCTCATTTAGGGATGCAGGTGCAGGAGGGCACCCAGGGAAGAGCCCTGAGCAGGGGAGGACTCCAATCAAGATCGTTAGCAGAGGCGAGGAGCCACCCCTCCTCCGCATCCCGCTTTAGCGTGTACGTATCAGACCTGTCGGAAGGATGAGATGTTTGCAGAGCGCTTTGAACGAGGTCGCCAAATGTTGCCCAAGCAGGGGCAGGCGCGCACTGTGCTCCCACCGGAGCCGAAAAGGGATGAAGACACCTCATAGGGCACGAAACCCACCATCAGGCATGCTGGTTATTCGGTCCCTTCCCCAGTGCAAGCTGACACAGGTTTAGAGAGCAACAGTTTGGGACCACGCTCTCCAGCAATTTTTTTTTCTGCAGCACAGCTGCAATTTGCAATTCAGTTTATTGCATTAAAATGTGGTGCAGCCCTAGTGGAAATAAATAAATATGTCACTTGTCACAGCTCCTCCCGTTATCTTTTAGAGGCGAGTGAGCTCGGGCTAACATCCATAGCGGGGAGCGCGGGGCTCGTCAGAAAGCGAACGGCAGCGCGGCCAGAAATGCAGCGTCCTGCTCTCGCCCCAGCAAAGCCAGCGGGGAGGTCCCATCCCAGCCGCTTCCCCTGGTCCAAGCCCTGCTTCCCAAAACCCTCAGCAGAAGAGGGGATACTTGCGGGATGTTTCTCTGCCTGTGGAACAACAGCCCGAGTGCGCAGAGGGAAAATATAAACCCGAGGGAGCTGCCAGAATCGCGCTGGAAGCTGGAAGTGAAAAGCCATTCACCTGCCACCGCCGGAGCCGGAGCCAGCGGAAGCCCTCGCACCTCGCTGCTGTTCCTGCAGGGTTTATTAGGAGTGAACAGAACTATACAAAAATCAGCCGTTCAAAGGGAGCGGGTAAGAGATGTTTCGACTCTGCCTGTATCCCCGGTACGATCCCCAAAGCAGACTCTCACTTTCCTATGGACCTCTGTTAGAGCTGCAGCCGTTTGCTGCTAATTGATTCAATATGCATTTGGACTAGGATTTTTAATTAATTTTATTACAGAAAAATTAATGCACTGCTTCCCCACAGATGCATTAGGATCCTGACAGGAGCGGTAGGAAAGCATCCTGCAGCGCAGTTTTCGTCGTGCCTGCTCGCGGGGAGCTAACCCCACACCAGCAGCGGGGCTTTCCCGAAGCAGTCCCTCCCCCGGAGCCCCCCCTCTATGCTAAGGGCTCACTTTCAGTTCACACCAAATATTTACCACGTTTCAACTGAATTTAGAAACATATAGGCTACAGAGCAGCGGGAGAGCATCGCTCCTCTGCCTCCCTGGGCCGTGCTAATAGACTGCCGGGCTCATTTTGGGCAGAGGCAGGCTCTGGCCTGCACAGAGCAGCTCGGCAGCCCCCCCGTTCATCCCCTCGCCCCCCAGCTGGTTTGATTTCAGAGGGATGTGGTGCATTCTGTGACCGTGTTCTCAAGACTCCATACAGCCCCGAGTTGCAAACCAAACGGTACCAACCACGGGAAATGCCCTGCACGACGTGGGCCGGGGCTGCCGGGCAGCATCCTGCCTGCCCCTGCCCATCTCTGCCCCGCATCAGCACCAGCAGATGCTCTCCCTTGAGCAAAAGCTCTCACACCTCTGCCACTGTTTTAGGCACCCAAAGGGACCACCCCAGCCAGCTGAGCCATCCTCTGCTGCCTCCCCCCCCCCCCCCCCCCACCCCAAGCAGTGAGCACCGTCCCTTTTTCTTAACCAAGCCCCTTGTCCTCACCACCCAACTTCAGCAGGCATGGGGGGATGCAACAAATCACATTTTGCATTTTGGGAACAGGAGTGGGTAGCTCGGTCAAATTCACGCAAGGGAGAGTCTCTCTCCATCCCTCCCCTCCCTTTCCCAAATCTACTTTATCATTACCCTCCTTTACATATAATGGAGTTAAGAAGAGACATATTCACTCCGCTTGGCTTGGGACAAAAGTCAAACTAGAAGTTTGAGCTGTACAGCAGCCTAAAGCAGAAACGTCTGCTCCAAAACACCACAAGCGTTTCAAAGCAGAGAGAAAGAGCATTTGGAGGGTGTTCTATCACAAAATGGAGCTGGGTGAAATTAAGCAGCTCCCAATATTTGAGATGAACTCTCAGAAGACAAAAACCAGCTGGGGGGGTGGGCGGAAATCGTGTTATCTATATACGTTCGCACTACAGTATTTATCAATGGCAGAGTATTGGGGGAAGAAACATCACCACTACATCTGCAATACCCAAATTTGAGTCCCCAGAGTCCTGCACTAGTGCTGTATCGAACAACGTCCTGAAGGCACACCATATTTTAGAAATTTGCAGAGTGGGAATAGGTAGGGCACCATAAGGTCCAAGACCTTAATCAAGCTCTGCAACTCGATAGATTTCCAATATAACGAAGACAAAGAGGTGTCAGCTCTAGTTCTTATTTGCTAATACTATCAATAGGGGCTCAGCTCACTAGCAGTTAATTCAAAGCCAAGCTCGATTTGCACAGCAGTGATCTACACTAATTCCCATATGCGGCTGAGGGGAGATTTTGCCAACGAGACAATAGAAACAGTATTACAGCTCCTAAACGATGCCGTCGCTTTTCTCTTCTGCTCCACCACATTCCCATCAAATTTCCACGTGCTGGAATCTCAAGTCATCTCCCTTACAGCAGAAGACATGGGGAAAGGGCAGTGAGTACAGTGGTACCTATTTCTTTTCCAGATGCAGCTTTATTGAAGCTTTTAAAATGCAACTTCCCATAAAATGGGGGCCAATTTCACACTTGTTTTTTTGTGCATTAAAGATGCTAAGAATTGCCTTAATTAAGTATAGAAATAGTTCTAAGTGATCCAAATGTAACCTAGCCTTAAAAAAAAAAAAAAGGTGCTACATGTTGCTACATTACATAAAAGTTTATTAGCTTTCTTCATCTAACCCCAAGTTCTGCTCGGTTTTGCTTTCAGGTTCTAGTCCACCTCAACACTAGATCAGACTGTTTTGCCAAGACACTACAGCTGTCAAGAAGTCACAGGAAGCCAGATGTGCTACCCAATTAGGCAACAAAGCAGTTTTATCCACATTAAAAGCAGTTACTGCCTGTAAGCCTGGCCCTCATTAATCTGCAGTTTGGTTCAAACGCAGCAGCGGCAGCAGCCCGTACCCACAGTTTACACTAATGAGTTAGCCTGTCCTCCTAAGTCAGCTCTACACAGCAGCCTACAACTTTGACCTGCTATTAATGCAAGTATCCTCGCCCCCCCGCTCCTCCTCACCACCCAGCTAACACCGACTGCTAACTACAGCCAGCACGAGGAAGGAATTTAAGGGTAACAAAAGGATGCTATAGTTTTCCCAGTTGGTGCAGTTTCCATGATAAGGAAAAACGAGGTTAGAGTCACCAGCTAGAGACCAGGTATCACCTTTCCCTTCCAAGGGCTGCAAAACATCGCCAGCTTGGATTTGGGAAGATGGCAAGACTGCGACGCAGCCAGCTGGTCACCAAAGGGGACAGACAGAGCTGCGCCGCTCCCCCAACCCACCTCACAGCACCCAATTCCTATCACAACTTCCACCATTGGAGAAAGGACACAGACTAAGTACCTGTGCCACACTCCTACTTCAGCAGGGAATTAGCCTAGGCGCCTGGCTCCTGCCACGAATTAAGAGGCTAGAAAAAACCACAAGTCTGAAACAGTTTAACACAGGACAAAAAAGGCACATTTTAATATGTACAGCAATGCATTTGGGCTATAAATTTACCCAACACAACTGGAAAAAAAAAATCCAAACTATGCTTTTATACTTATTCCATGGTGTCAGCCTCATTCCTAGCCACCTACCTTTCTCTGCATCTCTGAATGCTGCTATATACACACACAAACAAACAATTACGTCATGAATGTTCATTTAGGCTCCCAAGTTCAAGTAATAAAGTTCAAACTTGCATAGCATCTTATGCCACTCAGCCATAAACAGTTACGATTGCATATTAGCTGGAGCAGCCATCTCTTTCAATTCAGCCAGTTTTGGCTGGCCACCATATTTTTTTATTTTTATTTTTATTTTTTTTTTTTAAATCCTTGAGTCAGAATGTTTCCTAAGTCACCAGCCCTGAGGGATGCCACAGACTTCAAAATGAACCTCTTGCTGTTGTTAAGATCCTTTTAAACCAGAAATTTAGAGTGTTGTCAAGAACAGTTTTAAAAATGTAATACTGTTTATTTTGCTTCAAAAACATTTCAGCATTCTAAACATACAAAAAAAACAGAACGTTGCAAATTCGTTTAAGTACAGAGTGTTTTTGAACTTCAGTTGCTGCACTGGCTCTTCACTTAGTTGACGATGAAGAGATGTCTACAGTTTCAGTTTAAAAACTACCGCACTTAACTAAAAAAATCCATACACTTCTCATGCCAGCTGAACCCCCTTCCACAACTAAGAATGGCAGCAGAATGCTATTTCACTATATACAGAAAGACAACTTTAAGCTAAATGGACGCCCACTGTAGTGTAAATAGATCTACCCTCACAGTGCATGCTTTGGGCCATGGCACCCCGGGGAACGTACAGCCTTTCCAAGTAATCACTGCTCCTCTAAGGCATCATAACTCTAAGCATGTACCACAAGAATCTGTCTAGTTTTTACAAACTATAGATATGTACAGTTTATAACCCAGGATTTTCTAGCCAATAACCATATAGTAACACCACCTTACAAATTAAAAAAAATGCTTGAAACATTTTTAAATGCTTTGTTACACCAACAGCAAAGTGCACAGAGTTAGGAGAACACTAGAGCGCCTTTTCATTTTAAAAATGTTTGGAAATATGTACAACTTTGATACAGTTTCAGGGTGCTCACTACACCCATGGCCACTTCATGTAAACCAGTTACAATTTCTAGAGCACTTTTAGAAACTACAACGCGATCGGAATCCAAATTTTTTTTAATTAAGCCTAATAAGGGCAAGAGACACCATCTCAAATAAGAGGTGCTTCATTTACGGTGTTTCCCCTACTCTATGGTATTCACATGGAGACAAGTATTGTACAGTTTTATTCATCATCATCATCTTCATCCTCCTCTTCTTCATCCTCCTCCTCCTCTTCGTCTTCTTCCTCTACCTTTTTCCGAGCAGCTTTGGTTGCTGCTCCCTTTGCGCCATCAAACTTTCCTTTAGACTTGTAGTCTGCAACATCCTGCAAAGTCAAGGGGATGTCTTAATTTGCTCTAAGCAGCAAACACATAAAGCATTCGTACAGCAGCGGGCGTTAGCATAAAAAGGGGTGGCCTTCCACCGCTGCACCCCCAAAAGGGGAGGCAGCCAGCACTACAGCACACGGGTTTGCAGACACCTAAGCGTACTCCGCCGCCTCCGGGTGACGGAGGCCTTGAACCCTGCGTTCATGGTTATTTCTTTGAGGAGGAGAAGAGAAGCCAGCCTCCCTTACAAGATTCCTGCTAACGGGACAAAGCTCCTTTTACAGCGCAGCAAACCCTTTGCTGGAGCAACACGAGCAGCCGCAGCTGCGCATCGCTGGGGGAAGCTCTCCCTCCTCGCCGCAATCCGCCCGCGGCTCTCCGACCGACTCTGTCCCAACGCACGCGAAGTTCGGCTAGGTGGCACGCAGCGCAGCGAGAGCGGGTCTGTAAGCTGGAGATGCTCGCTACGCTGGGGCCACCTTAGCTGGGTCTATGTTACAGAAACACATCAACACGCCAGCCGGTATGGAAGAGGCGCGAGGGAAAGCTGGCCTTACCTTCTCGTACTTCTCCTTCAGCTTAGCTGCCTTGTTATTATAAGGCTGCTTTTCACCATCACTGAGGTTGTTCCACATTTCGCCCAGTTTCTTTGCTACATCCCCGATGGATATGCCAGGGTTTGTGGACTTGATCTTGGGGCGGAACTCTGAACAGAAGAGGAAGAAGCCAGACCTTGGGGAGAAGCACCAGAGGACAGTCAGCACCGCAGCAGCACGCCTGGGGAGCAACCCCTTCCTCCCTCCATCACCCACAACATTCACACATGCGCTCACATGTGAAGTAGAAACACTTTTTTTTTTTACTTTGAAAAAACCAAAACAGAAAACCCACACAAACCCAAACATAGTTTGAGCTTACTGAGGCCCAGGCCTGCAGCCTTCACCCACTGCTGTTTTTAACCAAGTGTTGTCTATTCCCCTCACCCAGTTTCAACTCAGATCCACCAGTCTCCCCGTGACCCAGTCATTTCCATGTCTTCCATCGGTACAAGTTTAAGGGTACCAAGTACTGACAATTCCTGTAAGTGCTCTACGTGCTGAAGATTACAAGACACCCAGAAGTTTTACAAGGTGGCATCAGTAAGCTAGGAACATCACCAACCCTGCTCTACCAACAGCACACCCCACCTGCTTGCTTTATGGAAACCTATCAGCTGCATTACAGGCTGTGAAAACAAACCAGAACACTTGTGCATTTAATACCTCAAAGTTACTTACGGTGGTCGTTTTGGGGCATTGGGGTCCTTCTTCTTCTTGCCACCCTTAGCTGGTCCATAGTCCTTCATTTCTCTATCATATCGTACCTTATCAGCCTTTGCCATTTCATCAAATTTAGCTTTCTCCTTGCTTGACATGGTCTAAAAAAAAAACCAAACAAGAAGACACCAAACCTGTGGTTACCCAACTGTTCAATAGCTGGCAAACTTTAAGTAAACAAGCCAACACAAGCCGACTCGATACGGGAGTTTCAGAATTTGTTTGTTTTCTAACTGGACCACCTTGGGGACGAAGGTCCCGTACCGGGGACCACAGCCACAGCTGCCATACTGGGCGAGAGTGAAGCAATGGGAATGGGACAAGCACAGCCAGAGTCCTCCTCGAGGACACAGGCCTGGAGGGAGGGAAGTGCTGAAGGGCACTGCTTAGGAACAGGAATAAAGGCCAGGCTGGAGTGGAAGCACCCAAATGGGCAGGGACACTGGGCTGAAGCCTTCACGATCATTACAGGAGTCAGCAGCACCCGATCAATGGCCGGGACACTTTGCCAAGAACAGCACACAGACCAGAACAGCACCAGCTCCCTTCGGGGTCACGCGCACACGTATCATCCTAGCAGATGCCGTAAGAAGTCATCCCTTCAGGAAGTCACAAATTAAGGTACCTTCCACCTCTCTGAGCACTTCTTGGAAAACTCTGCAAAGTTGACTGGAACCTCTGGGTTCTTTTTCTTATGTTCCTCACGGCACGTCTGCACAAAGAAGGCATAGGCAGACATCTTGCCTTTGGGCTTCTTCGGATCACCTTTAGCCATCTTGACTCTGCAGGGAAGAAGGAAAAAGGGGAAAAAACCCCAAACCAAGTGAACGCATGTATGGATGAATGTGTATATGTACATATGCATACATACATGGTGTGCATATATTTAGATATACACTCACCACCATCCCCTGAAGCAATGTCCCATCAGTAACACATCCCTGTCTTCTCCCCAACACCTCCTACCATCCCCAATACAGACACTTAAATTATCCTTCCTTGACACATGGGTTGCAGACTTGAGCCAAACGAAACTGGTCACTGGACTTCAGTTTTACATTGATATATGTTTACATCATGTCCGAAGACAGGCTATTAAATACACATACTCCTGCCCATTAAGAGTTATATATGAACCAATATAAAATACTTGTTTTAGTTGGCTACCACACTGGGGCTTGAGTGGCATGCACAGTGCCAGGCGATGACTTATCCCTTCAGCAGCTGGAGTTCACATGTTAGCAGCCGCTGTCCAGGTATAGAGGCAGGACGGATTATTCCACCACCGCCACCGTAAAAGTGCAAATAACCTTTTACGTGTGAGAAGGTGCGCAAATAGAGGCGTTTTAAACACAATAGGACCCGTGGAGCTCTGCGAGGTGAGCGGCGCTTGCTCTTGCTCCACCAAGTGACACATGTTCGGAGGCGTAGTGGTCAGTGCAAAGATGTGATTAGCAAGTCACCCAGAGGATGATGCTAACTTTTGGGCTGCATTTCTTTCCCCCTCTTCCGTATTATTCCCCCCCCCCCCCCAAAAAAAAAAAAAAGAAAAAATTAAAATCCCGCAGCAATATTTCCTATTTACAGCTTCCCAGGCGTTTGAAAATTTAATTTTTATTAGCGCGACATTAATATTTAATTGCGGCTATTCAGCCCCCAGGCGCCGCAGGAGCGGCGCTGAGCCGCCCCCCCGGCCGCTCCGCGGGGCTCCGGCCCCACGGCCCCCGCGGGAGCGGGGAGAGCCCGCGCCGAGCGGGGGGACGCGGCCGGGCGGGAGCGCGGAGCGGGGCCGGGGCCGCCGCCTGCTCCCAAAGTTGGGGGCGAGCGGCCCGCCGCGGCCGGCCCGGCCTCCGCTCCGCTCCGCTCCCCTCCCGCCATCTTCTCCCCCCCAAGGTCACCGCGGCCGCCGGGCTCCGCGGGGCGCGGGCACCTGCGGCGGGGCCGGGGCCGGCGGGGGCAGCGGCGGCTCCGCCAGACGCCAATAATTCATCTTCCATTTTGTGAAATGCCTCCTGATGAAAGAAAGTGCCCCTGAAA
>JADKXX010006031.1:0-40109 GCA_017310255.1 Butorides virescens
CCCCCCGCCGGGCGGCGGGGGCGGCGGGGCCGGGGCGCGGGCGGGAGGGCCCCCCCCCGGCCCCTGCCTAGCGCAGCGCTCTCTAACAAAGGCTCCCGTGCAGCCATTATCGCCGCCGCTACGCTCCTCCGCGCCGCCAGAAAAAGAGTGCGGAGAGCCCCGGGGCGGCCCCCCGGCGCCCGGCCGAGGGCTCGGGGCGGTGGGGAAAGAGGAGCCGGGGCGAAAGCGAAAGGTTTGAGCCCCCTGCGGGGCGCCGGGAAGGAGATTTCCCCCGCCGCGACCCCCCTCCCCATCCCTATGCCGCTTACACGTCTTTCTTCCCTTCGCCGGGGCTCTCCAGCGCCAGCCATATTAATGCCCACAGCACGGGCGGCGCGGCGCGGGGAAGAGGCGATGCAGGGTCCCGCCGCGGGCGCAGCCCCGCCGGAGACACCTTCCCGGGCAGGGGAAGAGCGGCGGAGGCAGAGGCGAAGGGATCGGGGGAGTTTGGAGGCGGCGGCGGCGAGAAAAAAACTGCTTCGCCGGGACAGACGGGCGCAGCGCGCAGGGTTTATCCCTGTCAGATGCTAAAGCGACAGCCATATTAATGCAGAATAAACAGCGGGCACGGCATTGCGCACGGCCAACAACTTTCCCACCGCCGCCAGCCCCACCGAGCCCACCCGGGGGAAAGGGGGCAAATAAAAGCCGAGGGCGCCGCGCGTTTTGCCGTGCGACATTAGGAGGCGGCAGAGAAAAATCCCTGCCCATGCGGGGGAGAAGAGGAGTTAGTCCCGGTGTAGTTGCTGCACCAGCCATATTACTCTCGGCGGCACGGGAGCCCGGCGCGGAGAAACCGGGCTGCACCGGGGACAGGTAGCCCCTCCGCGCCCGGGGGGGGGGTCCTGGCGGGGCAGGGGAGGAGGACGGGGGGCAAACGCTGCGCCTCGCCCGCCGCCCCGCCAGCTGCGCGCAGCATCTGCCCCGGCACCGCCGATCCCCTTGCGAGAGGGGGGAAAGAAAGTTTTGGGTGATTTTTCTGATTTTTTTTTTTAATTAAAAAAAAAAAAAAGACACCCACCTCGGAGGAAGGAAGGAAGGGAAAACAAAAAAAAAATAATAATTTAAAAAAAAAAAAATCCCGGGGCAGGCAGAGCAGAGGGGCGAAGGCGCGGGGGCAGGGCGGGGCGGCGGCGGGGCGGGCAGGGGGCAGCCGCCCCCCGAAAAGTTGCGGCGGGGCTGCACGTACCTGTATTGTTCGCGGTAGTGTGGACAGGAGCTGGAGCGCAGGGCACGACGCGGGGCTCGGCGCGGCTCAGCCTCGCGTTGGCTGCCTACGAGAGCGGCCTGATTGGCTGCGGGGCTCTGCCGTTTAAAACAACCTCCTCGCCCGCTCATTGGCGCGGCGCCTCATGAATATTAAGCGCGGCCGCCCGGCGGTTGGCCGGCGCGGGTGAGGTCATTCATTCAAAACGAGCGCCCGCCGGGGAAAGGGGAGCTCGGCGGCGCGCGCCGGGAGGGGTGCGGGGGGTGAAAAGTTGGCGCGGAGCGGGGCGCGGGGAGCCGGGGGGCGCCGCGGCCGCGAAACAGCCCCCGCCACGTGGTTGCGGCCGCTCGGGGCAACCGGTTGCCCCGTTCGCCGCGGAAGAGATCGGGGCCGTACGCGGAGCCCCTGCGCGCCGTGCGGTGCTCAGCCCGCCCCGCCCCGGCCCGGCCCGCCCGCGCCAGGGGCGGCCGGCGGCTCCGCACGCCTGCCCGCATCGGTGTCCCGTTGAAGATGGGATCCGCTGGGAGAGCAGGGGGGCGGGGGGAGACGCGGAGCCACAGGGACGAGGGACAGCGACGGCTGCGTCCCGGGGAGGGGGTGGGAGCCCCCGGCCCCCCGCGCTGCTCATTGCTGCCCTAAAGCCCTAAGGGCCCGATGCCAACTTCAGTGGCACTGTTTGCAGAGCCGGTTACTACTGGGCATAACAGGGAGGGAACCGAGCCCAAAATAAACGCCGCTGGCCGAGGGATGGAAAAGGAACTTACAGAGCCAGAAACTGCGGGGTTGTTGGGGAGAACGGGAGAGCTTTACCCGCTCGTTCATCAAATAAAACACCAAAACAACAAACTTGAATTGCTATTTCTAACCTACTTCCACAATTTGCTCGGTATTAACTTTCTAGGATTGGGCTGCTGTTAGGCTGACCATACACACGGAAACCTGTAAACACGCCCTTCGGGCTGAAACCAGCCCAGAGTGGCTCTGGGGCCGAGGGAACAAGGGCGCCTTTGGCTCTCTCGAAAGAGCTATTTCCTATAGGGCAGCTGCCAAATGGTTAAACTGGTATTAGTGGCTGACCACAATTGTTAGTTGGCTTGGAAAAAAGAGCTGTTATTTTAAGGCTGGAGCGGTAAGACTCAGAAACCACCGCATGCTGTTATGGGCTGGGCGTAACTGCCACCCTTCGTTCACGATAGGCAGAAGAAACAGTTGCCCTCTTTAAGGAACAGATAGGGAAAAGAAGCCTCCACCCTGGGCTGAGGCGCTGGCAGGCAGCGGGGTTTACCAGATACTGCCCTGTGGAAGCGCTTATAGCTGTAACAACACATGGCCGCAGGTTGTCCTTGCTGGAAGAGATCAAAACAAAATGACTGATGAGACATCGAGGAGTGCCAACCACACCGGCTGACAGATCCACTGGGAAGCATGCAGAATTTCACCCAGGATTTTAGCCAAAGTTCTGCCTGGACTTTTCCCTTAGGGTACACCTCCTCAGCTGGTCTAGCGAGCGCCCAGATCCAGTTGTCATCCATGCACAGAACCGCCGAGGCTTGCAGAGACCTTACACCCGTGTCTTTGGGCTTTCCGAGGCAGATATGGTAAAACCAGTCCTACTAGCCTCTCGCCCTATTTCTACCTTCTAAAACCAAAAGCATAAAACAAGGGGTTCATTCATAAACATTAATGAGGCTACCTGAGGGACTGTATTCTGTAGCATCATCATAAAATAAGACAAGCAATACTACCGCAGGAGAATCTCTTTGTAGCTGACAAACATCCCTCTCGCCTATTTTTAGGGATACTTTAAAGTGTTTCAAACTAGTTGAATAATTAAGGCTTTTTTTCTTGGCTCTGAAGTTGCACAGTTTTTTGATCTGAAGCACTTTCTTCCTCAAACCACAATCTCAATCCTACAGAGCACACCAAGCTGGGAGCGTTACGGAGGCGAGGGGTGGCAGCCCCGATGGACAGGCTTGCTCGGGTGCTTGCTTAGGACAGGCACCTGGCATCGAACGCGCAGTCCTGCTAGTCATCTCCAGAGCATCCCTCCCATTGCTCATATGCCAAGGGAAACATTCCCCGAGACGCTTGTTCTAGGAAGGCCAGGAAAGTTTTGACAGCTGGTCAAGGGGCAAAGGAGATATTTTGGTAGCTGAGAGACAGCTGGGTTGAAGGTTTTGTTCTAGCACTTGCAGCATGGTTTTGAAAGCAGCAGAGGGCTGAGCAGCAAATGGGTGAACATAACCCCCATAGGGAAAGCTTCTACTCACCCCCAGAACTGCCACTGCTGAAAGAAATTCTCCTGCAGTGCCTCTGCCCTGCACATTGCACCTGGCCCCCGCGCCTGGGCGCTTTCCTGCCGTGCACCAAGAAAACAGCCTAGAAAGTTGGCTGAGCAAATCCAACCTTTTGCTCCAACCTCCTCCAGGCCACGCAATCCCCCTTCCTCCCGCACCCCAGCTCTGGCCTTCACTTCACCCCTCCAGGAGCCAAGGCAGCTCACTAACCTAACAAAAAATAAACAAAGCGCAAAATTCAACCTCCTTTTTTGCTGGGTTAGTTTTCTGCTTGGTTAGTGGATTGAACCAGGGTACCAAGGAGTCAGGCGAGCACCAGAGCTGAGGCAAAGGAGGGTGCAGAAGGGTACAGCCAGGAGCAGGAACATGCTCCTAAGAAGCGTGGGTTTGGCAAATTTTAGGGAGTTTGTTTGTTTTAATATTACAGATTACTGTGCATTTATGCTATAGGAAGCATGAGAAGAAAACCAAAGCTAAAAGAAATTTCAGGATGCCTGGCTCTTGGCACAGAAGGTAGCGAGGTTTGCAACAATGCTAGGAGAGCTCAATGTGTAGTCTTGCACCTTCCCTTCAGAAAGTTCTGACCTGATCCCCACCATGATTGCTACAGGCAGGATTTATTTTGCAAACACATGCTATGTTTTTTAAGCAACTGTCAGCCATACCCTGCATTGCACAGCAGGGACCCAGGCCAGGCAATATCTTGAATACAAGGACCCATAGCAAGCAGACAGCTTCCAGTACTTGGAGTACCTTGTTGCTGAGAAGATTGACTGCAAAGTCCCATCCCAGCTGAAGTCGCCAAACACTGAAGGCTTCTGGCCCACACACGTCATGTTGGTGCTGTGCAGGAAACGGCAGAGTTGCCAACAGCTGAGGCCATGTCATTACCTGCCAAGATGGATTGACATCCCCTCTTCAGCTAAAGAAGATAGAACAGGGAGGCTGCTATGAAAAGATCTGGAGCCACCAAAAAGCGTACACAAATACACTTCAAATTCAGGAAAAACATCCATGGTTACAAATGAAATGCTGTCTTCTGCTCTGTAGAGTTACGTGAGGTCTAGAGTAAATTCACCTATTCTTCAGCCAATGGCCAGATCTCATCTGAACACCAGCGACAGCTTGGTGGGGTCGGCCTTCTCACAGCTCTCTCCTGCTCCAGTTGTGTCAGATGGCTACCAAAATCAGCTTCAATAGCTGTTCAGAAACCAGAAGTGCTGGAAAGGACGAGAGCGATAACTGATCTTTGTGGAACACCATACGATGGGTATAGCAAGGAAACTGCATCCTCACCATCACTGATGGGCTCCACAGCTAATCCAGCCAGTCTCACAACGTACCTCGACTATCTCTTTCCCATCAGGGAGACCATGAATGCCTCAGAGCGATCCTGGAGGACAACTGTGTGTAGATTAGTGCTCAAGACCTTTAACAAGCTTCCCGGTCTGAATCCAGACTGTCTTATGTAGAAAGTTAGCCTGACATTAACTTCTGCTTGACCCTTTCCTACTTTCACTGGGAATTTGCTCAGCACTTGGGATGATTTCAGCCAAACAGTTGATTTGAATCGATGTCGTGTCCTTACTGGGTTTGTCCAATAGTGGTTAGAGCGCGTTGTGCTTGTTATGTTGGCTATCTTGACCATGGGTAGCACCACCTACTAATAGCTAGGAAGAGGTTGGTATGAATTCACACACTGAAATTTCAAAGCGTCTCAGTGAATTAGAAACACAGCAGTCATAGAAAAACGTCTAGGGCCTTCGATGTAATGATATCCTCAAAATGAGCTCCTGTGCCTGAAAAGCTTCCCAAACATACATGATCACTTCCAGGAGGAGCAAAACAGTTACCTGGTTCCCATTTTGGGGGTGCAGCTCAAATACACAGCACGCTGCCAAAGCAGTTTCCGTACACAGGAGCTTGTTGGGCTCAGATCCAGCAGCATCACTGGGAATAGCCACAAAAGTTCTTCTGGTCTGTCACATACACACTTGGAGATGTGCTGTTATTTCACCCCATCAGCCTTTATTTTCCAGTCCTGATGCCCGAGTTTCCACCTTGCTATCTGCCAGCTGATGCAGGTATCAGAAAGCCAAGAGAGTTGCGGGGGCAAATAACTACAACGAGGTATTGGGTACCAATACAACATCAGTCCTTTTGCCCTTTACCCAGCTTTGGAATATGTTGAGCCCATGACTGTGTGGTTAAATTAGGAGCACCCATGTTGTGCCCCTGACCACTGCACTGGGGAGTCTATTCGAGGCAAGAAGTACAGGAGGCATCAAGAAATCTCACTGGAAAGCCTGGGGCCATCTGCCTGCTGTTCTCCTGAGCTAAGGAGTAGTTTTCTGAGACCTTCTGGGCCACAGAACGCCGTGGGTCACAGGAAGAACAGAAGTCTCCCAAGAAGAAACATGCTTGCTGTTCACAGGGTGAGGAAGTTCAGGAAAACATTTCTGATAAATATTCAGTTCTAGCAGGTATGCAACTCTGTTCCCACGGAACATTTTTTCAAGCAACCTGGACATATCAACATCACACGCCAAAGATGTGCTCAAGGCCTTGGTAGAAACACCGGAGAGGGGGCTGCCCACGTCTGTCATGGGGGGGATAGAATCACAGAGTCATTTAGGTTGGAAAAGACCTTTAAGATCATTGAGTCCAACCGTTAACCTAACCCTGCCATTAACAGCCACAAGGCAGGCATCAGCAGAAGGGTCCTTTCCACTCGCCCCCCTCACAGCCCTTCCCCAAGGCTGGGACCGGGCTCCCATGGTTCGCAGGCAGCTGAACTCCAGCTCTGCCAAATGGTCCTAGCGCAGACGCAGGGATCCCGGCACATCGTCATATGTTCCTCACAGCGGCGTATCAAACCACCCTGCCCTTAGCAAAGCCGGTTATTCCACTGTGGTCAGTAAGCTGCAGTTTGAGCAGTATAATTACAACTGCATTTGGCGCTTCCACTCCGTCTGGATCGCATCTCTTCACAACCCTTACCCACTGGCAAAATTCTCTAGTGAAGACTTGACCCGAATGAAAAGGCTGATATAAATACATCCGTAGGGTTCTGCCAGCAATTAGGAATGAGGGCGGGGGGAAATCCCTCCTAGGAATCTAACAAAGCCAGGAAACCTTTTTAAGCAGAACCAGCCTATCAGAGTGACAGAGTTGACATTTAAGGTTGGATGGACAATAGCGACGTGAGAAGTGTTAAATGACCTGTTCATCTCAACAGCATATTCATTAGGCTAGTTAGGGGGCTGTTTCAAAAGCCTTCCGTTTGGACCTAGCTTCTCCCATCACTGACCTTCCCCGTTAACATGCAATAGAGATGACGAGGCTCAATTAACCCTTCTCTAAAAGTGTAGTTGAAAGCTGTTTGCAGATGTTTGATTTACAAGAGCTTTTTTTTTTTTTTTTTTAAATCAAGAGTTTGACTTCAGTACAGATGAGCAGGAATCCCTCCACACGAAACCCTCCGAGCCTTACAACACATGGGATTTCCATGCATGGATTTTCCAATGCCCACGGCCTGGGGCTGAATTCCAAGTCCTGTAACTATAGTAAAATACTTGTAATTGCTCACTGGGATCTCAGCCAGTGAGAATGTTTCCTCTTTAACCTATGAAACAAAAAGAATTATCTTAAATACGCGCTGAAAGTAGAAAATAAAATTAGCAATGGTGTTTAAGGAGCTTGCCAGCATGCAAGTTCAGAGAGACAGAGGTTAATCTGATCCCAATTCGACTACGGGAAACCTAATGTTCCAACAATTAAAATATTAGTCCAGATGAACAGGTGAGCCCCCCAAATCCCCCGGTGGGGTGGCACAGCCTGTTGTCCCCTGTAGCCATATCCCATTAAGCTGACACCTCTGCAGGAGTAGGATACACTCCCGGTTGCACACACCAAATTAATTATTGTCAAATGCACTTCATGGGGACTGAGGTGAGAAATACAAGTTAAAATAATTGACATTCATATTAGGCAGCAGTTCAAAACCTCCTTGCAGTATAACCACAGGCAAGATAAACAGAAACTCACGGTTCCCTTCGCAGGTGGGCTCCCCCCGCTTCTCGTCACGTCGTCCCCGCTTGTCTTGGCTTTTTTCTTCCTTTCTCTCCCTTCTCCCCCTCCCGTTCTTGCTTCCCTTCACACCTCGGCCCTGGCTGGCTCCCAGCGCCCGCTGCCAGGCGGCCCAGGGGGTGGCAGGCCGGCGGTTTGCCCCTGCACACCTGCTCCCAGCGCTTTGCCACCGCAGCACAGCACCTCCTACGCTACCAGGCTCCTGGAGATCGCCTGCCCCCCGCATTCTGCCTCCCTGCCTTCCCAGCTCGTCTCTGCTCCCTCATCTAATACATCCTTCCTGCCACAACACGCTTTCTTCAGGCGCCTCCTTCCATGCTCGGCTACCACAGGACCATCTGCTTCCATGTATCTTCTTTTTAAAGAAGCACTGTCCCAAACCTTGTAAACCCCAAGTGACCTGGCGTATGAGCAACAAGCAAAAATTCAACCTTGGAAGGGCGTTTCTGCTTCCATTTTGCATGCAAAGAACCACACTCAAAAATATTAAAGGCACTGAAAAAAAAAACCCAAAAAAAAGGATTTATCTACCTACCCTGCCAAGCCAAATACTAAAAGGAGGAAGACAGGACAACTGGAAACAACCTCTGCAAGTTTCCCATAGCCTTCAGAGGAGATGGAATCTAGATGTAATTTTAAAGGAGAAGATTGTAAGTGTTTTCCTTGCACTTTAATTGGCAAATAATCAAGGCCACATTCAATGCAACGCAAGTTCTTGCAATCACGCTGTGACAGCAGACCAAGAAACTCTATGAGGAATCCAATGCAATTACAACCCAACAGCAGTCCAGCAAAGGGATGGATATAAAGGGAGGCACGACCCCATAGAAAGAAGCCGGCGATGATGCGGTAAGGTGTAGTTCGGACACCGCCCAAGTGACGCTGACGGAAGCAATCAGAAGGGCTGGAGCTGGGACAAGAAAGCTGCCGCTGGATGCATATTTCACAGTCCTGAAATGTTCCTATAGCCCGAGTTGCTTTCAGATCATCAAACAACTGTTCCCAAAACCATGAACACCTTCCTGCACTCAGCAATATCCAAACACAAGCGCGTATCCTTTTCTCTTCGGCCATCCTGCCACCATCCGCATTGCAGAACAGAATTAGGGCAGCCCAGGGCATACAGGCAGGATGATACATGAAAACCACTCACATTCAAAAGAAAGGAGGAGGTGAATGTTCTGCAAGAAGCATAATGTTGGCGCTACGCTGTCTCACCATGTGTTTCCGAATGAAGCTTTGGGTCTGGCCATGGTTTGTAACTTTTAAAGATGGGCTGCCTGTCTCCAGATGCCTGTGTCACCGCCGAGATGGGGAGCGACGTACAAAGTCCTCGGCTAGAGGGAAGGAGGAACAAGTTTTCTCTGCAGGAATGGCGAACCGAGCACATTGCACAGCCCAGCCGTTCCACCCGGCATCTCAGGAAGGTTGAAGATCTGGACGTAAGAAAACAAGGAGAGCACTGGGTGATTCCAGCCTGGTGGGGAAACACCCTGCTAGTATGACAGGGCTTTAAGAGGGGTTAAAAATCTAATGGCCAGGAAAGACATAAACGATATAGGTCCTGCAAAGGCAGAGGCTAAAGATGGTTTTCTTGACCTGTGACCCATGCTACGCTGCTGGGACATAAGATCTCCAAAACTGACCGTAAAGCTAAGAAATGAATACATTGCCAAAAAGCAAGGGAAAAATGCAAATTGAAGTTATAAGTATTTACAGTTTAGGAGAACATTTAATTGGTTGTAAAAAAAAAACCCAACCCACCAGGGTGACACTGCACAAGATGATCCTTGGATTGCCTTCAAAGGGTTAGGTAGGCCTTCGGTCAAAAAGGGAATGAGAAACACTGGCTCAGGAAAGCCCTCAGGGTCCCTTAAGCTTCCCCTGCTCTCCCCCCTGACCTCTCTGTCCCCTATACGTTTTTTCTTCTTATAAATCTGTTCAGAAAATACCGTTTCCTCTTTGGTACCAGTTTGGGGGCTATCACTTCACCATAGCAACAGAGAGCAAACAGCAGCTCGAACAACTGGAAGTTGTTGGCTGGCTCAGGTGGGTGCTCCGGCAGCAGCAGGCTCGAGTGACTCTGCTTTGGGAAAAGCGATCAGTTGCATAATTCTAGATTTAATTCCGCTAAAAGAGAATATACACAATTAACTAAATGCCACCAATTAAACTATCAAGAAGGCAGGAATATTTCCCGTCACTGCACTTTGTATGCAGCTACACTGTAATCAAGGTATGACAGCAGCTCCTGTAGGCACACCAAGCTGCTTTTGAAGTAACTACCTCAAGTCCTGGAGACAGACGTGGACCACAAACCCCACCGGGACAGCGGGGTCCATCCCAGGCTGTTCCCCTGCGTACATCTCTCTGCTGGCATGGACCAAACTGCCAGCGGCGCCTGAGCTACCGGAGCCTGGGGGTGTGAAAGACCAAAAGTCCAGGTCACTCCCAAGCAGTGAGGATGGATCTGAGCTAAGAGACCAGAGCATGAACTGAAGCAGATGAGGCTCAATCCTGCTGCTGGACCACGGAGGTGTCACACTCAGCAGGACAGCAGGGTGACGAAGAAGGCAACAGGATGATGAAGCAAGGAAGGAGAGGAAGGGGAGCGTCGCAAGGCGTGGCTGGGACATACACCAATATCTTTACATTACTGAAAAGCACAGGAAAGTCATAGACTGTGGCAAGGTATCCAGCTCAGGTTGCTACCCCCAGGTGCTTACGTCTGTCCTTGATGATGTGGAAGGAACAATTTATCTGGGGAAAATTTAATAATAAAAGGCGTAGATTTCTGCCAAGCGCTCCTGAATTCATCGCCTTGCTTTACATTCATTGAACATCTGCTTTGTTAACATATTTAATCCCCATTTTGCATAGGAGTGTAGGGACGTTACACTGAGTGAATAGCAAATGTATTTACAGTGAAATTGGTTTTAAAATTGTATAACTTGCGTGTGCACGTATCCCTCATAGACACACACATATGTATACATACATACATAAAGAATCACTTTACAGCTAGAGGAAGGTGAACTTCCCCAAAAAAATTTGCAACTATTTCAATTTTCTTTTAGGTTTGTTAACCCATTTCAGTTTAAAAGACATTGTCTATTGAGATCGGGGTGTGTATTGAATACCTATCATCAAAGATTCCACTGAAGTCAATTAACTTTTTTTTTTAATTACAACTTCTCATATCAAGACAAAGGTGTTTGATAAAATTCTTCCCAAATGTCTCAGATTTGTGCTTTTCCCCAACTAGAAGTAGACGCCTTTAAAAGAACAACAGCTTCAATCACAAAAGACAAAGATACTGAAAAGATTAAAACAAAATAAAAATCAAAAACCTGCCGAACTTCCTTCCCTCTGTCATCAGAGGCAGCACATTTTCAGGCTGTTAGCAGCAGCCCCGTGTATCTGGCATTTAAAAATATCCAAATAGCTTAGACCCCGCACAACCCTTGCTGTTCTTTAATTTATACACTACTGCCCAAATCCTGACCCCCAGTTACAAAACCCCACTGAAGTCACTGGAATTTCGTAGATGAAATTCTGGACAGGATTCAACTTTGTGTTGCTTAAGGATAATTGGCCCATAGTACATGGGCTGGTGGGAGATGGGTTGGTTTTTTTTTTTTGCAGCACTGCATAAACTGATGAGATAAAAATTTAGTAACTAAAAATGTTTTTCAGAATCCCATTTTCCTGTGAAAAAAAAAAAGTGTAATTATATGGAAATGGCAAAGTTATTTGGTCTTACTGTGAACACGATAACTGTGGTCTCTGGGTCGTCTTGTGCTCTTTCTGTCTTTCCATCAGCTCATTTGTTTTCCATGTGGCTGCTTGTATATATACAATTGTCTCTGGTTATCATATGCTGAACATGATTGTTACGCGCTCAGATTTATTCCCAGCATGAAAATTATTTGAAAATGGGTGGAATGAGGGGGAGAAACACAGCCATCATTTGAGGAACTCACACAGTAGAGTGCTCAAGAGCTTCCTTTCAGATTTGCCTTCCCTGCCAAAAAAAAGGCATTGTTGCGGTGACAGCCAAGAGGCGTGTGTTACAACAGGAAAATCATATGGGATGCAAAATTAAAATCTCAATCACAGGTGAAGAATCAAGGCAGCGGAGGTGTGTACAGACAGCATTGCTCTTTTCTCCCTGCCTCCTAGAAAAAGTTGTGAATGCCTTGCCCGTACTGAGGCGATTCCCTAAGATGGCCAATGCCTAAAGCAGGGTAGCCCAGCACCCCCCAGCACCGTGTCCTTTCTCAGCACGGTGCAGCGTTGGGCCTCGTTTTCACAGCATCACAGGATGGCAAGGGTTGGAAGGGACCTCGGGAGATCATCCAGTCCAACCCCCCTGCTAAAGCACCCAGAGCAGGACATCGTCCAGGCGGGCTTTGAATATCTCCGGAGAAGGAGATTCCACAGCCCCCCTGGGCAGCCTGTGCCAGTGCTCCGTCACTCTCAAAGTAAAGAAGTTCTTCCTCACATTCAACTGAAGCCTCTTATGTTTCAGTTTGTGCCCATTGCCCCTTGTTTCGAGCAGGAGAGCAGTGACCCTGCAGACACCAGATAGCTTTGCTGCACCGAGACCTGCCTGTACGCCACCAGCCTGGGTCCTGTCGGGTCTGCAACTCTAGAGCAGCTATCGCCCACCTGACAAACTGTTTGCCACCCCTCGGGAGGCGCTTGGCCCGCATCTGCAGCGGGGGCAGCAAGTGGGAGAGGTCACCCCTTCCACCAGGGCAGCAGCCGGCAGCCCCTTCCAGCCCCGAGCTCACCAGCCAGCACGGCCGGACCTACGGCAGGTCTTACCAGTCCATCCCATCAAAGGAAGAGCACGGCTTGCCGGTGCCCCAAGCCAGCGTGGCCGTGCTGGCGGGTTTCTGCAGCATGGCTCGAGCTCCAGCGTGACTTGGACGCCGTGTTACGGTTTCCGCAGAGGCGTGCGGGGGCTAACGCCTACACTCAGCTGAGGATTCGGATCATGCCCAATGACAATTTAAGGACAAACTTGTCAAGCCCGTGCAGATCCAGATAGGAATCTGGTGGGATTTCTCCATGCACAGACCACTGTATTTCTGAATGGCAGCTTATGCTCCTCAGCTTCCTCTACTCCCCGCTACTCAGCATTTCTCCCCGTTGTAGCAATTCTGGCCGACAATGCTCGGTACTACTTACCCGCTTTGGATAATCACACCCTTACGGTACCTCTCGCAGCCTAATGTTTTACAATGAAATCTGAGAAGGTCTGAATAATCCTAATAGCAGTTCGGCAGCGGCACTCGCACAATTATTATATAAAAGGTAAGTGTGCTCCTACCAGCTCTCCATTTAAATTTATAGTGATTGGTTCCATAAGGTAAGATGGTAAATGAAAAAAATCCCCCAGCCTTCATTTAAGAGGTTTATAGTAAATAAAAAATGCCGAGGGCTGTGCGTTGGCCCCCAGTCTGTCAGCTCTCTGTGCAGGAAGGGGATTCAGGCTCCCTTTCCCAGGCACGCATAAAATGCCGGGTGATATACGGCTCTGCTCCGCGAGGAGCGAGGCTGCAGCGAAAGCCAGAGGAGCTCAGGCTGCTGGTCCTAAGGAAACCTTCTCTGCAAATGTGGGCTGGAAGGGCCGAGGCAGAAGCCACCTGCACACTCCAGCAGCCGGCTTTCCCAGTACACACCAGCATCTTTTTGGGGCTTGGCGACGCGCTGTTTCCCAGGTACAAGGCAGCGTGGAGCTGAATCCCTGATTAATTCCATACACAGCACCCTTACCGTATCGAACAAAGGCTGGCAACTCTGTCAGATGTGGCAAGTGCCGTCTGAATTATTTTTTTTCCACAAGGAGCACAGACCTTGAGAAGGTTTTTAAACTATCTCCAGAGACTAAAGGCTGCTCTGTTGTTCTGAATTTAGACTTCTGGGAAGAGAGGTCTTCACTCATGAGATTTTAATTTCAGTAGCTGCACGAGAAACTTTAGAAAACGCACCTGGGGTCTGATCCTGACTCTTACTGAAGTCAAAGGCCAAATCCTGTGCAAGTTAATGGGAAGAAAGGTGTGATTCTGCTACATAAAGCCAGGCGCCTGGAGGATGCTCAGCCTTATCCTGCTGTAAAGTCCACGGCTCCTGGGTGAAAACACCGAGGTGCCTGCTCCTCCGTGCTCCTCCTGCCTGAAGCCACCCTGGCAGCCTGCAAGGGCCCCTCCTGCCCCTCACCACGAGAGCCCACACCACAGCCTCAGGAGGAAGAACAGCCAGTGCAAGCCACGCTGTCCCCAGTTCTCTGTACACATGGAAGGCTTTGGAAGTCCTGATCAGCGAGAACCACCCACGGCTGCTCCCCCAGGCCAGCTCCGAGAAGGGTCTGGCAGCTGAGTCCATCACCACAGGCACCAGAGAGGTCTACATCACCTTTCCACTCCCTGCATCACCTTTACATTGCCTGCACTGCCTTCATGCTGCCCAGACCTTCCTCCCTTGCCATGAGCCTGCCATTGCTGCTCCTGGTGAGGAAGGGCGGGCAGATCCTTCAGTTTTTCACGCCTTCATCAGGCTGTTTCTCCAACGGCACTCTACACCCTTGCACTGCCACGGTGTACTGACCAAGGGCGTGCCCCAGCAGGCTCCACCAGCCAGACTGGCCACAGCTGCTGGATGGGATGTCTCGGAATCTGCCCCTACATGGAGCCTGGCCACCAGGACCCACTGGGCAGAGCCCCCGGCCCACGTGAAAGCTCAGGAACAGGTCAGCAGATGTTGGGATCAGCCAAGGGGAACTCACTCATTGCCATCAGGGAAGACTATTCTCTCCCCCAAGACATCCCGTGGTTTCGCAGAGCGGCACCTGGGCTAACAAGGACTGGCTCAGCATCAAGGAGCCAGACGTGAATGGAGGAGTCCATAAGTGCTGGCTGGGAGAGAGAACCAACGTGTCTGACCCCACGAAGCTCAGTTTTTCCACTAGTTTAGCAACTGCAGTAGGTTCCAAACACCTTGTTTTTGTCTGAAGCTGCTCCTGATGGTGGCAGGTCAGGGGAAATGCTGGCCTCTCCTTCCTCCCTTCACCACATCTCTGAGATGGTGCAACCAAGAGGACTAAGAGCCATCATCCACCCGGGGCCCAGCCTGTCCAGAGCAGCGGGGTTTCTGGAGCACCCCCCGGGCTCTGCTGCAGCCCTCCCGCAATGAGTACACACAACTGGATACCGCTGCATCGGTGTGGGATGAATCAGGCCAGCCAAGAGCACACACCCTAACAAGGAGGAACGAGTCTCCCCTGTTTTCCCCTCATGTTTCTCCCCATCTGTTTCCTCCTTAAAATAAATAAATGAACGTGCTGGTGGCTGAGCCTTGACCCTACACAGCCCATACTACCCACAGGTCCCTGCTGCTCCCCGGCGAGGCCCCTCTCCCCCAGAGCTCTGACCTGGCCTCCCTAACCCTGGTGCAGCCTTTCCCCTCGCACACCCACCTAGGGGATATTGCCTGTCCCCTAATTTGCTGGGATTTCACAGCAAGGAATGAATGCCAGTGTCTCTATGAGGGGGCAAAGGGCCACCAGCCATGCAACATCCAGTGATGGATCCCAGCTCCTGGCATAGCCAGCCGTGGCTGGTGTCTACCTGACTTTGGTAACGTATTTCAAGGCTCACCCCACACTTTGTGAAATTCCCCCCTCCCTACAAGAGGGCACACAGTGGAACCGGCCAGTTTGCATCTCTCAAGTCAC
This sequence comes from Butorides virescens, assembly GCA_017310255.1. Taxonomy (NCBI): domain Eukaryota; kingdom Metazoa; phylum Chordata; class Aves; order Pelecaniformes; family Ardeidae; genus Butorides; species Butorides virescens. The sequence goes on from JADKXX010006031.1 coordinate 15,374, forward strand.
ACCGGGGGGTCAGTGGTGAATCCAAGTGCAGGAAGGGGTCTGCCAAACTGCATTGGTAAATCCCTCAGTGGGAGAAGTTATAGTCCCCCCCTCCCCCTGCTTACTGGATCTCTAGCATCAGGGGCTTTACACTCCAGTGGCACGCTCCCAGTGTGCCTTGCACATCTGCTGAACTAAGGTAAAACCGGACACTGCAGAGCTGTGATTTATATCACCAGGGTAAGGCGCTGCCGGCGCGGTCCCTCCCTGCCGCGGGAGGATGCACGCTGCCTTCTGCTCTTCCTCTCCTCATCCTGCCCTTGCCATCACCGCACAGCTGCAGGGGGGAGGCCTGCGAGGAGGTTGTCACCGCTCCTCCTCCCTTTTGCAGCCCCCCGACATCCCAAGGCGTGGGGCTACTGTGCTACCCCGCAAAGGCACCAGGAGGAAGAAAGGCCCGGGCACCCCCGCTGCGCTCCCCGCTGCACGGTGCCCCCGGACTGCGGAGCTGCACAGGCAGCTTCACCTTTCTCAAGCACAAACTGGATGCTTGAATTGCTCCGCCAGAGCTGGCCAGCCAGCTTGGCTGCAAGAAGGGTTAACTCGGTGGAAGAGGGCAGAGGAACGAAAGGCCTTCCTCCCTCCATTCGTCAGGCAACAGGTCACACATGCTTGCAGACAGATCCCAAAGCCTGTCTCTGCTCTCACATTTCCTCTCTTCCTTTCCCTGACGCTTTCCTGACACATCTTCTTGTGCACTTTGCTCAGCTTTCGAAGTAACACTCCTCCCTGCTTGTTCTCCTTCCCACTCCTTGTCACTGGAGTCCTGTTGCTGTCATCACACTCCCATCAGACTTCTCCTTTCAACTGCGTTTCCACGCTGTCTCTCCCAACTGTCACACACGCTTCTGGTTCAAACATCTGTTCCTCCCCCTCCCAGGGAAGTTACTCCAAAACATGCTGCTTTCTGTCTGAATGGCAGGAGGGACAGATTTGGTCGTACACGTGGCGCTCCACAACCACCCGTGCTGCCGAGCGAGAGGCTCCTCTTCTGCGATTTGGTCAGGTCGATTCCCAGGGCTACGGGCTCAGCCCCTCCTTGTTCTGCCAGGATGAAGAGCGAGAAGCCTGTTTCTTGCATCCCACCAGCCCAGCTGCTCAGGGCTAATGGCCTCTGCTGTGCAGGGAAGCAAAAAAGAGGGATGCTTGCTACCCCGCACAGAAGGAAGGTCTGCACCATCGTTTTCTGTAACGGGGTAAATGGACGCCCCTGCAAGAACACCTCGACTCAGGGGTGGTACAGGGAGGCCACACGTCCCGCAGTGCCAGCAAGGGACTGACCATTTTCAGGAGCCATGTGACTACCCAGCGCCTCATGGCTAGTGTCGCCCGACGGTCTCAAAGGGCTTGTGCCGTTGCATGGCGAGACTCAGGCTGGTGCTGAATACGGACATAGGGGCTAACCCAGGCAGTGTGCCCAGCCAGGTGTCCTGCACAGTCTGTGAGCATCTCGAGCATCTCGGGGCTCAGAGGTGGAGCGCGTTTCCAGGTCTCTGCACAGCAGGTCCCGCTCCCTGCACGCCCAGCTCTGCTAGCGGCCCTTGAGCCGCCCAGCCTCACCAATGCCATGAGGAGGCGGGGGAGCGACTGGGGGGGGGGGAAAGAACAACTGGTCTCTGGCCTCCTCCTTGCTCTGTCCCCAGGCACTGGCTGAAGGTGAGGCCGTCATGCAAAAGCAATGCCTCAGCAGCATTACTGTCTCCAGGCTTGGAAAGACAGAAACCCAAAATCTAGTTCTGTGCAAAACCTCAGAGTAGCAAATGACATTCCAGACCTTGGGTCCTTCTGTCTTTCTCCAAAGCATTTGGTGTCACTCAGCAGAGACAGCGACCGGAGCCGGGAGGGGTCTCTGGTCACACTTCACCCAGAGGGCGGACTGCACGCCCAGGCTGTACGTCCACCATCGCACCAGCAACGGCTCCTTTGACGCCTCCGCTCAGCCATCCCCACCGGCTGGGTATCCGCTGCCAGCAGGTTCCCATTCCCCAGGCACACCACATGCGAGTGCCCGAGGATGCTCCACATCCATGGCAAGCCTCCCAACAAACGGTGCAGCTGGTCACGAACCGCTTGGGTTAACGTAGGTGAAGCGGCCAGCTCCTCTATTAGTGCAGTCACTGAGAGTCCCTCCTTTCATAGGGAAAATTGGTCCTTCATGGGCTTCAGGCACATCCTCAAACCAGGTGTCAGAACTTGGAGAAGAAGGTTCAGAGAGTTTTTGTTACTGGCATTAAGTTCTGCCCGTAGATGCAACCCCGGTGAAGAAACCAAAATGCAGTTTCTATTCTATTCCCTTTTCAGCTGCTTATAAGTTTCTCAAACAGATTCCTGTTCAGGGTGAAATGTTCAGTGCTTGGTCTCAGCTCAGAGATGATTTCTTTTATTTCCCCCTGCAGGAACTGTGAGCAAAATACTAAATGCAGTAGATTTGGAGTTTGGGGAGTGCGAGCAATCAGATATTTCCCCCTCGTTCCCTCTGATACCATATGTTCCAATTGGAAATTTTACACTTGCATACTGGTAACTGGTAAATGGTGGAGATGATAGACTTCAAATGTTCTCATTGAGAGGCAGAAAACAAACCCAAATTTAACAAAATAATTGGTTCGATACTGCTAAGATGAGTTTAAAGAATTCTGATAATGCTTTTCCCTTCCCCGGTGTCCCAGGAGGGACAAGTACACACGTTTTATTTTAATCTATGTGCTATAATTTTAAGGATAGCTGACACAAGGTGGTCTTTGTTAAGATGTATCTATTTGCTTTGAAATCCAAAGAAGTTCAGCGCTTACAGGCTGCCAGAAATCACAGACCTATTATTCAAGGAACTTCTGAGCTCTGCTGTCAAAACCATCAGAAGTCTGTAAGCTGCACAGCTCCCATTCAATGCACTTTTGTGCTCATTTGCAAACTCTATGGTGGGATCACTTGGAGCTTTATTCCCTTCAACCCCAAACTCTCTTGAAACTAAAGGCAGAGAAGGCAGAGAACCCCAGTCTTCTTGTAATGGCGTGTTTGGAAACCCAGCCTTCCAGAAGCAACAGCATCCTACTCATCCTCACCCTCAGTATCAGCTGGGTCACCTCACATGTCACACACTTGTTTTTGTTTTTCCTTCAAAGTCAGCCCCGCAAACCCCACGCAGGCTTTGGATAACCTGTTCATACTCTACGTGTTGGTATAAATACAGAAGTTGTAAGACACAGTCAATGAACGGGAAGCACAGGTCCTTCCCAATGACAAGCGCTCAATCATTATCAAATTCATGTATGCACATAGGTGGTTATACACATTCCCTGTTCCAGGGGCAGGTTTACTAAGGGGATGTAGGGAGGCAATATCCCTCCGTCCCTTCTCCCATCACCACTGCATGGCATGGATGTCCTTTTGTACGTGGCTGGGGAGCTCCCGAACCTCTGCCCAGCCCGTCTTGCTTCCCCCGTGGTCCTGCTTACAGCCGAGAGCCGTTCCGACAGCTCCCACGTGTTCAACAACTCGGGCAGCAGAGCACTACCAAACCAGCCTCGCACAACAAACCAGCACACAAACCCACCCTGTTTGGGCAAGGAAGACCCGTGACCTGGAACTCACCGGACACAAGGGCTGGCAGCCCATCGAGGAGGCAGAGGATGGCCCAGCAGCCGCCTGGAACGCAGCGAGAGATGAAACCTCCTTGGCAAGCAGCTCCCAGCCCGTCCTCTGCCCCCACAGCATCCAGCACCAGCCCGCTTCACATCCAGAGCTCTCATCCCTCTGCTCTCTCATAGTTATGTACCTTAATGATTCCTGATTGTTTCTCCAGTCCCACCTGCAAGCAAGGAAACCCCCACGCCGCCCTGCTAACCCCACGGGACGGCTGCGGGTCCTTACACCGGTCTCACAGCGTGGTGATTCTATTAAGTGCTATGGAATTAATCTTGATTTATGCCAGTGTGAGGGAGAGAATAATCAAGTCCTGTCTCCTCACTTTCTGAGCTACTGGTACTGCTCTGATCTTCTTCATACTTTGAAGTGCTTTATTCCGGTCAGGTTGGTGGAATTACTTTGCTTCTGTATCCTTAAGCTCTGGTCATTCTCTGCTGTAATTCCTTGCAGTGGCTTCTGGAAAGGTGTTTTTCTCCCTCCACTCCCCACAATAAATGAGTTTGTCACTTGAAATATACTGCCAATGTGTTACACGTCCCACAGTGTTTGTGGTTATATCAGAAGTGTTTGTTTATAGCACCATAATTCAGCAATATCTTGATTACAGGAGAGATGGTGTTGTAACTCACTGTGGCTAAGAGAGAATATTATTTTTCTTTTCCTTTAATACAAAATGTTGATTTTCAGTCAATACACTGAAAGAAAAAAAATGCAGTTGTTGCCCTAGTAACCAGCTGCCTTGTAAACCGTAAGATGTTAGGAGTACAAGGTGTTAATTGTTCCAAGTGCTGCTTGTGGTCAGGGATAAAAGCTAGAACGGGAGAGATCATAAGAAACATCTGGGAAGATAAAGTCAGCTGGGCTCCGCTTGCAGCAAGCCGAGACAACGGCAAGGGGAGAGAGCAGGCGAGGAGAAGTAACGTTGCCACCGGAGGAGCAGAATGAACCGAACCGTGGCCACGTGCGACCGCGGCCCTGAGCGAAGCCGCCGAGAGCCCCGCACGCTTCTGGGAGCCCGGCAGGTTTTTACCGGGCACGCTCAGCGTTCAGCACCTCCGCCGCCAGACAGAGCAGCTTTTCCTGCCGCTGTGCATTCCCTCCTCCTGACCAGACCCGTCTCCGTTTCCCCTTCTGCTCCGTGTCCTGGGCTTTCCGTGTCCTGGGCTTCCCCTGTGCCACCCAGCGTGAATTGACGCCTGTCCTGCAGAAGGTGCCACCACCTCTCTGCCGAGCGTCTCCTCCGCTGGGGCAGGCCAGGGCAGAGCACCCTCCCCATCGCACCCTCCCCATCGCACCCTCCCCGTGCTGCTGCCCCACCGAGCACCTCTGGCTGTCGGGCTCCTCGCCCGGCTCAGCACGCGCCCCCCGGGCTGCTCCGGCCACGCGCTCGGCCCGGCCGTGCTGTCTGCCAAGCAGGGGGAGCGGTTGATTGCCCGGGGGTTGGACTGAACTCCAGAAAGCATCCGTGCCTCGGCCCCAGCCTCCTGCGAGCCAGAGCCCCCCAGCTCCGGCAGGCTGCACGCTGGGGCTGGGACAGCAGCACCAGAGGGGCTCCTGCTGCAAGAGGCCTCCAAGGGAGAACGACTGCACCAGGGCTTCTCTCCCATGTCTCCCCCTCTCCCGGAGACGAAAGCAAGCTGGCGAGGCAGCCGCTCGTGCTCTACAGCATCTGCCACCTCTGCCTTCCCTCCCCCCCCAGCCCCTGCAAACTGGAGAGCAAAGATTAATCCTGCTAGGTCTGGAGGAAAGTTTTCTACTTTAGCCCTTTTTAGCCATTTACCTGCTCTGGATGCCCACTGAACCTGCTGGTATCTGCATTCCCTTAGGAAATAAAGGCCAGGAGCACAGAAAAAGCAGCATATTTATATGCTAAGCCCCTCCCAGGGGCCGGGTTATGCTAATGAGGGAGCCGCTGTCCCAGCATGGTACATGGGTTACATATAGACGAGAGCAACATATGGAGAGGAGGGCTCATGTTTGGCACGCTGCCGCCTTCCCCGGCACGCGCGGCTGGGGGGGTCAGGCCACGCATTAGCCACCGGCACTCAAGAACAGAGGGGCAAGGCCAAGCTCCCGCTTGGACCCGAAGATGAAAAGGATGGGACACCAGGATTGGTGCCCCCTTGGCCTCCAGTTTCCAGGGCTATATTCCTGACGTCTCATTAACTTCTGGGTGGAGTTTTTCCCCCTGTTGTTTGTATTTACTAACTCTTGGTGTTTATACTTGGCAATAAAGCCACAGATCCTTGAGGTCCCTTCCAACCTAGGATTCTATGATTCTATGATCACAGCGAGCCGCACCACAAGGCCCTGTACGCCATCTAATGACGCGCCGCACTGGTGATGGAGACCACATCTAGCTACGCGATCTTCATATCAAATTAGAGGTTTATTTTCCTTCTCTTGCTCCCCCTGGTACAGTTGCCTGTGATAACGCAGCCGTCTCCATCTCAGCGCAGCTTAACGCAGCCCTCTGCCGCTGACCGGGGCTGGGACTTCTGCCATGCATCCTTTACACTAAGAAAACACAGTTTGAGCGAATAAAGCTGAGAAACCGTGAATTTTTCCAAGCGGAGAGTGCCTGGGCAGCACTTCACATAGCAGAGCTGCACTTAAACTGGGTTAAACTGTGGGTTAGACTGCAAAAATAAAGATGAATGAGTTTGGCTAGGTAATTAGATAATAAAATTGAAGGCTCTGGAGTTTAGCCCAGGAATATAATCCAGTATATGTGGCTGGCTAGCCTGCTCCCTCTCCCACGGCTAGCAGCGCCGTCTTAACCTAGCGAGGAGATCTGCCCTTTCCATGGAGGCCAAAGACGTTTGGGTAGCACAGCCCGCGTGCTAGCACCGGATCGGAGGCGCAGGATCAGTCCTGCCCCCTGCCAGCCTCCCAGCACCCAGATTTGCTCCCCCTGTGCGAGGCCGGGCTGCAGAGAGGTGCGGCAGGACCCGAGGGGGGCTCGCCTGCTGCTACCGCAGTACCCCCAGCTCTGCCCAGCAGGTCAGCCCCCACCCCAGGGAGGCTTTGCAGGAGGCTCTGTGTTTGGCAGGAGGACAGGGAGGGTGTTTAGGGGCTGGCAACCTGGCTGAGAGCTTGGGGGCTTCACACAGCAAATTTGGACGGGTGCAAGGGAGAGCTCTGCTCAGGGCCCAACAGGGTAGAGCTGGCTCAGGCTCAGAGATATGTTTGGACAGAGCTGGACCTAACTCTCACGCAGACCTCGTTGTGCCAGTAAATACTAACGTGGCTATGTAGAGTGTGGTGTCTAAAGGTGGAAAGGGCAGCAGGGCCAAGCCAAAAGGAAAACCAAGGTTGGTTTTGCTTTCTGGAGCGACTGCTTTCCTACATTCAGCTTTCAGACCGCTGCAGAACTGAAAAGCAAAGCAGAGGCAAGTTCTCTTTGACTTGGGAAATCCTTCAGAAATAAAGCAAAGCCGTTTTGAAAGGCAGACTTTGTCAGCTGCCCTATTTTTAGGATCGACTCCTACAGGTCCTTCCTTCAATGATAGCAGTTTTGCCTGAGCAATGACTAGGGACTGCAGGATTTAGGCTTTTAATAAAGCAATTGTGTAATTAAAAATAAATGGGTCTCTAGTGTCACTATTTAAAAGAAAAGAAAACTTAGATCAAATAAGGCATTTCTTTCTTTTTGGTTTAGTCTGCTTGGATCATGCAGAGCTTTAATGACGCAGTCACAAATGTTGTATTTAAAAGGCCTCTTAGTTGCTGAGAGGAGCCCCAGGAGAGGGCTATTAACTGGCCAAATTAGGCTATTTATTTTTGTGAGTTTTGCAAGTTTGAAAAAGAGAGGCACATTTTCACTTAGGAGAGTGATATTTCAAATAGGTCACAGGAAACTCTGGCAGGCGGGGAGCAACGCAGAGCGTCAGTAGGAAAACATTAACCAGAGACATTTTGCAAGTGCAAGTCGACATTTGGGTTCCTAATGGCTTCTGAAGTCCATTCAAAAATCTTTTCAGTGGATGTAAAACAGGGGCAAGGCACCGCAGCTGTGCAGGAGCCCTGGCCTAATCCTGAAAGCCTTAAAAACGGCAGAGCTGTGCTGGCGGGTGCTGCTGCGAGAGAACCCGGTGCTGCCAGCACAGCCGATGGGCTCGGGGGTGTTTGGAGGAGATGGACTCTGCCTGTCGGTTGGGAGACAGCTGATGCTTGCGCAGATGGCCGGTCAGTCCTGAAATTTCACCGCACCTTTCCCTCCTCCAGCTTTGATTTTGATTCTTCAAGCAATCAATGAACTTCATTTTCCTCTCGCATCCTCACAGCCCAGAGCAAATCGGGAGCAACCTCAGTAAATCCCGCAAAGCAAGCTGCACGCACACCTTAAGAATCAGGCCCAACACTTTTTACATGCATGAGGCTGGTTGGAAAAGGTCCTTCCACACAACCTCGACGGGCACGGCATGTGCTCAGCAGTGTCACACCAATTCCTCCTTTTCACGTTTGCCAACAGAATCAAACAACTTAAAGTCCACTCAGGAACGATTCACGTGAAGTTAGGTGGGAGGAGCGGCCCATCACCCGCTGCCCACAGCAGCTCAGGGTGAAGCTACGCAGCGGCTAAAGCGGCTCCGGGGCAGCGCTGGGTCCTGCCCCTGCTCCAGCAGGGCTGGGGGCCCTGAGGTTGCCGCCACACAAGCGACAAGAGCACCACTGCATCCACACGCGATGGGAAGGCTTTGCAGGACCAGGATCAAGATGAGAAAATTTTTCAGCCTGAAGAAGAGAAGACTGAGAGGGGATCTCATCAACACATAGAAATATCTCAGGGTGGATGTCACGAGGATGGAGCCAGACTCTTCTCAGTGGTGCCCAGCGACAGGACAAGGGGCAATGGGCACAAACTGAAACATAAGAGGTTTCAGTTGAATATGAGGAAAAACTTCTTTACTTTGAGGGTGACAGAGCACTGGCACAGGCTGCCCAGGGGGGCTGTGGAGTCTCCTTCTCTGGAGATATTCAAAGCCCACCTGGATGAAGTCCTGTGTAACATGGGTGACCCTACTTTTGCAGGGGGGTTGGACTGGATGATCTCCCGAGGTCCCTTCCAACCCTTGCCATTCTGTGATTCTGTGAAAATGAATGATATGATAAGACATTAAAAAGCAGTGTTCCTAGGAAGCGATGTCTATGGGTTCCTCTGGAAGGACTGTAAATCCACCAGTCATGCAAGTCCTAAACCAAAACCAAAGTTAAAGTAACCACACACCTATTAGAGCAACCTTTCTCTTCCTCAAGTTTTTTTCCTGTATAAACCAGTTAATTGAGGACCCAGAGGGCGGGTACGTCCGAGGCTGTGACTGTCACATCAGCGCTTTGGTTGGTGAATAACAAATCTCTATCAAAACACCCTTCCCTGACTGTGGGGGGCCGGGCTGTCAGTATCGCATTCTCTGGGTAACGAGGGGAGATGTGGGCGCTTTGTGCCCAGCTTTTCCACAGGACTGCAGGTTTTTACAGCACAGACGAACCAGCATTTTATTGGACTGGAATGAGGGAGCTGGCACTGGAGCGAAGGGAGCTGAAAGGGAAATACGGAGCACGCGACTTCACCGAAATCCTTGTCAGTCGATACACAAAATGTCACGCGGACCCGACCCCTAGCTTTATCCTTCCCGTAATTGTTGTACCCTGTCCTACCAACATAAACCAACCCATCCACCCTGCACAAAACCCAGCCGAAACCAGGAGCGATTCCTGGCACAGTGAGGCCACGGGCTGGGCTGCGAACACCACTGTATGCTCAGCAAGAGAAAACCCGGGGCAGAGGGGGGGGTCCCCCCAGCCGGGCCATGGAGGAAACCCCTGCTCCAACCTGCGCGTGTGACAGGGCAGGCGTTAAAGCCCCCGCTCTTTTGCAGAGGCGAGGAGGGAATTTATAGGGGCAGGGAAAGGACAAACGCTTCGCTTGTCCATTTGGCATGAAAGGAGCTATAAATACTGTGCTAATTGTCTCCAGGAACCCAGGACAACCTCTGCCCTGACTCACAACCACACGCTGTCCCTTTGGACTTTGCTGAAGCTATTCGGCTTGCAAGTCACCATCTCAGCTGGCTGAATTGTCTGTTATGCCCATTAAAAATACCCTAGCCAAAGCAGCCCTTCCCAAGGAGATGCGGAGGCTGGTTCTCCGTCTCAGACAAACCTGCTGAAGCTCCAGTTTCCCCCATCGCCCGGCTGTACGGTGCTGTTCTCCAGCTGGACCTTGCGTCGGCCCCAGTGTGGTAATGCCTCCAGACCTACTCTTGCGTATTAGCTTAGCCCAGCAGTATTTATTTAGCAGATAAAACTTTGATGCTGCTCCTGCAGAAATAGTTTGCAATATCTTAACAGGGCCATAATATTAGTCAAAAACATTTCTCATGTGCCCTCAAATGTTTGGAGTGAAAGAAGCAGCAGATGCCAAAGGTCTCAAAGCAAATTGAGTCCTTATGAGAAGTTAACCATTAGATAAAGGATGAGGATGAGGTACTGTAAACCACTCTTTCCTCCAGGACCTTGCAGCTCACAGCGTGCTGTGTATAACACGTGCAAGGTTACTGCTTAAAACAACTAAACATGGGTCCAAGCCCGACACAAAGAAATAATTCACCATTTTCCCATGGATGGACACAAAGCAAACCACGCTGTAGTGCAGTCCCAGGACAAATAAGTGTTTCTTGACCAATGCCCCTAAGTAAAATGCCCCACCGCCTGCCTGGCCAAGACGGGGCTTTCAGGAAGACCTGCAGGGATTTGGGTCACTCTTGATTTCCCTGAACCACCAGCTCCCCGCCAAGGCGCCGGGGCACCTCGTCCCACTGCTCCCCTCCGAGGCATGGCCACGGGCAGCAGCTCCCACCGACACCGGTCACAAAATGCCATCTCCCGGCCCCGCTGCCATGCCGGGGGGCAAGAGGGGAGGCCCCGCCGGTGGCCAAGTTGCCTTCCCCAGCGAAGGGCAGCTCCTCGTGGCGGTGGGGGGCTGGCAGTGCCCACCACAGAAACCTCTCCCTGGCCTGTTTTCTTTTTGTCTCTGTTTCGCCATTCAGGAAAAAGCTTCTGTCACAACAGCTGCTGATTCATTTTCTGACTTGGTGCCGAGTGTGCCAGACATAACATTCGTTTGCTGCCAAAGTGGTAAAAACAATGACTTACCAGCTCATTTTTCTTCATTTGATTATGTTTGGGGGGGGGGGGAAGAGGGGGAGGGAGAAAGGAAATTTAATTAAAATTAGATAAGGAGAAGAATAAATCCACCGAGATGCAAAGAGCAACGCTCTGCAAGGCAGGAAAGGGGTGAGCATCTGAGGCGCTGCGGGAATACCCATCGCCGAGCAAAGAAGAACAAAGGGGTCTATGGTCCATGGCAAGGGACTCTGTGGTCACTTGCTGCCCTTCACCAACTTCTCTCTACACTTTCCACCTTTCAGGTGTCAACAGCTTCCCAGATCAGTAACTCCCAGATCCGACACGATGCCTTCCGGACTGAGAGAAGAGCAGGTGCCCAAAGATGGCTCTGATGAGAGCAGGCAAGTATGCTGGTCTTTGATCCTTCTCATCTTTCTTTCCAGACTTCTTCTTGGGCTGAAGGAGTCCCACCATCAACGTCTATTTGCTTCTTAAAACACTGACTAATGGTTTGTCCAGTAGACAGAATCCACGCCCAACCCACATTTTGGAGGTGCTGAGGACAGTGGTGACTGGACTGAGATTTTGGCTTGCCTGTTAGACATTAGAGACAAAAGAGCCAAGTCTGGACCTGATGAGTGAATTCTGACCTGTTAGACTCTCCAATATTTTTCTCAGTATTTGACAGGGTGCTTCAGACACATGGGAATTAAGCTGATCCATATTCCCTGACCTCAGTCATATGGCACAAGTCGTATTTGGAAATAGCTCAGTTAGGTCACTAACTCTCATGGCAAACATCCAAGTGAAGCTTAGATGCCAAGAAAACAATGGCACAGGGAGCCTGATCACAGCATTGTCCTACTGGTGTTCAGCTACAAATTAATTTCCTGACAGACTGGCCCATCTGCAACCCATACAGAGGAAACAGTACCCTGGTCCGGTTCTGCTGGCCAAAATGGATGGAGAACCACATTACCTCATGTATTTAAGTTCTCTAATCTTTCTGTTATGAGTTACTGTAGAACACAGCACAGTGAAGTGCTGATCCCTCAGGTGAAGGCTTTGGCTCCACCGTCTTCAGGTAATGGCCAAACCAAGGTGCTGTCCTCCTCCAAGTGATTCACTCCCATGGAGCTTATTTCAATTCTTATTTGGAAAGGAATGGGAGTCAATCAGTGCAAGGAAATGCAGAAGAGGCATGGTAACAAGTGCCAGGGTGAGGACCAGCTATGGAACAACCCTCCAAAGCCATTAGCCCAACACTACTGTTATCATGGAATCCGATGATAAAGAAGAAGCTAAGTCACTCGGAGCACCAGAGGCTACAAGAGAGATTTCTAAGGCAGCTGAAGAACAGTCATTCCACGGGTCTCTGGCTACCTGTGTGGTGAGACAATATGATTCAAACGAAGGGCTCATCAAGGACTACTTATCTAGTGCCTGGTAACCACTCCAAGCATATGAAGAGGAAAAGCCTGAACTTTATACTGAGGAAGCTCTTGCGTTCTTTGCTTTAAATGATTGTTTACTCTCTTTACTTGAGGGGAATACAAAGAATGGCTATTTGGGAATGCAAAACCCGAGATCAAATCGCCATTCTTGTTCACCAGAGAAAATGAAACAGACACTAGAGAGCCTCTTAAGCAGGAATGAAGGATTTTCAAGAATACCAAATGAGGCACCTAGTTACCACCAACAAGCCACCGAAAAAGCTGCCCACCTTCTTGGAATATTTTTGGAAATCCACCTCATTATGTCAACTTCTGTTCAGAACCTGAAGGGAATATTTTCACCGCCATCCTCTCACAGAACAGGGAAGAAGGGATTTAAGACATCTCCTACGTTCTCCCCTCTTCTCTCTGCTACCTAACTAAACTAGTTTTTGCTTGACTTGATCTACCCGCATCATTTCACGAGGGCTTACACACACTGTCCCTTGGATGACATTGCTAAATTACTTCGCTGTAGCAAAATGTAAGTATTTAAGAAAATCTCCAACTCAACCAACCATGTTATGAGAACACCCACCGAGAAAGATTTCTCCCTCCCATTACCTTTTGCTGATTCAGGTCCTGCAGAATGCAGTGCTGCCCTGCAGAGCAATGCTTACGCTGTGGATCAACACATCTGACCATCCAGAGACACCCTGCTCTCCCTGGCTTCAGCTGGACCTGTAGTTTCTCAGCACCTTTGCAAATTAAGCCCAGAAACTAACCCATTAAATTGTATTGCTGCATAAGGACCTTCATTTCCAGGCTTTTATCTGCGGGAATGATATTGCCATTCTATACACTAGACCTGTTTTTGTAATACTATGGTTCATCAGAAGTTTTTATGTTAATACCGAATCAGAAATAATACACATGTGATTCATAATAATCTAACTGAATGGCTGCATGGAATGTATTGTAAGAAATTCTGGTTAGGAAAGAAACTCATTAAAGAAATAGTGACTACTATTATCCCACTGCATATATTGTTCTACTGGAAAGTTTCCTTGAGTAGTTTCTTTAATTAGCAATTTGATATTTTGAAATAGTGTGATCTCCACCACACACAATTTGTAGAACAGACTTGGCTGGCAATACAGAGGAAAACAAGCAATCTTTTCAGGGTTTGCATCTCTAGGGCATATCTTGTCATTTTCCAGCTATTCAGCTGCTGTATATATGTGGATAACAGGGTGACACTGTTCTTGTGGGATTTTGATTCTTAAAAATTACATAGATAAAGAGCTTTTTTATTGGAACAGAATATATTGTCTTTTTTTTTTTTTTTGAGAAAATCCGCATAAAAATATTTGCATAACTTTGGGCTATTCAAATAGAAGGTGTTGACCCCAGCTGTGTTCTAGTGAATGAATCATTTATGTAGGAGCTCATTGCACAGAACGTATGGTATTTTATCTTTGCTGGTTTTCTGCCAAATACAGACTGTAACAATTTTTCCCCTTTGCCACATTTGCTGCTTGATATCCTTTAAAATATACCAGCTCCAAGTGTGAGAAAGCAAAACAGATTCTGGGCCCACTCCGGCTGAGAGCTCTTTGTATGGATACTCCCGCGCGGGCACCGAGGCGCCCTTGCTTTTGGAGAACATCCATTCCAGATCTGGGATCTCCTTGCGCTGAATCCTTTGAATCAACATTGATTTAAAGATCGTTTAAATCTGCAGAGAACTGCAAAAGCCCAGGAGCAAGCACAGAAGCGGGGGTCCTCTTCACGTACAGAACAGGAGCTGCCCCAAAGCAGAGGGACAAAATTCCACTGCCTCGAACGTCCCGAGCTCTGCACCTGCAGGGAAAGCCTGGAGGGAGGGGGGATGTTTCTGCCAGAGCTCTGCTCTGTTGCTTCTATCCTCCAGGTATCACTTAAGTGGTATTTTGGCAAGGCACATTTCTACCCGCAAGGGCAGGGAACAAGATTATTTCATTAAGTGATTGAGGCACTGCGTGGCCAGAGCCACTATTACACCAGGTTTGATTTGAAACGCAAAGCAAGAGGTCAAACCCTCTCAACACTGATCTCCCGGGGGGAGAAGTGATAAGGTGGAGGGCTTGGATTTCCACGCTCCCACATGAGTAGATAAGGTCTGAATGAGCAGCCTCGCCCGTAGGCTGCTTCCCTAAGCATTTGGGTTTGGTTTTTTTTATAGCTTACACTGGAAACCCTCATACCTCTCTACGCTGAATCACATAATTACGGTTTCCACAAGAAATTCAGAGCAGGATCTCCTCCCACAAAATTTCCTCTCACCTGCACTCCTTTCATCACCAAAGATGACTGTTTGTCAGCACTGCCTCTACTGCTGCGAGCGAGTTCACAAGCAGCTCAATTTAGCAGCCGACGGAGGCGAGAATATTCCCCCACGTGCAAGCTTCTAAAACGCTCGCCCATGGCTGTGTGTGCCACGAACACCTCCGCAAGGAACCGTTCATTCAGGACACGCTTGCAATCTTGGTGTGTCCTCCCTGCTGAGCAAGGAACCGCTTTTACAATGGACAACCTCCATCATCGGGAGGTCACCTTCCAGTTTCCCAGGAAAGCCTTACTCAGATGGAGATATTGCAGGCGGGATGCAGCCCCATTAATCTCTGCCATCCCAGCTTCCTCACACATGGGATGTTCTCCATCACAGGAGGCTCCCTCGCCATTACGCCCTTCCTCCCACGTGCAACAGAAACCAAATAGCCCAGCTAACCCAGGCCCTGGGTAAACACTGAACGCAGACAAGACACTGCTCTGAAAGTCACCACTTCATTTGTCTTTCAGAAGCCAATGGTTTCTGATGCAAAACGCTTGCTCCTGTCCCCTTCAAATCAGCAAGCTGGGGTTTGTACACAGCTCTGCAAGAAGGCTCTTCCTGAGGGAGTGACCCCAGAACTTCCACTGACAGACGTGCCAACGTTCCAGGCAGAGTTGAGAGCACCCCTGTAATTGCAGTTGCCTATTGCTCCAGTTTTGGTTGCTCATGACTTCATCTATAATTAATTGTTTGGGCTGAAAATTTCTCTCCGGGCTAAACTTTTTCATTTTGGCTGAAATGGTTTAAGTCTTTCCCAATAATATGCTTAAGGAAAAAAAGATTCTCTTTTGCCCTTGCTAACAGGGTCTTTTTGTCATTTACTGAAACGCTCTCACATCTCCATGCTTCTAAAAGCAGTACCTTGAAATACTGGCAGACTTGACTGCTGTGAAACACATGTCTTTTCATATTCTCAGCGAGAAAAAAAGGATCATAATTTGGCTGTTTTCAGCCTCAGACTTTATATATATATATTTGCTGTTTACACACGTGCAGCAGAGATCCAGCAGCTACTTTGGCTGTCCTCAGAGCTGAGCAAGCTCGGTGCTCCACTGTGCCAGACACTCCGGAGAGGCAACGCGTGCGGCGTCCGACCGTGACGAAGGATGCTCCTGCGGCTGCAGGGTTTGGCAGGGCTTTCATTGCAAACGTGCCCTTTGGTTGCAGGGCCCCCGTGGTACCAAGCTAGAAGAGAGCTGGGTGACAGTTCGAGCTGAGCGAGGGCACGGACGCTACGCCTCAGCGAACACCGGGGACGTAGGCACTAAATAGAGCCTGCAGTCAGCCCACCTCCAGAGCAAGGTCTGACCTGCAGGCAATGAAGATGACCGTGGGCGCACATGGAGCAGCGAAGACAAGGCAAAATATTCAAGAGTTGTTCAGTAAACAGCTGCTGTCTGCTCTGGGCACCCAAAGAGAACAAGGTGGAGAAAATGAGTTGGTGATCGCTCATTAAAAAGACTGCGGCACAACTCAAGGGGCCTGATCGCAATCTGCGCGAACAACCTTAACCTCACATTTCCTTCTTCTGGAATATCTGAACTTGAAACCTTATGACAGACTAAAGAAGCTGCACCCCCTTGCAGAAGTGGTACGCGCCCCCAGCGACTCCTGGTCCTGCAGAAAACAGGCAGAAAGCACAGCTCACTGCAGAGAGCAAACCCCAGAAACACGGGCCGGGAAGTCTGGAAAAACCTGAATGAAAAAATGCCAACTCCTTCATGAAAATCTATACCAACCCGATAGGGTCCAGAGATGTCATTAAGAAAAAAGAAAAGCCAGGGCTCAAACTGCCTAGAAGCTAACTGGGAAAGCAAAACGGGCCCACTCTAACGCAGAAATTAAAACACTTAGAGACAGTTCCTACTACTCTGCGAACATGAGTCAGTACAAGTGAAATGGTGCACAGATGGGCCAGCACAGAAGCAACAGAAGTGCCGTGATATTTACAAGGGGGAAAAAAAAAAATCTTCCCTTACAAGTGTAAATATACCAGAGAAATCATCCGCTCGCAGCACAAACCGGGGCTTTGATGTAGCAAACACTCCCACCAGGGACAGCACTGGCTCCGCCGGGAGAAGTAGGGATGGTAGACGTTGCATCTGGAAGGCAGTAGGCTCACAGCGCCGAGCTTTCCCGAGGAGTCACAACACGCAGCGACACGCCAGATGACACGTACCATTTTATAGTCTTCAAGAAACCAGCAGCAAGGGGCCAAGCACTGTCCCGGGCCACGGAGAGATGCTAGGAAGGGAAGAACCGTGGTGAGCGTTGGCTCTAACACCCGGCAACAGCAGCGCCAGAGCCCCGGCAGCCTGGGCTCCGGATGCACGCAGCCGCTCCGGCCACCAGCAATCCAACAGCTTACAGAGACCTGGATCAAAGCTGGTGGTGGTCCGCACAGGCAGCTGGCATTCTGGGGTCCCCCAGCCTCTCCTGGAGCAGCGACAGCACGTGGGGGTCTCCTTCTCCAGCCTCTCCCGCCTGCCCCATCAGCGCAAGCTGCTCAGTTCACAGCACGGCCGCGGGGCTGAGCTCTCCGGGCAAATCGCATTGCTCCCCACCCGTCCTCCCCTCACCTGTAAAGCGGCAGGGACAATATTTACACTTCTGCAGCTGGCTCAAGATGGGGGAATGCAAACGTAACTACCACGGGTGCTATTCGCCGAGGAACAGCTCACGGCCTGACCACGGCAGGAACGGCAACGGAGTCCAAAGAGCAGGCTGAGCGCCCAGAGCGGAGCTGCAGGAGACAGCACAAACCTCACCCCGGCGGTAAAAAGGTCTGACAGCTTTGCACGGGAAAGAAACAGCTTCCCCATCGCTTATGAACTTGCTTACAGTAAATTATCGCAGAATTTCATAATGGACTTCCAAGCGGGTCAACCAAGCACCTTCCTGTTCAGCTGCTCTGACCGCTGACTCTGCAGTGGCACAGGCACTTGTGTTCTACAGGAAAACCATTTTTAAACAAGAAAGCAACTTTCAGAAGCTCTCACCTCCCCCCGGGTCCCTCTAACAACTTTTCATTGGGTTCGTGCTGTATTGTCTCACTCTCAAAGACTTTTTTTTTTTCTTTTTTCCTGGTGTAGTGTGAAAGACCGGAGCACAGCAGGAGAAATTAATTAACTGAGCAGACAGCAATTCCACCATCAAATGAACAAATGAAAGAGTAACAGAGACTTACACTTATAGTCACCCCTATGTGTTTCACATGACAACAGCAGGGAAAACACAGTCCAGACTGTTGTTTTAATGTTGATAATATTCCAAAATCTGCAGCGCTTACTAATTTCTCAGTGGAAATAAAACCTTTGACATCAGTGGGAATTCTGTCTGGGCATGGAAGTTGGTTGTCACGTTACGGTCTGGCAGTAAGAGCCTATTTGGATGGTAAGATGTTTAGCATAAAGATGGCTCCTCTTGGTGCCTGCCCGGAGCGCCTGGACTGACAAACAGAGGACAAAACTTCGGTCGAATCGTGCTAGACCTGAACACGTCCACGCACACACGTGCTTTCTGCCAACGCCTGCGCCAGCGGCGCTAGGGGCAGGGTTTATCCCCTGCAGTCACCCGCCGCAGCCGGAGGTCTGCCCGCCCTGCCAGCCGCTCTGCTGGGCAGCGTTTGCTCCTCGCCTCCGAGCGGGCTCGGTATTGCCACACGCATCCCGCTCAAAGGCAGGCCGGGACTGGACGGAACAAGGCTGCTAAATTCTCCCAAACTCAGGAAGACGTTAAAGAAAATAGGAGGGGAGGGAAGAGGGGAAGGGAGGCGTTATAATCACAGCAACAGCAAGAGGGAAAGGAAGAGAGTTACGATTAAGACAGCAAAAAAAAATTCAAAGCCGTACGAGCGTAAAATGGAATCACTTCAGGCATATGTCAAAATAATGTCAGATCTTTTCCTGTTCATTAAGTCAGCAGTTAAACACCCACCAGCTCCGCTTTTTGCTAGCCCTGGAGTTCTGCTACACCTGGAGATCCCCTCTACGGCATCAGCAGCGGAAGCAACTGGGGCTGTGGCAAATAACCTCACCTAAGAGGGCGTTGAGCGAACCCTTCCACGCTGACTCCTGTTATCCTGAGGTCCACCAGCAGGGGTCAGGTCACATTCTCCATTTGGGGGAGACCAGCCCAAGAGCCACCACCAGCACACAACAAAAACCATTGAAAAAGGGCCTGAATTGTACAGATTTTCCTATTTTTAGAGTCACACGTAATAGCACTTAATATAGGTCCCCAGGGTCTGATAAAAAGAAAATGACCTCCATAATAGTAAGTTTAAAACATCAAATTTGTATCTACCCGGCTAATGTGGGTAGCGATTACCAGCCTGTAGCGAGCCCCAACAGTCCCAAGGAGGGAACAACCGTGCGCCCGTCTGAGGAGAACCCGTCCACCTCCAGCGCTCGGGGCTTCTCGCTCTCTCTCACACTTACAGGAGCGTCACAGAGAAAGTACCAACGTGCACATGAGCACTTGTCAATAGGGTTTTGAATCTGTAACAAAATTTAATAGAAAATCACTGCCCAATTACAAAATTTGACAGCATGGTTTAAAAAAATCCAAAAAACGTAACCCCCACGCAATAACTTAAGAACAACCCCAAGCTTTTTGGTTTTTTTAAGTGTTAGTTGCCTTCTGTGTACATAACTTCTGTTCCACTTGGTGGAACTTTTCCATTACAGGTAGAATGATGAGTAAACGAGCAGAACCTTATTTACAGAAGAGGGCTAACATCGCACAAGACAGAGTGCATGTTAGATTGAGACCACAGTAATTTCCTAGGACTGTATTTAGATGAAAGAGTCTGGGTTTTTTAGTGGTTTTGGCCTCAAAACCCTTCCCAAGGGACATGTACAATTTAGCTGTGCTTAAAAGTCTCCTTTAGGTTCAGGAGCCAAGAAGATACAGTCATCTCTCTTCCCCAAGGGCCAGCATCCAGGATTTGGCAACAAAACCGCTTTCCTCCCAAGCAGTATCAGCCCTGAGCTGTACCTGCTCCTTGCCAGTGCCCACCCCACCGTGGCACTAACCCAGCCACATAGATCACGCCTGTCCAGTGCAAGGGGGAAAAAAAAACCCAGCAAACCCCAAGCAGACACCTTGATTGCCCAACACTACCTGTTCCACACTCGAATTTCCACGCTTCTCAGTCTGACCAAGGCTGCTTTATGCACCGGTTTATTACCGCAGGCACTACTGCACACTCTCAGCCACAGGAACAAAGGTTTTGGTGAAAGCAAGTTTGTTTGTTTGAGGGTTTGGGGTTTTTTTTTTCCCTTAAAAAATAATAAATTCTCCCCGTTCGTAACTATGAACATTCCTCGCCAGTCCTCAGGCAGCCAAAAAACACATGAGGTCTTTCTGAAAAACTAAGTTCTGTG
Source organism: Butorides virescens (assembly GCA_017310255.1). Classification (NCBI taxonomy): domain Eukaryota; kingdom Metazoa; phylum Chordata; class Aves; order Pelecaniformes; family Ardeidae; genus Butorides; species Butorides virescens. The sequence continues at coordinate 35,383 of JADKXX010006031.1, forward strand.
CAACTAAGTTATTAACTGCTGGGAAAGGCAGGAAAGCTCTTTCACAGCTGTTCATTGATCCACTGAACGTCACCTTACACTCTGTAGCCCCTTTTGGATTCTGCAGACTTCTGGAGTAGGCTGAGAAAAAAATAAAAACCTTGGCCAGAGCAGTTACGCTGCTCCTTGAGACATGTTTTCTTTGGGTTCAGGCCTCAGATTCTCAGCCAGAAATTTCTGTCCCTGGTGGAAAATTAAGAAAAAAAAAAAGAAAACACCAGGTTTTTCTGCTTTTCAGGAATCCAGAGAACAAACATGAGTTTCTAATGCGTTTGTGAAAGACGTGAATGGACCCCAATGCCCCTGCGTCCTTCCATTTGAGATCACAGTTATTCTGAGAAAATAAAGTCCCGAACGCCTCAGCCCGCGCATCCTGCCGTCAGACGAGCAGCGCCCAGCGCTGGACCAGAGTGCTCCCGGCGACACGATGCTGGGGAGGGGGCGAGGAGGTGGCCTGGCCGTGCCGGCTCCCCTTCAGCACCAGGCACCTCCGGGCACATCCCTGAGCACACCCCAGCCGTGCTCCCGTGGAAGGGGAGAGCCTGGTCCAGCCGAAGCCGAAGCCCCCATCACTTGAGCGTGTCCACACGACAGCTTTAATGACTCTCAGAAACCTTTCACATGGGCACCGTGGCTTGTGGCAGCTACTCCGGTTTCAAACAGGTGCACGTAAGCCTTGCTTTAAGCAATTGGCTATCGTCCGGAGTAGACGAGGCCAGAATTAATTTTCTCTATTTAATTTATGATTCAACATTTTTATTCTAAAACTGTACACTGATGCTTGGGGACCAGCAGGTGTATTTAATCAGCACATAACCCATACCCAAGCAGCTCTGCTCCTTCTCATTCCTCCGCTCTCCAGCATGAGCACACCATTCCTCACGCCCAGGCTGCTCCTTTGCTTTTTTCCTCTTTCCCTTTTAAACGGCACAGACAGCTGATGAAGAGCCAGGCACTCACCTTGACCCAGACTCAGAGCTCCATCAGACTTTCTCAGCAGGAACAGCCAGGCTTGAAATGAGAGGTAATGCTTGGCAGGTGCTCCCAGGGGACTGGCCAAAAATAAATGCACTCTCCAGTTAATTTCCATCCGAGTACTACTAACATTTCTCCTTTAAGACTGCAGCTAAAGTGTTTGATTTACACAAGGCAAGGAGGTTCTGTAGTTGTTTGCAGTAGCAGTGACAGACCCAGCACACAACAAGGCAATATTCAGACCCGTTTTAAGCACCTACGTAAGGCGCCCATGGTCCCCATACAGACAAGGGATCTTTCAGGGTGTGATTCAGAGCACTGTAATTAGGAACCCGCCTCTCACCTTTGATTATAGCAGGAGTCTAGACATCTAATTTCGGCAGAGAAATGGCATACTTAAAATTAGCTTGTACAAATACCCCCCAATGCATCGGTTCTGCACGGAACCAGACTGGAGGCTCTCGGGGAAGATGGTTATGGCGAGCAGGGCTCGGCACTTGGCAGGCGGTGAGAAGCGGAGTAACTCTGTTTACAGGGAGCTCTACTCAGCCGTGACTCCCACCAGGCCAGCCACTGCAGCCAGGCACAGCACGCGCGGGCTGGGGGGCAACCGGGCCCCCAACACCCCCAGCCGCTTCCCCCGGCTCGGCTGCTGGTGTCGAAGGGGAAAGTGTCGGATCTCAGCTCTGGCAGAGGACCAGGGCCGGCAGCACGGCGACCGCCAGCCCATTGCCCAGGGAATCCTACTCCTTCCTTCTCCACGGTGATGCAGCTGTGACGGAAGAGACTGGGAATACCCCTGAGTCCTTTAACAGCAGGGCTGCTGCGGTGGTGCGGGCTAAGGGCTCTCTGCAGCCTTGCCACCACGTACTGCTGCTTGCTATTTTTTTTTTTTTTAAGGAACCACTTGGATCATAACTTTAATCAAGACTTTAGACAACACGGCATTTAGAAAATTCAACCAGATGCGTTCCGGCTTCACAAGGGAATTTAAAAGACACCCCCCCCAAATTAGCAATTTTTTTTTTTAACTTAAAAAAAGAATTATTGTATTTGGAAACAGGGCCATAAACCAACAATACCTCAGGCAGGAGATGGACACAGGTGGAAATGTAATTCAGCCTCTGAAATTGCTCATTTTAAATTGTGTACAGTATTTCCATTTTCTGTCACAGATAAGTGTGTGGCAAGGCTACGCAGTGCTACATGACAGCTCATCCTGCTTTTAAAACAGCAGCACTTCACTAGCAGCTAAATTGATGCTTTTTATGTGCCCATCACTTATCAGGGGTAAGTGATTAGTGCCTGCGAGGGGCTCCGAGATCTAACGGATTACATGTTCTGAGCCTGCTAAATTATTTGAATAGATTTAGGAAGAAAAAGGTTCTAAATCAGATTTTTGTCTGACCCAGCATTACCTTTCCTGATCAGCATTTCCTCTTCCCTTTAAACGTATTTTTGCTCAGAGACAAAAGCATGCTAAGCCCAGGGAGCAGATTTTCAGAGGCAGCAAGAAGACTTAAGCATGAGACCTGTTAAAACATAACGGGAAGCAAGTATATTTTCCCACTGAACGTTTCTCCGAGGGCTGTTTATTCTGCTGTTTAAAGATTACAGCTTTAATCTAGCTCAAGAGAAGAAAATGAGAAGGCCATAGCCCCCTCGAGCTAGGAGGAACGCAGCGCAACGAGCGGACGGCACCGCGCTCCCGGCCAAGGCAACGCGTCCCAGGCTCCCGCCTCGGCACCCACGCATCCTCTGCCGAGCGACTGGAAGCGTTTAAGCCCGGGCTGCCTGCCTTAAACACACCCCGAACCAAGAATAGCCTGGACCGCGGGGCACAGGTCAGGCGATGCTGAGTCACTTGCTGGCCAGTCCCCAGGCTCTCCAGCTGCCTTGGGCTCGGCCTTCCTTAAAGACACAACCCGTGCCCAGCGCACACAGCCCAGCTCCGGCCGGGCACGCCTGGCCAGGGATGGCACCCTCGGATGTCGGGTTTAGCCAGATGAGTGCTTCCAACAGGAATTCTAGGTTCGTACCGCTCCGTTGCCCTCCAGCTTCGCAGCGCAGCGCTGCTGCTGCCTTCCTGCCCATTCAATGCTACGTTCAGACATTGCTTTGTAATTATGAATCAACTCGCAGGCGTCGGTGCGCACCCCAGGCTCGCACAGAACGGCGAACAATATACTGTCACGGGTTGCATCAGCTGCTGCGATGCTCTCTCATGCCTTCAGGCTCGCTAAAGCTGATCTAACTCTAATATAATAGCCCTTTTACCCGCCTCCTCCCCCAACAATTACCAGAGGCTTGGAAAGCCATTGAAATGCAAATAGCTGATGGAGAGGTTATTGGGGAACCAGACTGGGAAGGTACAAATGCTGCCCTGCTAGTTTCCTTCAGTTTAACTCGAGCGGGACCGTAATCCTGAATTTCTCTCTGTACAAGTAGGAAGAGGGGCAATGTTGTGAACGCACGGACGGCCTTGTGCAGCAGCTGGCCTGCATCTTCTGCAGCCAGGTCCCCTGTAACCTGGGACCCCCGTTACTCCCCTTAGAAGCTGCAGCAGCAGAGACTTGCACAGTACAGAAACATCTGCGACTCCCATGGCATGACACGAACGCGCTGAACTACGCTAACTTACCAAAACCTGCCCTGGTGCGGGTTTTGGAGACCTTCCCCCCGCAGGGTTTGCAGAAGGCAAGGCACTGGGACCTGTGGAGCCTGCGGTTGCCTGTGTGGCCATGGATGAAAATCAGCACTAAGGCATCCCTTCCCCTGCTATCCCACCACATCCTTCAACCCGGGCACTTCTAGAGAGGACAGTAACTCCTCCATGGTCTGTTTGCTCACCGTCTTTCCAAATGACGTTCCCACCAAGGACAAAAAGCCCTGCCTGGACCCGAGGCAGCCCCGACACTGGGCTGGAGCAGCCGGGGACAGCAGTGTCTCCCAACTGCTGTAAGGTGGGGTGGGACTAGGACAACCCAGATGCTTGTTCAGGCTTTCAGCCCCCACTAAGGCTTTAGAAATTCCTCCGAAATATAGGCTGCATCCTCACCCCCTTTTCTGTAAGCGGAACAACCTATAAATACCAAAGAAGATATTCACTGTATTATTAACAATTCCCTCCCCCTGTCTAAAAGAGATGCAGAGAAGAGGGTCGGGCACCTGGTGCCCATGAACTACGAGGGGCAGCTCCGTTGCTTAGGCAAGGAGGCAGCCGGGGGCAGATCTAATCGCAGCTTGCGGCTACTTGAGGGCAGTTATTAAGACGACAGAGCCAAACTCTTCTTGGCAGTGGCGGGCAGCGCAGCAGGGGGTGGTGGCCACAGGAGAGCTCGGGGTCAGAGGGAGGGCTGGACTGGGCCCAGGAGAACCCCCCTCACTGGGCGGGGGGGCGGCGCGGCCGTGGGGCACCCAGGGAGGGGCCCCCCCCCCCCTCCCTGGAGGTTTTCAACTCCCCACCAGACAAAGCCACGGCCGGTGTGACCCGTGGGTCCCTCTCCGAGGGGGCGTTTGGGCTAGAGACCTCCAGAGGTCGCTTCCAGCCAACATTTCCATGGCGCCGTAACCTCCGCATGAAAAACTTGGCATTCAAGGGTGAAATGGCAGCGGCTCCCTCCGCGGAGCTTCCACCGAGCCCCGTCCCGGCAGCGGGGCAGAGCACCCACGCCTGCACCATCGCCCCATCCCGGCACCGCTGCTGCCCCCCC
>JADKXX010006032.1:0-10387 GCA_017310255.1 Butorides virescens
CCCCCCCCTCCCCGCTGCGGGGGCTCCCCCGGGTTGGACGCATCCCCCGGCAGCACGCAGCCTTCCCCGGGGAGGGGTGCGGGGGAGCTCACGGGGCCGGGGAGATGCACCGCACCCCCGCGGAGGGGCCCCGTCCGCGGCCCCCAGGAGCAGGCACCGCCCGGGGATCGTCCCTGGGGGGGCCGCACCCTGCGCAGCGCACACCGGCACCGCAGCGGATGGCGGGACGCCAGCCTGCGCGCCAGGGCCCGGGCAGAGCCCTGCCCCGGCCCCCCCTCGGCCCCGGCCCCCGCGCCTGGGCTCTTACCCGCGCCCGGTAGCGGCTTCTCCGCCCGCCCGGCGCCGGGGGTGCTCCCGCTCGGTGTCTGGCAGACAGGACGGCTCTGAGCCCGTCATGAGGTGACAGCACCGGCGATTAAAGCATCTCCGAATGCAGCGCGTGCCTCTTTGTGAGGAAGTGTCACAGCGATGTTTGAACAAAACGTGCGGTGCTGCGGGTGCAGAGCTCCCGTCTCGGATAATCCGAAACGGGGGGAGTCCCAGAGAGCCGAAACGGGGGGGGGTCCCAGAGAGCCGAAACAGGAGGAGTCGGGGTCGTCGGGAGAGGAGTTTGGGTTTGTCGCTCTGCTTCCTGAGCTGTTGGGTTAGCAGATCCTCTGCATGACCCAAATTTCTCGGGCTGCCGGTTGTATTCTCATTCTTTCTCAGTCCCAGTGCTATTTCTGCAGATCAGAATAGTCTAACCCAGAAGTCAGTCCCAGCTGGACAGTAACTAGGAAGATGGAGGAAAAAAACCGCACTTTTTTTTTTTTTTCTGGGAGGGGGGAATTAAAACCAACACAAAGCTTACTGCAACTCTTTGTTGCCTTTAAAAAAAAAAATTCTTAAAAAGCTGTTTGACTGAGTAGGAAAAAAGCCCTCTTAAAGGTTGTACAGAGAAAACAGACAGACATTATGTAAAAGGCCTTGGGAAAGTTTTTCTAAAGACATTTGCTGCTAGCTAGGAGGCACCCATCAAACAGCGAGTGGGGAGAGGATATTCGCATCGAAATGAAGAGTGCCAGGGCCCCTCGCTGCTGGTTTGCCATGAGCCAGCCGGGAATGAGACTCCCTTTGCCTTGGGTACTTACCTGCTCCGGCACCTGGGAGGGTAACAGCACGGCCCAGAGCTGCTTACCCTCGCCAGTTTTGTGGCTGCATTTTTAATTGGTGGATATCAGTTTGACAGGCTGAGCTAAGAAACTGTGCATAAAGTCCTGGTTTTAGGTTAAAATTTAAAAAAATCTGATTAGTCAGCAGTCAAGCTATTTGCATTCTGTGTTGTTTGCAACGTGGGCAAAGAAAAATGCTGTTCTGTTTCGTTTTGGAGCGCTGGGCTGCAGGGTCCAGCTTTTAAATATCCTTGGCTGTGTTTGTATCAAAATGAATTTCACTGAAATGTTCATAAATCATTCCTGCCGGCGCGAGGCTTCACAGGTAATTGAACAACATTAAGTTCAGCTCCTGTCTGGGCTGCTTTAAATTGCCTCTCCGTGGAAATAACTGTGTAAAGGTAAGCGGGCTCTGCGTTTGCAGCCCCTCCTGCGCAGAGCCCTGCCGACACCGGGCGCAGAGGCGAGGTACCGGTGCGCGGCTTCAGCCTTTCCACCTGGCCTCCGGTTCCTCCCCCGGTGTTTCAGTATTTTGGTCATGGCTCTCCCGACCCACAGGTGGGTGCCTGCTCCTCCCTCTGCCTCTCTCCCAAACGTTTTGGAGCAGCTACCCAGCTCCTCAGTACAGCAGCAACAGAACTCAAATGTCTACATTGCTTCTATTCGCTGGCTTTTTTTTTTTGGCTTCTTGTTGGCCTTCCAGCGCGGCTGATGGTGGGTCATGAGCAGCCCGGTCTCTTGGAGGCTCAGAGGTTTACAAATTACCAAGAACAGCAAACTAGACAACAAAACGGGTACTTAGCATGATTCCTGCAGCTGAGGTCCAGATCCACCACTGACATGAGAATAACGTGCATTTTGGCTGTGGCTGCCCAGTAAAGCAGGAACAACCCCCCACTTTTTAATTGAAAAAATATGGTAGGTTTTGGGTTTCCCTCTGGTCAAATTCCACTGCGTTTCCCTTCATCTGTGACTGTGCGCTTCAGCGCCCAGGGGGTGTCACACACAGCCGTGCCACCTCCCCCCGCGCATCCGAGCTGCCGCGCTCCCCCCGCCCTCACCCCCCGTCTGGCCGCGGGTGCAATGCTGGAAAGAGGAATTGCTCGCAGGGCACCAAGCCGTTTTCCAGTGGTGCTCAACTCCGGCGTATTCCCCCAGCGCCGTGGGGGGCAGAAGCTTTGCGGTATTTTGAGGCGGTGGAGGAAACCCAGCGCCCCGCCGAGCCTTTTCACTGCAGCTGGAGCAGCGGCCAGAGGCGCGCGTTCACTGTGCTAGCATGTGGCATGATGCTTTAAACGCACAGATCCGTGGCTTTTCCAGAAAATAGTTATGTTTGAGTCATCCGGGGTTAGCCACATGTTCGTGCAAAATTATAAGGAAAACAGTCAAACAAGGAACTTTCCAGAGTCATTTTTTTCCCCTCTCCTGTCCTCACTCTGGTGGCAAGCCGGTACGGAAATGCAGTAAATGAGTTTTCATGGAAAGATGGCAAATTTGACATGTGAGGTCAGTGTTCTTGCAGGGAGCGCACGGTTACCTCTTACAGGCCAGGCAGAAGGGGCACGTCCAGCTTTTAGGCTTTACGTTGTGTAAGAAAAGCTGGAAGAAAAACTTCCCGGTGACTGACAGGCAAAAAGGCCGCGTCCTCGGGAGCTGCAGTACCAGCAGTGACGGGCGACTTCGCGTCGTCATCCCGTGTCTTAATAGACAGCGTCTCACAGATCACCTCTCCTCTCAAGTGTGACTACAATATCCCACCAGCAATTACAATAATTACTTAAATGTGAAAGTAATATTAGACAGCATAATTAGCTATTTATAACTGTTGCACAGATGGCTGCCGTCACTGCAGGCGGCTCTTCTGCACAGGCTCTGCACGACGGTGCCCAACCGAGAGCGCGGGGAAACAGAAAGGAGCCGGCTCTTTCCCAGATGTTTTTCCAGGTGTCCGGGCTGCGCTTTGTGGCCGGCAGCGGTGGACGCAGCTGGCGGAAGGGGGGGCGCGGGTGCCAGGTGACCCGCCGGCTCCGCGCCCGTCGCGGCGGCTGTGCCGGGAGCGTCACAGGGAGGAATTATCGGGAGTAGAAGCGAAAGCCTTGGTTTGGCACGGCCGTCAAAACTGAAGTAGATAGCAGCGTTGCGTAAAGCGTTTACCTGTGCTAAAAATCTTAGTTATAATACATCATTATGTTATTAAATTTATAATTACAGTGAGACAAAGTAATACATTTAAAGAATAATTTTTACTTTGATAGCGTCTTCAGCACGTGTGACAAAGAAGGAGAAGCTAAATTGGTTTTCTTACAAATTATCTCTGATCTTTGAACAAATATGCATTAATTAAATGTGCCATGCCCAGATATTTATGTGCATAGCTTTGGAAATAATTAATTTCCATACTTCTGCTTGTATTTCGGAACTTTTGCTTCTACCAGCCTAGTGATATCTATGCTTGGAAACGGCCATTTAACTCTTGGGGGTTTTTTCCCCTCTACAGAACTGTGATTTTTTCCTTACATCTGTTGCAACCGTTTCAGCCCTTACAGCACATAAAACCGGGGAGTCTATTGATCTCCAGTGTTGGCTGGAATAAACTTTTAGGACTGCTTGGTTTAAACTTGGTTTAAAAACAAATTTGTCTCTCCTTGGAAAAATATCTCCTGGAGGTTTAAGGCATTGACTTTACAATTAACTCGTGCTTCTGAAGCCACTCTGATAACAAACCATATGTTTAATAAATTACATAACACTGGTGGCAAAGCGAAAACCTGTGCGCTAATCCCTTTGTGATCTGATTGACTGATACAATTCACAGCCGGTGGAGGAACTTGAATAGAGGAAAACGGGAGAAGATGAACGTGGCCTATCAAAACGCAGAACATGAAAGGACTTTTTTTGCAAAGGAAACTTCAAAGTTGGGGATCCAGATGCTGGAGTCACTTGCTGTGATTTGGGATGGGAGCACCGGAGCGCCTTTGCTGAGTGAATGACGCTTTTGAGAAGAAAGCAGCGAGCCCCAGCACAAGCCCGTTAGCTGTTGCAAAGCGAGAGGCAAACGCTCCCTCTGCACTTGCAGGGATTTCAGTGGAGCCACGTGGGGTCCCATTTGGTTTTGATCTTCTGAAGCTCAGCCTACTGGTGCGATGTGGATAAAGTTAATGCTAATACGGATTTACGAAACTGTCTTGTCACTCCCAAATCTTTTTTCCATTGCTTTCCAACCTTGTCTGGGAAACACCAAAAAAGTATTGCGGTAGGAGTACGGGGCCAGAGGCAGAGGCTGATGCTGAGTGCAAGCTCCTCTTCCCTGAGATACCCAACTACGTGAGCAGCATCTTCAGGGAAGGAGTGGGCCAGCTCTGCTGTAGGGATTCAGCGCTGGCACAGCATATGTGTGCAGAACAGCCAAAGAAAGCAAAATGAGGCATTGGCAAGATTTTGGAGGTGGCGGCTCAGACAGGGAGGAGGGATGCGGCGAACAGCATCATTCTGCTGTTGGAAGGCTCCGCAGGCTGGCACGGGGTTGTCTGCAGCAAAGGGGGTGCTTGAAACGCTCCCTTTGCCCATGCACAAAGAAATCTGGATAGAAAGAACTTGTCAAAGTTGGAAGAATCTTACTGAAACCCTGCTTCAGAAGGCCACGCTCCGGGTTGGGTGCTTAGGGGTAACTGCAGCACGGGCTCCAGGAGGCTGGGAGGCAAAAGCTAAATGAGCAAAAGAGGTTTCCAGCCCCAGAGGTGGATGACAGAGGAGGTGCCTGTGCTGCAGAAGGGACATTAGATAGGTGAACAGCGTATTAATCTGTGACCATAGAGCGTTGTCTGCTGACAAATGTGTGCTTTTAGGCGTAAGAGCTTAGGGAAGAGTCTCTACCTTTACATCAGATCCCAGCAGCTTGGTGGAGCACGCGGCTCCATGATGATCAGCCACTGCCATTCTGGTGTCCCTGCTACTGCAGGACTTGGGTCATCTTCCCAGACAATGCAATCTGAGCAAAGCTAATGCCATCTACCTCATTTGGTGTAAAAACCTCCCCGGGTCCCATCCTGCCATCTGGTACACAGCGTTCCTCTTGGAGATTTGCATAATTTTCACTACAGAGCCTGCGGGTACCCCGGGCTATGCTCTCGTGCCGTGAAAAGGTAGAAAGACCAAGAGAATTGGTGAAACTTGCCCCTTGCCCAGCACGTTTTCCCACCCTGAAAGTTCTTTGGGCCAGAGAAATCCCCGCGCAACCTGATGCCAACGCAATGCCAGGCTGAAGAGGTTGCCATCCCCCAAAGCCAAACCACCCGGGGGCAATGCTTCTGGCTGGTGCGAGCTTGCCCTGAGCCCTCCCCCAGCCCCCAGGCAAATCCCTGCTTTCCACCCCAGAAACAGGCTGGCTTCTAACCCGGTGTTCAGCCCGGCCTTGCTCGCCGGGCACCAGCTACCGCTGCTGGTGACAGACTGTCTCACGCACTGTCAGAGGCACGGGGCGCGTGCCATGCAGTTTGTGTGTAATTATTTGCCAGGAAACCAGAATTCGTTATTTCCAAAAATCCGTAAGACAGTGCTAAGCTTTGAGCCTGCGTGTGTTTTTAAAAACGCACGCAGATCCCAGCACACGTCTTTGGCCTCGTGCAGAAAACAGAGCATTTTTCAGTGAGGTTGTGGCATATGTTTGGAAAAAAGGCATATTCCTTCTTTCTCGTTTGTAATGATGGCGTTAACCGAGGGAATGATTTTGCAAAGGAAATCTCAGAGCCATAACACTTGACTTAAAATAAGTTTACAAACCATTGGTTTTGTAGATGTTGGTGCTATTTCCTCCACAAGTAGGGTCAGAGAGGGAGCAAGAGACCCGTGGGTGGATTTGTCTCTGCACTCAGTGAGCTCCTATTTTTATGTTTAAATTATTTGATGCCACACCAATAGCAAACGGTGCGCTGGTTATAAGGTACCAGTTCCCCTGGTGATGGGAGGCAAAACCAGGTAGCCGTGCACCTCCTTCATCTAGAAAAGTGGTTTATTAGGATTTTATAGGATTAAAGAGCTGTCTTTCATGACTTAAAAAATGACATTTTAAATTACAGTCATGAAATAATTAAAAAAAAACCCAACATGAAATTCTGTAACGAAAAACTTTCAGAATTTGTCCTGATAAGTTGTTGTCGACTTAACAGAAACAGTTTTTTTCCCGGCAGCCCTTTCCAACCTGCATAACAGGCTTTTGCCTCCTGGTAGCGCCTTTGGGAGGTGGTGGGAACGCAGTGGGTGCGGGGGGAGGCTCTGGGCAAAGCTGGCTTTGCCTCCCCAGTTGCAGACGCAGCCTGTGCTGGGCGCGGGAAGCAGCAGGGAGTGGGTGCGCACCCCGAACTCTGCTTCCCAGGGCACTTCTCCAAACTCCTCTATGTAAGCAAGCAGCCAAACCCACCTTATTGGAAATGAGCCGGTGCAAAAGCTGGAGGGATGTGGCACGGCTTCTGCGGGCTCCACCAGCCGCTTCCCTTGCCCTGGGCGAGCCAGGAGGGGTGGTCTTGCAGCTGCCGGGCTGGGGGGGCCTGGCCCAGCTGGCCCCAGCCGGTGGTTAAAAATCACTGCCCGTTCCAGCACCACCTGCTCAAAATTGCCTCCAGCAGATCTCTGCTGCTGCTTCCTACTTGGGGGGTGCAGCCCCCCACCCTGTTGCCTCTCCATGCTGGAAGCCCCTTCCCCTGGCAGGATGGAGCCCGGGGAGCAGCGGGGAGCGGGAGCACGGCCGGGTGAGCCCCAGCGCCCCGATGCAAGGAGGGTGCAGGCAGCCAGCAGCAGAGGGGCTGGATCCCGACCCGCTCCCCACCCCGACACGAATTCCCCGCGTTGCCCGGCGAGGTGCAAGCGGGCGGTCGCAGGCGCTGCGCGGCGGCCGGGCAGGAGCCCAGCATTGCAGGCGGCGGTGACGGGGGACAGCCCAATGCCTCCGGCCGGGGGAGGGGGTGTAACCCCCGTGCTCTCCCAGGGCCCCGCTCCATCTGTCGGCATCGCCCCTCTTCATTTCCTCTGCCTCTCCGCTTCCGATTTTAAATAGCACGGTACGGCAGGAGCAGCACATCCCAAGTGATGAACCAGCGTTTTGCCTGTGTAATTCCCTATTTACCTACTTTTAACTACAGCATCTTCTCTTGATCTGATGAGAGCAATCTCTTTCCGTCGGGAATCAGGTGATAAGCATTTAATCTCCCGCTTCAGTTTTCTTTGGGCTCCTGCGTCACAGGCTTCGTCGTCAGTTGTTCCACGCCGGGTTATGAACAAAATGCTTTCACGCCACAGTTTGTTGTCCGGTTGATAAACCAGGTCTTTGGCCCTAGGCAAATTGGTACTCATTACTTAAAGTGCAAGCAGAAATCAAGTGGCTAATGTGAACGTACCTCGTAATGTTTCTGGGTAGGCAGCATGCGGGGAAACATGAAAGCACCCCAATTTGCAGCCCTGCACCCACAGTCATAGGAGGAAAAGGAACTTGCTGTGTTCTCTGACCTTCGCTCGGGATCACGAACCGTGTGGGGTCCCTGTGTGCCACCCTACACCTGGCGAGGCTGGGCTGGGCGACTGGGGCAGCGCGCCTGGACACAGGCGGTGCCGCGGCTGCCCCCAAAGCCATTTCGGCTCCGATCCTGCCTCCTGTGATTTCAGCTCCAATCCTGCCGCCTGGGATTTCAGCTCCGATCCTGCCGCCTGCTCCCAGCCTGCCTTTCCCTGGCCGGGCTGGCTCTCAGCATCGCCGCACGAGGCCACGGCCGTCTGCCCTCCGCTGCGGGGAAACTGGGCTCGGGAGCGGGGTCACAGCACCCCACATCTCCCCATCCCTTGCTGCAGGAGCAGTGATCCGGTTCTCCAGAGGACCCCTGCACACGGCATCTGGAGGGGGACAAACCTGGATGACACTGTTGGTTCCTCTGTGACCCGAGACAGTCACCCTCAACTATTCCCTGCCCTGTGCAGTGGGGTCAGTGCTAATTTCCCCTCTGCCACTTGCAAAGTGGTTGGGGTCTGGGAATAAAAAAATTGTGCCATCCACATCCTTTCCTCCCCTCTAAGTATAATAAATTGTTCTGCCTTAAAAAAAAAACACAAACGGCATCAGAGTGAAAAGAAGAAACAAGTCCCTTTCCCTTCAGATGCACCTCTGAATTATTGACGGCCACCTGGGGCCTTTTCCCCGCGCCCCAGGAGGGGCAGAGGTTTTTGCTTTCTGGGCTCGGCAGCAGAGCTCCTGGCAGGGCTGGGGCAGGCTGAGCTCCCCCGGCCCATGTTAGCCCTTGGCCACAAAGTCCCTCTATACCCAACCCAGGCATGGAAAGCCGGGCGTCTTCCCATCCTCAGCGTGGGTTCAGCTGGGCTCAGGCACTCCCCAGAAAGGGAGGAACCTTAAATACTCGTGCTCAAAACCTTCCAGCCTTTTGCTCCCGATGCAGTTGATCTGGGACTAATTGAAAGCAGGTTTTGGCAACGCTGCGGCAGGGACCTCTTTGACACAAACCTCAAAGGACAATTATCTTATTAAAGTTGCTTAGAAAACGTCACCTGCTCCACGCACAGAGATGTCAGAGAGCCTTGGAAACCTTGAAAGCTTTGAGTGCTGATACTGAAGAACATTTTGGTAGGCATCTTGTATTGCCAGTACAGGGCTACCTGCTTTCTGACTGTGCTGGGGCAGAGGAAGACCTGGTGAAACGTTTGTTTCACGAGGGGTCAGAAAGAGGACGATGCTGTGGAGCCAGAGATGGGGCAGAGCCCGTCAGTCTGGGGTCCCCTGGGAAACCCCGATGCGAAGCCTTTCTTAGCTCCGGTAGCACTGCCCTTGTCGGGCTTTGCTTTTCACTCTGAGCTGCTGGGGGTTGCTGCCAGCACCCAGCGCTGTTTGTCTGTCCGTGGGGGGGGCTACTGCTCTGGCTGGTGCTTTTGGGGAGCCAGGGGTGCACAAGCGGGTCAGGGAACTGCTGGTCTCCTGCAGAGCTGAGGGCTCCAGCCCAGCCTGAGGCTTTGCAGCCTTCCAGGGGCCAGATGCTTTTCTTCAGCAGATCAAACCCTCCGTTGTCCCTGCACCGAGCTTGCTGCTGGAGGTGATGTAGTTCATGGCACTGTGCAGCCGTACCCCTCCGTGGGCTTCTCCCCAAAGAGTGGGATGGGAATTGCATTAAAGGAGATGCAAGGGCCCTTTGCTGAGCCGAAAGCACCAGGGCTGCAGCCAGTGCCCTGCCAGCCTGCAGGGACAGGACGGTCTCCTGGGCACCAGGGCTCCTCCGTGGCCTCGCTTGCTGTTCCACCAACTTCTGCCACATTGCGTGGCAGCGGCCGATGCGGCGTGACGTGTGGCACGGACCCCTCGGTACCCACGTGCAGCCCCAGACCGGGCACCTCCCTCCCCCCCCAAAACAGATGCTGTGTGGCCCCAGGGTACGTCACCCCCAGGATCGGGCCATCTCAAGCAGAGCTGCGGCGTCCTGGGGCCAGCCAGAGCTTGCAGCCCCCTCTCCCGCTCACAGCTTTAGCACAGCGACGTGCCAACACCGACCCCGGGTGGGCAGTGAAACGCGTGGGAACTCTTTGTTTCACTCTGACAGCAAATTTGCTCCTTCGTGTCTCAGTCCCCGAGCGTGTGGAGAAAAACCCCTTTGCCATGCTCCTGCAGCCTCTGAGCTGGCAGCCCCACGCTGGTTGGAAAAGCAAAATCAACTGGCAGCAATCGAGCCACACCACAAATAGCCTTATTCATCTCATTTTTTTAATAAAACGCGGAAATACGGTAATGACCATTGATCTGAGTCAGTGAGACTGAGGGCAGGTGAAAGAGAAATGTTGGGAAGAAGGAAAAAGTTGGGACGAGGGTTTAGCTTGAAGAAACGCCTCTGGGGCTGAGGGTGCTTTATGCCCCTTTGAGAGCCGGCTGGGTGGTCGTAGAGGCTGGTGGGTTTGGAGACGGAGGCTGGGTGGGTTTGGAGATGGAGGCTGGATGGGTTTGGCGATGAAGGCTGGATGGGTTTGACAATGGAGGCTGGTGGATTTGGCGATGGAGACTGGGTGGGTTTGGAGATGAAGGCTGGATGGGTTTGGTGATGAAGGCTGGATTGGTTTGGAGAAGAAGGCTGGATGGGTTTGGTGATGGAGGCTGGTGGGTTTGGTGATGGAGGCTGGTGGGTTTGGAAATGGAGGGTGGGTGGGTTTAGCGATGAAGGCTGGATGGGTTTGGTGATGAAGGCTGGATGGGTTTGGAG